>LPNX010629673.1:156009-242599 GCA_001517045.1 Pseudotsuga menziesii
AAACTCCCAATATTTTTGAATAACTAACTCTAAATTATAATTTAGTGATACAGTTACTTTATACTTAACACAAACTTCTAAAATTATTGACTCTTAATGACCCAACTCAATTTGATCTTTTATGGTAAATTTAAATTTAAATGTATATCAATGTAAATTCATTTATAGATTATATGAGAATTATAACTCTAAATATTATTTTATGTAAATTTATATTTATATTTATATCAATGTAAATTTTCTTATAAATTATATGAGAATTTTAAATTTAAATTTTTATTTACATAGTGGACTTAATAACCAACTAAAAAAATTTTTAATGGTAAATTTAAATTTAGAGTAATGTATTTTTTTAATTATAAATTATTATATAATTTTAAAACTTTTAAATAATCTATCTATCGTCAAAACAATTTTTTTACAATTATATTATATAATTTGAAATTTTAATTTTGATGATGATGACGACGATGATGATGACGACGATGATGATGACAATGACAATGACAATGACGACGATGATGATGATGATGATGATGAAGATGAAGATGGTGATGATGATGATGATGACAATGATGGTGATGGTGATGATGAATATGATGATGATGATGATGAAGATGATGATCACGATGTTGATGTCCTATGAAATGATGAAGATGATGATGGCGATGATGATGATGGCGATTATTATCATGATGTTAGTTATGACGATGATGATGATGATGATGATGATGATGTTTGAGTCTGGAAACCATCCCACACCATCAATGCACACGTCTAGTCTAACCATGCCAAATTCCATACCAAGCCGACACATATATATAAATTTTCAACGTTGGCCCCATGTACTAGCACAATAATTAATATATAGGTATCATTTTTGTTGCTCAGAATTGTTAGTGTCATTCATGTTTGAGTCTGGAAACCCTCCCACACCGTTAATGCTTGCGTCAGGTCTAACCATGCCAAATTTCAGTCCAAGCCAAATTTAACATACCAATAAAATTCAATATTTCTATCGCAATATTAAATCAAAATACATAGAGCAGATATATTACTACATACCTCGTACACTTCAATGGACTTCATCATCTTCTTCATCCAATTCATCATCTGTATCATCTGATCTAGAGTCAACATTGTAAGGATTGGCCATACCATCATCGTCATCTATGTCATTTACGATTATTATGTCATCGTCAATATCATCTTCATGGATGTGATCTGCTACATCACCTGATTCAACTAATTCTTCGACTTCTTCTTCTGGGACATGATCATCTAACTCATGTTGATCATGATCTTCAACGTCGTCTTCTTCTTCGAGACCCTCTTCATTACCTTCCTCTAGGTTATACTTTATCAGCCTTCCCCATGGATCGTGTCTCACAACAAATGACCAACCCGCTCTACCTAGAACCTCAGAGTAAAATACCTGTTCACATTGGCTTGGAATAAAATAGGGCTCAGTTCCTGGCTCAAACAACCTTGTATTTACCATGGTAAATCCATTATCATGTTCAATAATAGTTCTATCTAGATCACGTTGATTCAATCGTAACCTGTTCCATTTGACAACGAATAGAACTACCTTGAAGGATTTAAAGTCACACTGAAGAATATTTTCCAAATAACCATAGTATCGATTTTCTGAGAGTTATGGATGTCTAACACTTATAGAGGAAACATTGGTCACCTCAAAGACTGTAGATATCCCACAATTTGATTTTTTCTTCATTTCATCTAACTTTTTAATGCAATATCTACAGCCATTCTACACCATAGCCTTATGGTGTTTTACCTACAACAATCCATACACGAAAATATTATATAATGATTCAATATTTATGATTAAGTGCATGTTTATGCCATACAGGGAAAAAATCAATGTGTACATCAATATGTAATTTGCAAAATAAATAAAAAATGTGTTTGACTATTATGCTTGCATGCTTATCTTTTAAACCATATGCTAAATTGATTTCCCTTTGTGTAAGATTGGTATCTACATTGCAATGTGCTACTTTAACCAATGAAGCCACGCCTTCCCATGATATTCCATGACCATATTGTTCACATCATTCAATCCATACCTTCATCCAGTCAAGATTGTTTGCGATGTATAAATGAATTGCATCCCACTCTCGACCAACTGCTTGATGACAATAAAAATTAAAATTCAATACAAACGTAAATTATCTTAACAAAGTATACACTTTTAATTGATGCAATATATTCAATATAAAAATAGAATATGTATGATATATATACATAAAAATCAATGGTCAAATGTATTACATTAATTAATATTCACTAGCTAATAATTACCTTTCACCTTCCTCAATCTACCTTTCCCCCTTCAGGTACTCCCCTCCAAAATTGTTATTGGAGTCTGGATCACAAATGCAATGTAAATTGAGATTTGATGCTAAATTAGGAATATATTCACTAATATACAACATGTTTTGGTATACATTATATCCCTCCATCATAGAACCCTCAACACGTGCTCGTTGTCTAACCAAACCCTTCATAAATTTCAAGTGCCTCTCAACCATCCACGTGGACCTTGAGTGCACAGGTCCACACAATTCAATCTCCTCGACTTGGTGTATGAGGTAGTGTTCCTGTGCATTGAAAAATGTCGAAGGTAGATGCTTCTGCATTTCACACATGAGATGAGGAATTTCTCTCCTCCAATACTTTATATCTTCTTTATGGATTTCTTTAGATGACAACTATATACAAGTGACGCAAACCAATAATGAGATTTAACAAAAAAAACATTATATTACATAACATGAATTAGTGCACAAAAAATAAATATAAGTTCTACAATGAATTAAACAAACACTAAGCACATGCAAAAAAATGATATTTACCACATGTATTTCCCAAGATTATATATAACTTGTTTGACATTGTTGTCAAAGTTGTTTGGGAGAGAGAGAGGTAGAACATACTGTAACAATATACAAACTGCATCATTTTTTAAACAAAGAGTAGACCACGAGTAGACAAACAAAATAACAACAATATGCACTGGAATAAATAAATAAATAAATTATATGGATACCATAATGATTACCTTCATGAAGACATACCAATCATGCGTTTTCACCCCCGCAAAATCCCCTGTCTTTGTTATGATATTATTCATGTTCGCACAAAATATTGTGGGAAATTTAATTTTCCATGTGACTTCTTTTACAACATTACTTTGTTGCTCCATTAACATCCATGGAAGTGAGTTTATATTAATTTGGTATCTGTTGCTTTGAAATTGACTAAAGTCTTGCATTGCATGGTTGCCTTCTTGAATGTCTTTGAAAATTTTGACAATTTTTTATTTTTTGCTCATTTTTCCAATATTCGCCATAATGTTTCAGTCACATTCTTTCTGATATGCATTGTATCAAACAGATGAGAAATTTGTAGGTGCTCATAGTAGGGAAACCTGCTGAATTGTTTAGGTTAACTTTTCATTCCACGTGGAATCGCATTAATGCCTTCATTATCATGACGAACATCATGAATCATATTTTATAAAGAAATTACATAAATCAATGTCAATTACAGTAAACAACACAAAATAAAAAAAATACATAACATTTCATATACGATGATTCATATGTACCAACTTGACGATTTCTATTATATTGCAACTTCCATAGGTGAGGTGTCATTCTCTGTGGTTTTAATGCAGTCTCTTGCTTCCCATTGAATAGATTTTTTTGGCTGTTCGATACCTAGGATTCTTAGAGAGGAAGTTCCTATACTCGTCAAACACCTCCTTTCTTAAGCTTTTTTGGCGACGAGATTTGATCTTAGGACCACAAACTGGACATGCAAATTTTCCCTTTGTTTGAAGACCTACATAAAGAGATGAAATATCTATTTCAATTATAATTATATATAAAATGAATGGAATATTTAAAAAAACATGCATGCGTAGTACTATATTAACTAGTTCATAAAATTAAATGCAATTAAAGTATAACTTAAAAATACAAACCACAAAAATGGGTTAACCCTGGGGCATTATGTGTTGTCCATACAAGCATTGAATGGAATTGGAATTTCCTTTGTCGTATTGGTATAGATACGTCATACATATTGATTCCATTCCATAACTTTAGTAGCTCGTGTATATGAGGTTCTATATATGCATTCATATATTTAACTTGGTACTTACCTGATTGATTTGAACATATAAAATATATAATTATGAGTACCATTTAGATATATTAACCATGCACAAGAGAAAATTAAATAAATAAATAAATATATATATATATGACATTAGGAAACAAAATATGACAAATGAGATGCCACTACATTAAAAAAAAACTGTAGACACAATATACCTAGAATAATCATCGACAACATTATGTGCTCCCTCTTTATTGACAACCATGGAGGAATGTTATTGTTGATAACAAAAATAGGCCACTGAGCAAACGGATCCCATCTCTGCAAATGGATTGACACCATCTGTTGCCAAATAAATCCTAAGATTACGAGATTCTTCTTTAAAGTGAGGCCATTTTTCCTCAATAAATCTAAATGCAGAACCATCTGCAAGAATTCGAATAACGTCATCTTGAATTATGTTCCTTGCATGGTAATCCATAAATTGCGCTATATTTTTGCACCTGAACATTCATTGCAAGCATGGAATAATGGGAATATAATGAATAACCTTGCGAGGCACCTTTTATGTTACTTGATCTATTCGATATCTAATGATATGACATTCTGTTGCAAATTCATGTTGATTATAATATATAACATGGTCATTGGGGCATGCATGAATTGATTCATAATGCATTCCAATTTCTTTCATGATGGCAGATAAATATCAATATGTGCAAGGTAAAATATTTGACAGTGGTAACAAAAATTCAGTTATCAAGCTACAGCAAATTAAATAAAAATCTAGTTAATATAATATCTAAATAACATTAATGAAACACATTTCGTCCGTATTAATTTGAATTATGAATTAACAATACAATTATTATCTTACATACCTTAACATCCATGTGACTGATATGTTTGAAAGTCCATTCATAACCTTCAAATTCATTATCAACAATATAGCATAGAGAATATTTGTGTTGGAGCCTTCATTAAGGGTTCTGTATGCCTTCTCAAGAAGAGGTAAATCATGAACATTATCAAAGCCATCAATATTTTCATGATCATCGCCATCATCATCATCATCCATTCTAACATTAAATGAATCATGGATCAATGTATTTGTACCATCATCTTCAACTATGTTATCAGAATGATTATCTTCTTCAATAGGATCATTAACTTGTTCTCCATTAATCGTAGCTCCATGTTCCTCCGTTGCTTGTTCTGAAACCACTTCCTCTAGATGATATGTCGTAGGATGTATTTAATTTATAATTACATGAATACATAAATAGATATAAGTTGATATAATAAATATTAAAATAATACATACATTTACCAAAGAAAAAAATATTAAAAACTTTATAATGCAAAACTTACAAATGGACGATATTCATTCCCCCCCTCGGCATGTCCATGTTCCCTACAATGTTTTCTGGTTGTTGTGATCAATCTTCTTCTCATCTTAAAGCCCCTGCATTGACTACATGGACAATAACATTTTCCATCACCCCTTTTTTTCATTTCCATCCAACAATCTAGCAAGCAATTGTCGATTTTGTTCATTTGGATCAGGAATATTGCTATTTGACATTTTGTCACAAGAAGCTTGAATGAAGACTATCGACGATCTTAAAAAATCAAGCTCCACCCATCACTATTTCCACAAACTATTTGTCGAAGAATAAAATAATATCTGCAAACCGTCTCTCGAAGAATAAAATGATATTTGTAAATCTTTCTTCGAATAAAAAAATAATTCCACAAACCGTCCGTCGAGGAATATAATAATTTCCGCAAACCATCGCTTCTATAGCAAACATGTCGAAATGTTTATGTAATTTATATATTTTAAAATTCAACAATCATCGGATATCCGACGACATGGATCCTAGTTACCGTTGGAAAAGCATGTGAAATACGTCAAAAATCCGACAATTCAGGACGTCGCAAATCTAAAAAAGTGGCGGCACAAATCTGACAAAGTTGCATCAAAAATACGACACATTGGCATCAAAAATACGATAATATAAACGTCAAATATTTAATTCAAAAAATTTGACATGTAACTCTATCAATTTTAAAAAAATATCAAAATTCGTAATTTGAAAGTGAAATCCGACGACACAGTATTTTTCGTCGGATGTCGTCGGATTTTCTTATCGGATTTTGGGTACAAATCTTGTTGTGGGACCTCTAGCTTCATAGTATGTGGAAGGAAAAGACTAGCTTGAAACATTCGGCAAACTCATGGAAGGCATAGGAGCACTTCTCAATGAAGAATTTGGGGTTGGATTTGGAGCATACTGTTGTATTGCGACCGGAGTGGTGTGTGTGGCAGAGTTCCCACTAAGTCTAGTGATTGTCGAAGCAAAAGGATAATTATCCGAAATTAAACTAGAAGGGATGTTTAAATCCCTACCAAAGACATCACTTGGCAACAAATAATAGAAACCCCTTCTATGGTTAGGGGTTAGTTCCATCGAGGAGACACTAGCAGCACTGGTAGAACTGAATTCAAAGATAGCTTGTCCTAAGGTTCCCCAGAATGCAGGAGTTGGACCAAGAATAGTAGTAACTGGATCACCAGGGTGGACCTGGTTGAACATAGATCCTACAGGGGTATGTATGGAAAAATATGGGTGTTAGGATCATGGTTGTTCCATTATAGGTGGAACTGAATAATCAGCGATGGGAACATTGGCAAGGGGAGCGAACTCACCAGCCTCTTCTGTAACAGGAACTCCTTCTAATTCAGGAATAGATCCACTTCCTGCTTCATATTTAATATCCATCTCTCTCATTCCATGGGAGATTGAATCGTAGGATTCAAAGTATACTCTGGCGATAATCCTTGTATACGACGGGATTGTCTCCACTGGAAATCAACCAACTTGATAGGTCAAATTGTTCTCGTAAATAAAATATAACTAATTAAGCAAAACAAGCACTACTGAAAACTAAGGTACCAATAAAAATTTGTGACAGGAATGGATTGAAGGTCTAGATCCTCACAGGATTTTTCAGATCATCACAACTCAATACATACTGCGGGGTCAAACAGAAGAGATCGACAAGGAGGATTGGGATCATACCCTTTCCTGAATATATGACTGCCTAGACGGTATGTGCGTATTAATCTTCCCAAGTGTTGTTCTCGGTGTATTGCAACGATAAAATGACCAAAGGGATTATCTCAGATGGTCTCAGGATCCCTAAAAGTGTCTCTCGATATGCTCAAGGTACGTGGGAGCTCAACTACATGGTAATGTTTTCTAATTCACAACTGTACGAAAGGGGATTTCCTATATATCGGAAAGTACGTGAAGTACCTTTATATATACCTCAAGGTTACATGAAAGCTCATTCGATATACCAACGAGTACATGGAAGAATGACACGATCCCCGGGATGCAGTGCAGGAAATAAACGACAACTCCTACTTTTAAATACATTGGAACACGTCTCTAAGCTATCACACCTTGATAAATATTTTGACTTAGACTAGCTCTGTATTTTATCTTGTACGGTTAGGTGTATGCATAAGGTGAAAAACTGAATATAAAACCATGCAGGTATGCAAGTGCATATTTTTCACTTTAACTTTCAAGTTTTCCCTACCTAAGAAGAGGATAGAGGTTCGGTTCTTTTTCTAAAACACAAGCAAATCCCAATCAAATGAAATCGAACTGTTACTTTATGTTCCTAACTCAAGCAAACAAAGCTTTCAAATCTAATTTGAAAATAAAATGAGATCTCTTAATAAGGAAGAAGAAAAGATACAAATACTTTTCACAAATAAAACTTTCAACTCTTCAACCAAAAGAAAGATAAATTGAAAGCAAACTCTTTTTGTTCTTTTTGTTATAATGAGAAGAAAAACACACAATAAACACTTGAGAGCTTGTCAGACTAATCAAGGGTCCTTTCCACACTAAATTTTTATCGATTTTTTCTCATTTTTTGCAATGAAAAAGCATACAAAAAAAAATTATAACTATGAAGAAAATAGGGAAAATGGATCTTTTCTTTTTGTCAAATGCAATGGCTATCAGAGATCTATAGCAACCAAATTCTTTCCAAGACACTAACTTCATATCAAAGACAAGCTATGAAGATTTAAAAGCAAAAAACAATCACAATTCTTGAAAAGAAGACCAACTCAAGATCATAATCACTTCCATATTTCAATCAATGACATTAACTACCAAAAACAAACCTTTTAAAACTGAAACGTGTATCTAAAATCCAAAATCAAAGTAGGCCTCATAGACTTACCTGGAACCATGCGTTGTTTGATTATACCACAGCGTTGGCATCCTAGCACCGCTCCTTGCAAACAGATACAGAGCGGTGGTACTGCTCACTGGACATAGGAAAAGGCGGTGGTAACGCAGGTTTCTCTAATAAAAGATGTGGTGTCCCGAATTGATATTTTAAACACAAAAGGGTGAAAACAGAAATGTGTTAGATCCTGAAAAATGAGTCCAAATGTTACGAAAAGACAAGAGCATGAATAATCAGAGGCAAATAGAGCTAGATCTATCAATTTCAAGGTAAATCTATCAGATTAACAAGAAGATCTATCAATTTAAATTGCAGATGAAGATTTCAACTTACTTCAAGACCAAGAATTCGATCCCCATTAGAGTCGCCACTTTTGTTATTGGAAATTCTTAGCCAATGTGGACAAAGGTTGTTTTCCTAGTCTGAATGCTTCATATCTAGAAAAAAACATACTACAGAACAAAGAATATTTCCCTAGAATTCTAGACCACTTGAATTAGTTGATCTCATACCTTTTAAAAGGTGGATCTGGCGGTCTGAACTTGTTGTGCTCAAGATACACGGTGAATGAACCGGCAATAGAAACAAAAATACAAAACCGCATGAGAGTAACAAGAAAATCTACAATATTTTTGACAAAAACCTCTCTCATATTTCTAGGATTCAATGTACAGTATCTGCATTAAACTTGCAAAGTTTGCAATGTTAATATCTCTACATAAAATTCCTCTTAGAAAAATGCATGTACATGCTTCAAATTTTGATTATTTTTAATTGATTTCAGTTGTGATGTATTCTCTCATTTCACATCATTATGAATTATTATATTTTAATTTTGAGTCTGAAAATATCATACTCTACAAAAATTTCAAAGTTACCTAGATTTTTTTTAATGCATGTATATGCTTCATAATGAAGTGAAATTGAGCGGTTTCAGTTGGAGAAGATCTATTTATTCATCATCTACATTTATACACTTACATATTTTCATATTGCATTAGGAAAGTGGTTTTTGAGCAAGAACACTTGTAGTTATTTGTTGTAAATTTAAGTATGCAATAGAAAACAAAGTCAAAATCTTTCAGTATTAGTCATGACAGATTGTGTACACCTAAAATTTTGTGAAAGTAATGTGTGTGTGTGTGTGTGTGTGTGTGTGTGTGTGTGTGTGTGTGTGAGTGAGAGAGAGAGAGAGAGAGAGAACACTATCTATTATTTCCTTTACATAAAATTGCATAGATTATGAAAATGCACATGCATGCTACATCTGAGTCATTTTTAGTTATTCTAGTTGGAAAAGACATACACTTATCATGATATGTGCATTATTCATATACTTAGGCATAATATCTAAGTATCAAGGTCATATTTAAAATTAATGGATAAAATTCCAAGTTTGTTATGTAAAAACAAAGTGTAAATCTATAAAAATGGTTTTAGAAAAAATGCATGTCGTGTTATTTATATGGGTAATTACTGAAGGTAAGACCATTTAACTAGAGATGTTTATACGTTTGACAAAAACATCCTTCATCATTCTGATATCATGTTTAATTTGTCTTCACTCAATTTTTCAAATTTGCAATTTTTCTATTTTGAACTTAATTTGCCCATATCAGTAAAATGCACACTCAACCCTCATTTTTTAATACTTTTGAGTGATATCAATTAGATATGGTGTTTTGTATCATTTTACACCTTCCTGCACATTTATTTTTTGAATTTTAGTTAAAAAAAATCATGTTGTGCAAAAGCACTATAAAGATGCCTTGTAAATGTGAAATGCCCACTTAGTTCAGTAAAATGGAAGCCTAAGTTCTATCCTTAGGTATTTTTAAGGGGATTAAGTTATAGAATTTATGTTTCCTCCTCCAATATTCTTATACAAGTCCATATTTTCTTTTTGAGTCATAAAAGTAATTTTTATACAAAAAGGCTATATTTTGAATTAATGTTTATAGTGAATAAAGGTTTATAGGACCTTCTTAAAATGCATGCAAATCTCTCCTATTAAATTATTAAATTTATTGGAGGGGTGTATATCGACTGGAAAATGAAGTGAAATGAGATTACATGTTGTACAAAAAGGTCACGAGTTCCAAGCACCTCGACTTATCCATGCTCCATGCTTGCGGGTTGTGTGGGTGTGCTTATGGGTGTAGTGGTAGTAGACGTGAATCAACCTCATGTAACGTGAGCGCATGCATCACCTCAGTTGTGGATTCCATGTGTGTGTGTGTGTGTGTGTGTGTGTTGATTTGGTATTATGATAGCTAGGTATTTTGGGAAAAATTTTCCAATGTTAATTGTTTATAATTAACCTCCATGAGACCATTTCTAAGTTAGATCTTAACACAATATTATAAACATTGAATGGGCAACATGTGCACATATGAGGATGCTTAATGTTAATTGACATGATAGAATTCCATCATAACCTTTTAGGTATGCATTTACAGAGCATGGCAGACATTTTAAGTTTCTATATACACACTTATGATAATTTACAAGTAGTTTTTAATTTAAGAAATTTAATCTCTCTTATAATGCCAATATTTATTATTTTGTTGATTTTGCAAAGTAACTCATCAATGGATCATTCAAACTAGTCATATCAACAAAATATTCATCAAAAGAGAGGCCAAACGAAGCAAGTAGATTTGTCTAATGTTCCAATTTTGGAACCACATAACATTGTCATTCAATTCACGCCTCCAGGAGGTTAAAAAATGTTATATGTTTTCCTTGTCAACAACATAAAATATTTTCATAACAAAACTCCATACCACAAAATGACGTTGTGAGTTTCCCTCAAACAACAAGCAATAATGCACCAGTTGTTGAAACTCAACGTCCTCTATGTAAGGAATGTGTGAGAAACTACAATGTTTCTCAACAAGATAGGTGGCCTTTCTCTTCAATTATAGTTGAACGGAACAATAATGTACAAGATAAAACTCTTTACCACAAAATTAACTCTATATCACACAATGTGGTCCCAAATGTCCCTCAAATATCATCTTTTGATGTTGTTTCCATTACAATTAACTCTTATCAAAGTATCATAAGGTTACATTGCGCAACAACCTAAGCATCCTTTGTAATGTTTATAATATAGGATGCCATTGTAATGTATCAAGGTTTTCAACAAAAATGTTGTGGTGAATCCCATATGAATTTCATCTGATAGCCAATCAATATTTGACAAGTGGCGAAAGGAGATTGAGCATTGAAGTTCAGTTGTCGGAGTTGAAAACAAAGTATTCATGAGGAAGCCCTGACTGGGAACCCTGACATGCTGACAAGTGGTATAATCCGATTGGATATTGGAGCTCCAGTATTGGAGTTGTCAACGAGGATATTCAGGGGAAGCCCAAAAAGGTTTGATCCAACAGCATAGAGAACGTGGACACATGGAATAAGCAGGGTGGTCATTGGAGTGCTCATATCAAAGTAGTAAACAAGGATATTTAGGGGAGGTCTCTATGGTTAAGTTCCAATGGGAAACCCTAATGGAGGACACACGTCAGCACATCGTAGTTGTTCTATGGATTCACAAAGGAAACGTCTCAATGGGAAGGTCCGATGGCGAAGTCCCTATAGGACATGTGTCGATGTTTTGGAGTATTTACGTCAAAGTTTTTTTTGTATGTTTCCATGGAAGGAAGGTCTAATCGAAAGGTTTAAAGAGGACATGTGTCAACATTTTGGATTTTTGTAATAGAGTTCTTAATTGAAGTTGTTATAGGGTGTCACGATTAGAAGGTTATATGGAGAGCCCACAAAGAGGACACGCGTCAACATATTAGTGTTGTGTTTTGGAGTACCCAATGAAGGTAGAGGAGAAAACATCGAAAGGAAGGGTCTGAGAATCATAGTCTCGAGTCGAGAGGACACATGGCCAAGAAGCATAATTAGATTCTTTGGGTGTACATGAAACACGTCTTGTGAAGGGTTGAAGAATGAGTTCCGATATAGATGTAAGATTAGGTTTTGATGTATGAAGATACATCCATGATAATGCTTGCATATTTGTACAAGGATGCAAGTGTTTAGAAATGCAAGGTAAAAGTGTTTTTCCATAGGCAGGTCAAAGGACTAGTCTTGGGGAGGGTGAATATCCAGTAATAGGATGGTACTAATGATCTGCAAGGATACTCACTGATTCACTGATGCAAGTAGGGTATCATCTATTAGTAACCATGAAGAATTAAGAGATTTTTTTATTATCTTAGATAAATTGCATGCCATGCATTTATCAAAATCAAAATATACCAAATGGTAGTGTAAGAGACATAAGATCTCATCGGTGTTCAATATAAAGTGAGATGGATTACAGCGTCGAAGTGTGTTGGAAATGATACAAATGAGGCATAAACAAACTGAAAATAATTCTATACCCAATGTAAAGGATGAAGCATTCAAGAATAATTATGGCTTATTCGAAGCAGCAAGCAAATTGTCATTAGTAAAAGGATGGCCTATGAAATGATTAACAATGTTAAAGCATACTCAAAGAATGTATGCAATACACTGATCATAGCCAGCTTATGCAATATAAATTGTAGTGAATGAATTGAAGAGGAAATATGTGGATCTCTTAGTTGTTGTAATTATTATTTAGTACAATGACATAAGATCGGATGTAAGAGGTATGAGAAATACCAGCTTGCAAAAAATAGCATTGGGAGAGAGAGACAAACATATAATAAAGGTTGTTAATCTTGGGAGACACAATGTATTCACGAGAAAAGAGCCATTAAAAAGGATTGGATTGTAGAGGGAATCTACCAGGATGAGAAGGGAAATCCACCTTAACAGATAATTCGTGTGTGTGTTGAGTATAGTTGGAGGATATGAGCCAATGTCTTATGTGTAAAGACCGTGAAGTATATGATGAATTTCCATTCACCTAGGAGTTGTTACCAAGTGAGTGAGCCACTCCATTGTGTAGAGTTGTCTTGCAAGACATAGTTGGGGACAAAGTGGAGTTGGCCAAGAATTTTCCAAGGAATGCGAAGAGAAAAAAAATCCAAAAATGGATAAGGTTAGAGGAAACTATGTATAAGGAGATGTCAAGTTAGGCTTGGCTGGAACTGCTCACAAAAATTGTAGCAACAAACCTCGAAATTGGGCACAATGTAACCGTGACCCAAAGCATCAAAGAATTTTCAAGGGTTTTAAGAATTAGTGGCAGTAGTAAAGGTTGCAAGTGGCCAACAAGGAAGACATACAATGAGGGATATTTCCTCACCTTAAACCTCCATTTTGTTTATAGAATAGAGTTGTATAATTTTGAAGTAGCAAGTATAACTTATGTATGAATTAAATCTTGCTACTTGGGTGATAATATTGAAGCTATAATTGGTAGAAAAGGCCATGGAAGAGATCAATTAAGCCAAGGAATTCCATGTTATGAAGGGGAATGGAGAGGGAGAAATTGCATGACTCTTCTTTTCCATTGCTTATGTTTCAAGTTTGTTAAGAAAGTATATATGTGTAGATAAGTTTTGCAACGTGAGTATTATAAGAATGTAGGAGTGTAACATGGTTGAAATACATATGCACTAGTAGGAATATTGAGAAATAATATGTGATAGAGTGCATGTGAATATGCTTGAATGCATGCATGTGATGTTGCATATGGGATAAAAATTATAGGTTGTACAATTGCAATGAGTATGGCATGATAGCTAAGTATGGTTTTTGAATTGTTGTAGAACCAAGAATAATTAAGAACCTGATTGAGGATATTGATGATCCAGCTACTTGTAGAGATCAATATCGCACTTGAAAGAAGACAAGGAAATAGCTTGTAAAGAGGTTGATGGAGGGAATCATGCAAGTTCCCAAGAAACACTAGCTAATCAGATAACATCTGAGGTTTGGATGGAAATTGTACAGTTATGAAATTGATCAATCCTATGTTGTATGAGTGTTGAAGGGAATCGGGTAAGAATTCCATCAATCATGTTTGATATTTCATTGATACGTTTACGATGACATTGAATTCATAAATGTGATTGGCACCATTTCCATTGTTATATATCTAACCATAAAAGCCTAAGATAAAGACATAAAGCCTTGGGTATGAGAAGATATTAGAATCTATTGGTGCATTCATGAGTTAGAGTGTCATCATGGAAATCATTAAGAGTTAATAACCATTGTAATGAGTATTATACTCATGTTTGGGAAATTAGATGACATGTGAGATAACTATGTGTGAGCCCTTCAACTAACCAAGGAAGGTCATGTGATTTGGCATTATGGCATTCTTGAATCCATGTAGGGTTCCATTGAGTGATCATGCATAAGCAAATAATGTGAATGTGCATGTTGGCACATGATTTCATTGCTTTGTGAGGATGCTTGATGTGCTGGTGTAGCATATATGGTGAATGATATTTTGTTGCATTGAATATGATGACAGTTGAAATGACTAAATTACTAATTTTTTAATTATGAGACCATTTCATAGGTTCTTATGAATGTTGAAAAAAACTTGAATAAATACTCATTGTTGTTTGGCTGATTTGAAAATTTATGTTAAGAGAATAGATTGCAGGTAGGGTTGTCTTGGACATGGGAGTAAGTGTAAGACCGTAATGAAGACTAAATGCTACCATATGCAAAGGTTCAACCCAATTATGGCGAGGATCTCATAGTTGTGAATATAGTTTCTTTATGAAATAGATTTGAAATTTATGACTGGAATTTTATGATGGCACCTCATGGTAACTGTATGTGTATGATAGAGGTGAGATGACATGTTTAGTGAAGACAGATAATGGTTTTTTAAAGCTAGGAAAGAATGTTACCCTAATGGCATTGGAACTATGTTGAAAACAAAGAGAATACCAACGACGATGTTATTTCAAGGGGTAGGATATTTTAATACCCCTAGTTTGACCCTTCAAATATATAATAAATCAAGGTATGCAAATGATGCAAGTATTTCTTATATGGATCATGTGAGTGGCTTATTGCGTTAATTCAAATTATATCCAAGTATTATGTTGATTATTGATATGATTCGTCCAAGATGGTTTTGTAATATGCACCAAAGGGGCTATAATTCCACTAGAGGGGAAGAGGAAAGGACGGCTATGGGAGGTTGAATCCTTGGTTTCCAAGTGTCAACCATAGAACCAATTTTAGTAATTGCCATGATTCATGGATGAGCAAATTACTTCCCTTTTACTATTTCACTCAAATTACTTCCCTTCATGTAGTTAAGGAAGCATGGGGGTTGCAAGTGCTTCTATGACAATGCAAAATTCCCTTTCTCCATGGTTAGAAGTTATGTCAAAAAATATTGTTTCTTTCCCCTTTATCATACCTTGGGATTCATAACCACTATCTTACCTCCCATGCACAGATTTGTAGGGAGACTCGCCCAGTTTTCTTAGACTCTCACCTAGACATTTCCCTCACGATTGATATTCCCAATTTTATCTGCGTTGAAATCGTGCACAGCCTGCAAGCACTTGGAAAGACAGATCACCCAAGGGACCCGGATTGTTGAAGGGGATATCTAATCCTTGAAAATTGTTGGGTGGGACAGGTCATTTATCCTTGTGTACATATTGTTTATCCTTGTGTTCATTTTGGTTAACCTTACATTCAAATCATTGACCCTTGCATTAAATCATTTACCTTTATGTTCAAACTCATTTACCCTTGGATCCATACCACCAACGTGGAAACCATCTCTTTGTTTCAAACTTACTAGACCCCAGACAATGCAGAGACTTCCCTCTGTTTTCACAAAGACTAGACCTTCACGAAGACCTACTTTCACTTGACTTCAATAACCATTTCGATCACCAAACACTATGTTTCACCCAAAACCCAAACCTTTATCTCGATTGAGAGAGAGAGAAAGAGTTGGTTGTAAGTGAGCCCTGAGACTTGAGAACTTACCCTAGAATTCTACTACTTGTACCTGCTTGTGAAGTCATAAGTGCAGCTACAGGTAGATCTCCAGTAGCATGCAACCAATTGGACTCTTTCTATGCACACACTGGAAGCACTTGGCAAGATGGATTTCCCGAGGGACCTGAATTTGTGAAAGGGATGCCTAAGCCTAGAAGGCATTGTGTGTTGCAAGTATTATAGAGCCAAGGGTATGCTAGCTAAGTGAGACTACTTTAGATATTTGTAAGAAAATTTGGTTGAGCATGGAGAGAAAAATGGGTTATTAATTGAGAGATAGAGGCCTACCGATGTTTTCCTTGTCCTTGGTGGACTCGTAGTCGGGCTTGGGTGTGGGATCTCAACAAAAATACTATATACAAGACAGAGTACCCATGGTTGGGTGGAAAATGGCACTTGCACGGTGAGTTTCTTGGATCCTTGTTCCTGATAAGTCTTTCTTTGCATTTGAATCTAAAAATATTGTTGTTTGATGAACAATGAATTTTGTTTATGCTTGTGATTAATTAAGTCGATAAATGCATGTATCGATGTGTGTAGAATGAGTTTTATTTCCACTATGTGTGATTTATTCTTATTATGCTTCTGCGTACACCTTTATTTCATGTTTATGAATCATATATGGCCTCTAGGATTAATTTAAAACCCATAATGATTTGCATCCCCCTCTATGTTGTTTGACCGACAGATGGAGATATCACAGGTCTATCAAGCATTGAAAGGGATCAAATTTATTGATCTGTAACAAATTTTATCTTAAATTTTGTATACATCAAGAAAAAAAATACACCTCAAGAATTTTGATCCCTTTAAGTGCTTGATGGATTTTGGTTTAAGATAGATCTATGTTGGTTTTAAATTTGTATTATTTGTCACTAAAGTGAATTTCTCTTTTAAGTGCTTTGAATTTGAGTCGCTTATTTCAATTTTAGCAGAGTTTTGTAAACAATTCAACGAAAAACTCCAATTTTAGAAAATTTTAAATCTCTATACTAGAAACTCCTTATGAAGTCTATTGTTGCATAAACTATCACTAAATAATACATGAGATTCATGTATTGGAATAGCTTGTAAAGGCATGGAGTTAGTTATAATAAAAGATGTATAGCTTTCTCAAAGAGATGGAATGACCATCATTTTCATGCATGTTGAAAGAAGATAAAGTCAGCAAAAATTATCCATTTGTTTCTAAATCTTAAGTAAACTTTCATCAATCCCAACATGGTACTTGAAACCACATACTTGTGATTTTGGTGTTCTACACTCTCAAGAGACCTTTTATTTATTTGTGTTTGTATTATCTTTAGGGAATTAGTAGATTGCCCCTTTTCATGGCTTCCATTGCATTTATAGAACTTTCCCATTTGGGCATCTTAAGCACATGGTTTGCCACTTGCTTGTGAAAACCTATGAAAATTATTTCCCTGTTGACAAAGAAAATACTTCTTTCCTAAGCAATCCATGGGATAAAGCGATTTATACATGTTCAAGTGAACTAAGGAAGATTGCAAGCAAGTTTCGACATATCCCTTCTTATCTTAAACAACTCCAAAAACAAGAGCATCTAAAGCAAGCATAATGTTCACTTTGAATGGAAGGGATTTTCAAAGCGGGTGTAAATAACTTGAAGGTCGTGCCTTGAAACTGGATAGTGTCAATATGTTGTTGGTGACAAATTTACTTTTTAACACTTTGGAAGAGGTGCATGAAGGAATTACAATTAATACACCTAAGAAAATAATCATCAAAATTACTTTTTTTGGTTTGTTGAGTATTGCATTAAGGGTAAGATCACCAAGCACGAGACTATAAGACTATTTACACTCTTGAGCATAACAAAGCAACAAAATGGAAGAATGTGGCATTATTCAATTGAAATAGACATGTGATTGTTCATGCTAGATGACATTTTGAGAGGGGCAGGTGGTGAAATCCACACATCTCAAGAAATAACTATCAATGTATATGTTACAAAATATTCCGCTTGAGGCGGCCTGCACCATGAAGTGACAATTGCTTATGCATATAAGAGAATTTGGATGTGATGTCTATGAATTGATCTTGAAATAAATTTGGATCTTCTTGTAATCAAAATATTTAGGTATTATGTCTTTAAGATATGATTTGTATCTAAATGCAAAGATGGTTCCCTACAAAGGCCTAAGTGAAGACAATGTGAAAGTCAATGGGTGATTAAATGGTCATTGTTGACTTGTTAATCCAAACTGATAGATGACTCAATGAACATGGAAAACTAACAATTATTTTTAGAGCTAGTGAATCATGGAAATTGAAAGAAGGTTAAGCTTCAATGAGATCAATAGATGCAGAAAAAATTATCAAGGATGGAAACATTACACCATTCTAACATAAGAACCCACTGAGAAAAAGACATCTCCATGATAAGGTGGTGTTTTATGCTTTTGAAGATGTGATGCATGTATTTAAGGAAAAATAGACTTCATGAACATTATGCACTTATCAAGGATGACTTGCATTAGGTCATTAAATGGAAATCTTTAGGATAAGATCTACAGGAAATAACCAAAAGAAGCTTCAAAGAAGTGGAATGAGCAATTAGTGCGCAAGTCGCAAAAGTGTTTAAATGGATCAAGGTATAAGAGCTTTAAACTCATGTCGTTGGTGGTTGGGGCCATGAAACTAATTAACACCATGAAAATAAATTGTTTTTTAATAATAGATGAAGGAACTAGGTGTGTTACACTAATATGGTAGTCACTTGAAATACCTAGAATCAAAATTATTCATCTATATGGTACCGAAGCCATTGTATAGTAGAATTTGAAACAAGCAATTCAAGTTCATATCAACTGTCTAACCAAAACTGTAAATCATTGATAGAGATGAAGTGAAACTTCCAAACCAATAGGGAAGAGGTGTCCCACCAAACATCACTTTAAAAATGCCCAGTAATATAGGATCCTTCCAAACCAATAGCAAAGAGTAATTTGACAAATTATGTCCACTAAGATTGAGTAAATAATGATTCATGATACTCGCAGGAGTGGCTCTCACAAAAAAAACCTATAAATAATGAGATTCAAAATACTCATAGGAGTGGCTCTCACACAAAACCTTAACATATATACTATGTTGAAACATATCGACATTCACTTTCCTCGCATGAAATAGGACTTGAGTCAATATTATTTTAACTGTTATGTTATAATCTTATATTTATATTGATGATGAACTAACAAAGAATGTGACAGTGGAAAAATTAAATCAAGCAACAAGATGGAAAAAAGAAAAAGCTATGGAAAATTATTGCAATGGGAACTTCATAATAGAACTTGGTGTTGGAGGTTTTGCGGTCATGTGGATATTGTTGGAGGTTTTTGTGGAAACAGATCAGAGTGTGATTTGGTTGGCATTGATGGCAACATAATTCCAAGCATAAGATCCATATAAGAAGAGGAATCAGAAGAATCCATGGCTTTTGCAGCAAGAAGAAGCAGATCCACAATCGTATTTGATTTCCGCAGCAAAAGGACGCAGATCCGCAGAGTTAGGTTGTGATCAGCATCAAAAACAGATCCAACGGTAAGGAGTGAACCCTCACAAGAAATCAATGATCAAGAGCAAATCCGCAAAGTTTGAAAAGTAATCAGATGAACAAATCCGACGGACAGGAGTGAACATGCACAAGAAATCAACGGTGAAGAGAAAATCTGCAAAGTTTCAAAGGTAATCTAATGAATAGATCTGAGGGTCAGGAGTGAACCCGCACAAGAAATCGGCAGCGTGGAAGGAGTTTTGCAAGCAGAAGGCGGAAAGCGAAAAGTATGAAAGTTGTTCAAACAAATGTTGAAAATCCGAGATCTGCATCCCGCACTGGATCTAAGATCGACGGTTAGGAAAGGGTGCACAAGGAATTGACGGCGCGAAAGGAGTTTTGCAAGAGGAAGGCGGAAAGCGGAAAGTTTGGAAGTTGTTCAAACAAATGTTGGAAACCCGATATCCGCATCCCGCACCGAATCTAAGATCCACTGTCGAGAAAGGGTGAACAAGAAATCAACGGCGCGAAAGGAGTTTTGAAGCGAAAGGCGGAAAGTGGAAAAGTATGGAAGCTGATCAACAAAATGTTGAAGACCCAAGATCCGCATCCCACACCAGATCTAAGATCGACGGTCAAGAAATGATGCATAAGAAATCGAAGGTGTGGAAGATGTTTGCAGAAAATATGGTGCGGAAGGTGTTTGATTTCAGATCAACGACCAATAGAGAGGCCACACAAAATCGACGACATGGAAGAAATTATGCAGAAAAGGATGTGTGGAAGACAAAAAGCGAAATTGATGGAATGATATCTGGAAAAATCACATATCCAATTTTCTTCTCGATTCAATGATCACGGATATCCCAAAGAATATCAATGGTGTAGAATGATTGGTGCAGAACCAAGTGTGTGGAAACTCTGATTTGTTGCAGAAAATTACAATTGCAGAAGAAGCCAAATGATGAAAATATGTTGTAGAAACTCATGACTACTCAGCATTTGGACTCCTTGTCTGTCATAAGGCATCGAATGGTTTGATCAGTAATGGAAATGGATCATCATGCATACGAACAGGTACAAGGTTTAAGAACATATATGTATAAAAGGATGTGCGTGATGAATGGATGTTTGTGTTCTTTGCAGACTGAGAGTTGGTGCATGGATCGTCGTCGAAGTGGATATTATAGAATGACATAGGACTATGAGCTCTTTCAAGAATATCCAGAACATAGACAATGAGGGGAACCAAGATGCATAAGCAAATCTAGGAGCAGATCATAACAGAGTTGGTTTGCATTGTTATATCTTTTTTTTCTAAATGTTGTACTAAACATGTTTTATGTCTGAGAAACAAGGGTTTTAGGGTGGTGCTAAGAAAAACATGGTGTCTTCTCTGTACAAATTGAAGCCTGTACAAGTGGAAGTTGATGCTTTCACTCAGTTGTAGTTGGAGAATATTATTTTAGTGGGTGCTAGAAAAACATGAGTTGGTGCTCTCTACAAGAAGGATTTTCTAAAACAGAGGTTGCAGCCTCTTTTAAGTAGGTGCTCAAATAAAAATGAATATTTGTCTGTCTCTATCATGTATGTGTAATTGATAATCTTCATCTCTTATGTTATACTTGTTGCATTATCATAACTATAAATCTGTAATCAGTAATAAGGGTTTAAATATTGAAAAATGGTTTAAGCTTTTGAAATAGCTTATTCACCCCCCCTCTCAATTATTTGAGTAATTTCAGCAATTGGTATCGGATCGGGTTCATTTTGTCTAAAGGTAGATCGATAAGCTTAAACATGACAAGTTATGAAGGGACATTAGAGGAAATTTCAACTCAAAATGGGGCTTTCAACCCTAATTCAAATTCCATGTCATCATGTGTTTGCCAATAAAATTGCTTTAAATTTGAAATACCATATAGGTCTTAAACAATTTTTTAATATAAATTCGGGGATAGGTATCATAAGAAAAATTACCTTTTTTGTTCGTATTTTTGACATATCTCCCTGTGTTTTTATTCAAATTTTGATCAAGAGAGCTCACTGGATGCGGAATTTAATTTTGCACCCAATGAGTACCCACTTTGCATACTTTCGACGGACCCTGCTACCCAAAAAACAAGAAATACCTGAAAAACGTGATGATGATGTATTTCAAGTATTTCTTGTTTTTTGGGTAGCGATATCCATCAAAAGTATGTAGAGTGGGTACTCGTTGGATGCAGAATTTAATTCCGCATCCAACGAGCTCTACCCATCGAAATTTGAGTAAAAACACAAAGAGATATGTCGAAAATACGAACAAAAAAAATAGTTTTTTTTTCTTTTCTTCCTCCAAAATTAATAAATATTATTTTATTATTTTAACTATTATTTTATTATTTTCTTTAGGAAGCCCATTTTGAATTGAAATTTCCTCTAATGCTTCATCCAATAAGGTTACTCTGTTTGATGGAACAAACTTTGCCTTTTGGAAGGTTAGAATGAGAACCTATATAATGTCCTTAGGAGCTCATGTTTGGGATGTAGTAGAGACCGGCTATGTAAAGCTAACCTCCAGAGATGACAAGCTGGAATTTAGTTTTAATGCAAAGGAAATGAACGTTATTCTGAGTGGTCTTGTAGAGGCCGAGTTTGGTAAAGTAATGCATCTTGATTCTGTGAAAGAGATGTGGGATAAGCTTGTAAACAGTTATGAAGGAAATGAAAAAGTAAAGGATGTCAAACTACAAACATATAAACTAAAATTTGAACAACTAAAAATGAATGAGGATGAGACAGTGAGTAAATATCTCCTAAGAATAGAAGAGACTGTGAATACCATGAAGGGTCTTGGTGAAAAGTTTGATGAATCACTCTTAGTTCAGAAATTTTAAGATCTCTGCCTGAGATATTTAATCCCAAAGTCTCAGCAATAGAAGAATTGAGTGATCTAAAAACTCTGCCTATTGACCAACTCCTAGGTATTCTGACAACCTATGAAATGAGGATTGGTAAAGACAAATCCACCACTAGAGAATCTTCCTTTAAAGCAGATAAACACACTGATTCTAAAATGGGTGTGGATGAGGCAAAATTTGTAAGGAGGCTAAAGAAATGTTCAAGTAAATACAAAGGAAGGATGCCCTTTAAATGTTTTAAATGTGATAAAATAGGTCATTTTGCATCTAAATGTCCCCATAAGCACAAGAGGTAGACCTCTGGTGATGATGAAAAGTATCCATTCAATAAATACAATAAAGAGGCTAAACACAAAAAGAAAAGCATGTGTAAATGATGTTGATTCTTCAGAAGAGACAGACAATGATTCATCTGATGAAGATGAAGTGAATAACTTCATGCTTATGGCCATAGACAATTTTGGAAATGAATATACAGGGAGTGACCTAAATGAGGAGTAAGCCATGTTTGATATGGAAGGTGAACTAATCAGTGCTCTGGAGGAGATTGGCAAACTCAAATTAAAGAAAATGAAACATAAACAATTATTGTTGCAGTATAAAAGGAATGACAAAAAACCAAGTGAAGATATTGCCCTGTTAAAATTAGAACTAGAAGAAACAAAAAAAATAGAATATCTTCTTAAACAACAATTAACAGAAGGAAAAAAGAGATGTGAAGCTTTGGAAGAAGAAGTTGTGACAACTAGGAAGGAATTGGAGAAATTTCAAGCTTTGTACCACCAGAACCTGTCAAGTATCAAAGCCTCAGAAGAATTGAACACCATTCTCAGCAAGAAAAGGTCCACATGGTTAAAAACAAGAATTAGCTATGAAGAAGGTTCATGCAGCAATCAATCAGAATGCGAACATACTGTGCAAACAAAAGGAAATGAAGCAAGTACCAGAATCAGAAATTCAGATCAAAATTATCAACCAAGGATAGCTCAAAAACAGTCAACAAAAGGGAAGACCTCCAAGATTCAGGTACCAAAAATTTTTCCATGGTTATTGTCATTGTTGCTCTAATTTTGGTCACAAAGCTGCAAAGTGTGCATTTAATTTTAGAAATATACAATCAAAGAACAATAAATTGCTACAACATAGAACAAGACAGTCGGCAAGCAAACAAGAACACCATACAACTCAGTGCACAACTTAGAGAATAACTCATGATAGAAATAACAATTCTTTTGATCTACTGTACAATGAGCCAAAATGTTATGTTTGTCGTAACTTTGGACACAATGCTTCAAACTATCATCTGAAGGATTACAAAATAGACCCAAGAATGAATTACTCTGTTGAAAGTAATAAAGTTTGGAAGGAGAAAGAATATAATAAATGTATCCTAGTACTTTATGTTCAAAAGGAAAAAGGTCCCTGGTATATTGATAGTGTATGTTCCAAACACATGAGTGCATTAGAGGAAATTTAGGGTCTAAAATGGGCTTTATAAGAAAACGAGCCAACAATAAATTCTTGTGAGTTGGAATTCAAGAACCGACAAAATTTCAATAAAATGAGTCAACCATAATGGTTGACTTGACATATTTGTCATTAAAAAAACTATTTTTTGTTCGCATTTTCAACATATTTTTCTGTGTTTTTACTCAAATTTCGAGCGGGAGGTCTCATTGGATGCGTAATTTAATTTCGCATCACTATCCCTCCCGCTCAAAATTTGAGTAAAAACATGGATATATGTTGAAAATACGTACAAAAAAAATAGTTTTTTCTTTCTTCCTCCAAAATTAATAAATATTATTTTATTATTTTAACTATTATATTGATATTTTCCTTGGGAGACCCATTTTAGACCTCAAATTACCTCTAATGGTGATAAAAGTAAGTTTCTATCTCTAAGTGAAAATAAATCAGGAAATTTAACTTTTGGAAATGATGCTCCAGGGAAGATCAAAAGAAAATGAATGGTCAAGTTGAGTAATGGCAAAGGGAAAGCCCAAGATGTGTTGTTTGTAGATGGACTAAAACATAATCTTCTTAGTATCAGTCAGGTTTGTGATAAAGGATGTGAAGTTGTTTTCACTTCTAAAGATTGCAAGACAAAGTCTGTACCCTCAAGACAGTTGGTTGCAAAAGGTATAAGAAATGAAAACATTGTCTATGTCTTGAAAGAAGAAAAAGAAGAATGTCATCTAAGCAAGTATGATGAAAGCTGGCTTTGGCATAGGAGACTTGGACATTTAAGCTTTGATCATATAATCAAGCTTGTGAACAATGGGGCAATAAGAGATCTTCCAAAGATATCAAAGCCATATGACTCTGTTTGTAAACCTTGTCAAATGGGAAAACTGGCTCGCACACAGTTTAAATCTAGGAACTTCACATCAACGAACAAACCATTTCAGTTAGTACATATGGACCTATGTGGACCATCAAGAAAAGAAGGCACAAGAGGAGAAAGATATTTTATGTTGGTCATTGATGATTATTCTAGACTTACATGGGTTGCTTTTCTCAAAGAAAAATCTGAGACACTTGAAAAGTTCAAAATTTTTAAGGCCCTGACTGAGAATCAAACAGAAAAAACACTAAAGGAAGTAAGATCTGATAGAGGAGGAGAGTTTTGTTCATGAGACTTCAAGGAGTTTTGTGATAAACATAGAATTAAGAGATAATACACTATTCCAAGGACCCCACAACATAATGGAGTTGTTGAGAGACGGAATAGGTCAGTGAAACAGATGCAAGATTAATGATGAATGAAATGAATATTTCTCAAACATACTCGGTAGAGGCAATTCACACAACTGTCCATATTCTTAATAAATCTCACATAAGGTCGAACAATGATAAGACTCCTTATGAACTATGGTTTGGAAGACCTGCTTCTATCAAACACTTTAAATTCTTTGGAAGTAAATGTTATATCAAAAATAATGATGAACATCTTGGAAAATATGATAACAGAGTTGATGAAGGTATCTTCTTAGGATATGCTTCAAACAATAAAGGGTACACTTGTTATAATAAGAGGCTGCATAAATTAGTTGATTGTATTGACATTAAAATCGATGAAGGAAACCCTGTAAAAGACATTCAAATAAGTAGTGTTGAACCAGATACAGAAGACAGGATTGAATTTGAAAATCCAGAGTCAGATGATGAAAGTACAAACACTCAAACAGATTCAAGACAGCAGACAAAAACAAAAGCACCTTCCAGAATCGTTCGGAAGAATCATCCTGAAAGTCAGATAATTGGTAACAAGAATAAAGGAGTGCAGACAAGAAGAAAAATGATCAAAGCTTCTGAACAATCTCAGATTGCCTTCATATCTATGATGGAACCTAATAATTTTAAAGAGGCTAGTGAGGATGAAGATTGGGTTAAACCATGAATGAAGAGCTTGATCAGATTGAGAAAAATAACACTTGGGAGTCGGTTCTAGACCTGCATATAAAAATGTAATGGGCTCCAAGTACGTATTTAAAAACAAGATGAATGAACAAGGACAAATTGTGACGAATAAAACTCGATTGGTCTATAAAGGGTATGCCCAAGTTGAAGGACAAGAATTTGATGAAACTTTTGCACTAGTAGCAAGATTGGAAGCTATCAAAATGTTTATTGCCTATGCCACTCACAAGAACTTCAAAAAGAACTCGTATCTAGAAGAAGTCTAATACAGAACCCTGAAGGGTTCCAACTGACAGACAACACTGACAATGTCTGCAAACTAAATAAGGCTCTATATGGATTGAAACAAGCACCAAGAGCCTGGTATCATAGACTGGATAAATATCTACAGGACAAAGGTTTCAAGAAAGGTATTGTTGACAGTAACTTGGATATCAAATCTGAAGGTGATAATCTATTAGTAGTTTTGGTGTATGTGGATGACATTATATTTGAATGCACTAATGATTCTTCTGTGCAGTGGCTTGCTAATGCCATGCAATCTAAGTTTGAGATGTCAATGATAAGAGAACTGTCATTTTTTCTTGGTCTTTGCATTATCCAGAGTCCTAAAGGCTTATTTCTCTCCCAAGAGAAGTATTTGAAGGAGATGTTGAAGAAATTTCAAATGGAAGATTCATCACTTGTCAGTACACATATGGTTGTTGGTTGTAAACTTAGCAAGGATGATCCCTCACCTGATGTTGATCAGAGAACATATCGATCAATGATAGGAAGATTTCAGTCTACTAAGCAAAGTCATTTGGTGGTTGTGGAGAGGATATTTAAATATTTGAAGGACACAATAACTTATGGTCTTTGGTATCCTAGAAATCAAAATCTTCAGTTAATTGCATATTTAGATGTTGATTGGGAAAACTGTTTAAATGAAAGAAATAGCACAAGTGGAGATGCATTCTTCTTAGATGATTCTTTAGTTGTATGGTTGAGTAAGAAGCTACTCAATGTCTTTATCCACTACAAACGCTGAGTACATTGTCGCTGCCACTTACTGTACACAAATTCTCTAGATGATTCAGATACTGGCAGACCTAGAGGTAAAATATGTTGATCCCATTCATCTCCATTGTGATAATACCAGCGCCATTAGTATGTCCAAAAATCCAGTCATTCATTTCAAGACTAAAGACATACCTATTAAGTATCACTTCTTAAAGGAGCAGGTTACAAACAGAGTAGTTCAATTGAATTTTATTCCTTCTACAAAACAAACTGCTGATATCTTCATTAATATCTTACCAAAGACAGTTTGAATACCTACACCAAAAGCTAGGTATCATATTTTATTCCAAATAACTTGTTCACTTTGATAGGGGGAGTTGTGCTATAGAGTCTTCTTTGACATTGATGTCGAAGGAAAAGAAGTTGTTTGTTACAGAGGATAAACAGATTGATGATTACTAGTACAGCATGCATCCAAAAGTTGAAGATTGCATCAATGCCAAAGGAGGAGATTGTTGGAGGTTTTGCGGTCATGTGGATATTGTTGGAGGTTTTTGTGGAAACAGATTAGTGTGATTTGGTTGTCATTGATGGCAACATAGTTCCAAGCATAAGATCCAGATAAGCAGGTGACTCAAAAGAATCCATGGCTTGTGCAACAGTGATATTTGATTTCCGCGGCAAAAAGACGCAGATCCACAAAGTTAAGTCGTGATCAGCATCAAAAATAGATCCAACGTCAGGAGTGAACCTACACAAGAAATCAACGGTCGAGAGCAAATCCACGATGTTTGAAAAGTAATCAGATGAACAGAACAAACGGTCAAGAGTGAACCTCCACAAAAAATCAACGGTCAAGAGCAAATCTACAAAGTTTAAAAGGTAATTTGATGAACATATTCGACAATCAGGAGTGAACCCGCACAAGAAATCGACGACGCGAAAGGTGAAAAGTGGAAAGTCTGAAAGTTGTTCAAACAAATGTTGAAAACCCGAGATCCGCATCCCACACCGGATCTTAAGATCGACGATCGAGAAAGGGTCCACAAAGAATCGACGACACGAAAAGAGTTTTGCAAGCGAAAGGAGGAAAGCGAAAAGTCTGGAAGTTGTTCAAACAGATGTTGGAAACCCGAGATCCGCATCCCGCACCAGATCTAAGACCGACGGTCGAGAAAGAGTGCACAAGAAATCGACAACACAATGAGTTTTGCAAGCAAAAGGCATAAAGCGGAAAAGTATGGATCCGCATCCCACACCAGATCTAAGATCGACAGTCGAGAAATGATTCATAAAAAATCAACGACGCAAAAGACGTTTGCAGAAAAGGAGGTGTGGAAGCAGGTGCTTGATTTCAAATCGACCGCCAATAGAGAGGTCGCACGAAATCGACGACGCGGAATAAATTATGCAAAAAAAGATGTGCAAAAAACGGAAAGTAGAAATTCAAGGAATGATATCTGAAAAAATCACATCCAATATTTGATTTTCTTCTCAGATCAACGATCACGAAAAGCCCGAAGAAGATCAATGGTGCGGAACCAAAACTACAAAACCAAGTGTGCAAAAACTCTGATTTGTTGCAGAAAATGACAATTGCGGAAGAAGCCAAATGACGAAGATATGTTGCAGAAACTCATGACTACTCAGTGTTCGGACTCCTTGTCTATCATACGGCATCAAACAATTTGATCAATTTGATCAGTTATGGAAATGAACCGTCAAAGATACGAACAAGTAAAGAGTTTAAGGACATATATGTATAAAATGATGTGTGTGATGAATGGATGTTTATGTTCTCTATAGACGGAGAGCTGGTGCATAGATTGTTATTGAAATGGAGATTACAGAATGATAGAGGACTGAACTCTTTCAAGAATATCCACAACAAAGACAATGAAGGAAACGAAGATGCATAAGCAAATCCAGGAACAAATCAAAACAGAGTTGGTTTGCATTGTTATATCTATTTTTCTAAACACTGTATTGAACATGTTTTAAGTCTAAGAAACAAGGGTGTTAGGGTGGTGCTAGAAAAAACGTGTTGTCTTCTCTATACAAGTTGAAACATGTACATGTGGAAGTTGATGCTTTCACTCAGTTGTAGCTGGAGGATGTCATTTTAGTGGGTGCTATAAAAACACAAAGGTTGATGCTCTCTACAAGAAGAATTTTGTAAAACAGAAATTACAGCCTCTTTTGAGTAAGCGCTCAAATAAAAATGAATATTTGTCTCTCTCTATCGTGTATGTGTAATTGATAATCTTCATCTCGAGTTATACTTGATGCATTATCATAACTATAAATCTATAATCAGTAATAAGGGTTTAAATATTGAAAAATAATTTAAGCTTTCGAAATAACTGATTCACCCCCCTCTCAATTATTTGAGTAATTTCAACACTTCGTGAAATGTTAAGTGAGATTTTTGAAAAGAAACCTTTGGCAATGCAAAATCCCAAGTTTGTATCAATGTTAAAAAAATATCAACATATAACATTAACATTGATGAGTCAAATCAACTTATGTTGGGAGCATCAGCAAAGAACAAATGATCAACAAGTTGCCAAGATCTAATTGAAATATCAAGGTATTTTTTTCTTAATATAAAGGCATTTTTCTCTTAATATAATCCTCTGAGACCAGGAATGGTTACTTGATGTTGAACACATTTTGATTGTATTGCTCTAAGCCTGTTGTTCCTTGTTGGGTTGTAAGCTTACTAATCAATTCTTGAAAACATATTCTTAGAGTGCATATTTAACATCGTACACTTCGACGGTTCCATGAATATATAGTTAGTCATGCTTGCATTATCTCAATGTCACAAATGTTATAATTTATTCTCACAACAAATGCAGTGTGAATATTAGATGAATATTCTTTGGAAATAGATGAGAATACAAATTTAAAGTTTCCACTACCGATTCAGAAGCTTAATGTATTCGTAAGCAACATATCACAAATAGTATATTTATCGAGTAAAGAGGGTAGAAGCATTGTGGAGATGGAAATAAGTACTCTTATTTGGGAAAAACAATCAAAAGAATTTTGAGCTAAACACCCTATACCACAATATTTACTCAGTTGATGTCCAACCAACCAGAGTACAACTTCTCCAAATGTATAAAAATTGCCCAGCAATTAGAATTCTTTCGTAAAGAAGCAAAAGCCCCCAGTAGAAAAGAGGAATGTAGAACCAAAAGTGGCCCTAAGGTATATATCAACATACGTATTTCAAAAGTGGCCGTAATGTATATATCAACATACGTATTCAATCCTTTTCAATTGATGGAGTTTGTTTCTTTCCATTGAGAATTGAGTACATATCTTTATTTACATTGGAATGTTTTTCTACAACTTCTCCAAATGTATAAAAATTGCCCTGCAATGAGAATTCTTTCGTAAAGATGCAAAAGCCCCCAGTAGAAAAGAGAAATGTAGGACCAAAAGTGGCCCTAAGGTATATATCAACATACGTATTCCAAAATTGGCCGTAATGTATATATCAACATACGTATTCAATCCTTCAGTGGAAATAGAAAAACATTCCAATGTAAATAAAGATATGTACTCAATTCTCAATGGAAAGAAACAATCTCCATCAATTGAAAAGGAAGACAAACTTACTAAAATCCCTGATCCATAGACACAAACGCGATCTTTTCCCCAATCTGGCATTTCAAGATAGAAAATCAACTTTTAAGTTGTTTTAAGCTCTTTCCCAAGAATATAGCTTTCCTTAACACCTAGTCTGTTATCATGTGTACTTAATTATCAGAATTGTTTAACAAAACCGAGTAATCGTATTAATAAGAACTTTTTAAATGGATACTAAACTAGCAAGTACTATGCGCTCCCAAGAATTTTCAACAAGATCTACATTGTTGATAACGATGGTCTAAAATTTAATGCGACAGCGTTTTGGATTTTTTCCATTCACCCCATTCCTACTAGATGACAAGTGTAAGGAGTTTATGGCAGCCAAATAGTGGCTAATGCATTACAGAAAATTTTGTGCTTTGGTGAAGCGGAACTGATAAAAGTAACCGGAGTATTAATGAGATACGGAAATCAAAAACATCTTCAAACGATTATATTAAGATATAGCACTGTAAGGAGTTGCTGATGTAGATTCATAGCATGTATATTTAATATAAAATGATAAGTCTAGACATCATCGTATGTCTTGACAAATCGTGTCATTCACATTAAAAATTACCCCAGAAAAAGCCTTCTAGACCTTTTAAAGCCGTTGTGTATATATTCTCCATGGATGTAGAAAATAACCTTGAGCGATGAAACTATCCTCCAAATAATAAAACATAACCGCGTGAGAATATTTGGAAAGAATACTTTCCAATGATAGCAGAGAGCAATAAGCAGCGCCTTGATCGATTATCTTTCCTACAATCCAAAGGGACTTCGGAAAATATGGTTACCTTCAGAATGAGGTGAAATTTACTTCAAACAAAATGAAACAAGCAATCTCTGTTGGAAAGCCTCCCCCAAGTGCAACTTCAAGAACACTGACAAAATAGCATATGGACCAAAAGCACCAATATGTTATGTACATTGTCCGTTAAATAATTTAGTGAGATGCTTGGCTCATCTTCAATATATTTTGCAACAAATGACAATGAATTACTGAATAAACATTTGGACAGTCATGGTTTAGAAAAATATTCTAGCCTATATGAAGTTAATTGCCTTCCAAGGAATTCCGTATTTCATTCTGTGCTTGCATTGTCTTCCAGGCTTTATACATTCAAAGCTGTTTTCTTGCAAATGGGGCATAGATTTTTCAGTAACAGCCATTTTCTGATACAATCTGAGTGGTGAATATGGCCACAGTCTAGAACACCCAGTTCTTCATTGTCCAAGTATTCCTCCTGCAAAATCAAGGCAGTTATTCATAACAGACTGATCTCCAAATACAGAAGTTTAATTCCTTCATATTACATGTCATTCGTGATATAAAACCTACTTCAAGGAGTCATTGCAAGCAAAGTTGCTAACTGTGAAAGATGATAGCAGAGCCTGAGAAAATGTAATATACCCGACATATACTGCAAAGTTCATCCTCTGGCTGCTTCTTGGAGGCCTCATCTGCACTGGATTCTATGGAAGAACAATATACGCTTCTCTTCAAACACTTGCAAACTGTCTCTTCACTTAATCCTGTACTCACATTACCTATTCGTTCTTCCAAATCCAATAATTCCTGTTATCATGGACAAAATGATTTTGCTAGCTCAGTACTTTAGGACAGAAAGAGCAATCACAAATCATGTCAGCATAACCATCTTATTGCAAGGTAAAATAAACCAACTAATATGAAATGGGCAATCACCTCATAACTCATGTTATCCACATCCAATCGCATATCTCTGTGCTGATCATGTATGTCAGCTGCAGCATAAAATGCTGATTGGTCTAAAATCAAGATATCCTGTAATTAAGAATGGATAATATTTTCAGTAGACACAACACTCTATACTTCAAACAAAAAAACAAATAGAGAATGAAAATAGTCAAACTGAAATCTGCAATATCGTGAGATCAAATTGCTAAATATTTGGAAAGCCTTAAAGGCAGATACTAAAACTAGTCCTCAATGGCCCAAAACTCCTACGAGTAAATTAAAGAGTAAACAAGGTGTGTGTTTTAAATGTTGTTATAGAAACTCGAACAATATATGCATGAATAGATGTGGAACCAAAGTTGTGAAAGGCATATGTATGAAGTGCTTGATTATTTCTTTGGCATCCCTCCCTTCTGTACCACAGATAAAATTCGATATAACCAAAAGCCAGAGAAGCTTTTTTCCTTCATTTCCCAATGTTCGGTTTTCTACAAACCTTCACATGCAGCTTGAACATAGCAAATACAGAAATGCATGAAGACCCACCAATATTCATATATGTGAACACCACCCCATGTTAACAATCTGCCATTTATTAGAAAAAACATGCACATTGCTTTTGCTTGTCACACAGTGCCATGTTAAAATGCTCAACAACCCCTATATTACAAAGTCTTTAATAAATACTTAAAGACTACCAAAAATATTTTCAAATCCTAGCAGGCATGCTCCTGCCCTGCATGGGGTTTGTCGGATGTGGCTATTGATTATATTGAATATTGTTGATGTAAACTTCAGGCAGTTTATTGTATGGCTGTGTCAAGATACCAGCAAAACCTTTTCTTAACTAAAGTGTGTGAGGATGGATCAAACTTATTTCCAGCTTTACTCTCCATAAAAAGACTAGTTTTCTTTTGGAAAGAAAGCAAAAGAGCAGTTGTAGCTTTTCCCTCTGAAAGAGAGAATTGAATTACAAGATGAAAAAGGATAACCATGCATATGATGAATGGAAGAACTGCCACCACACAAATGTGAAAGTTTCTATTTTTTTGGAAAGATAGCATAAAAGCAGATGTAGCTTTTTCCCTCTGAAAGAGAGAATTGAATTACAAGATGAAAAAGGATAACCATGCATATGGTGAATGGAAGAACTGCCACCACACAAATGTGAATAAAAATATCAAAACAAAAAGAATTTAAGCAAGGGTTTGAAAGTTTGTTAGACAACAGAAGATTGGATAAATGGGGACCACAAAGAAAGCTAACTTTAAACTGCCATGTTCACAAAATTATTAATACCCTCCTATAACAAGCCTTTGATGAAATCATACTTTCAATAAAAGAACCCAAAACACACATGTAATTTTTTAAAATCAAAGAGAATACAATTGAATTAGAAAATGGAAAATCATGACCCATGCATATGATGCCTGTTACAGAATCCAAGAAACTGCTATAACACAATCGTTTATGAAGAGACCCAATCTAAAATATTAAGTCGCATGGGCCTAGTCGCTGCAACCTCCTGGATAAGCACCTTTTTAGCAGAACTGAGACCAACATGCAAGAGTTGTGACCGAGACAATGACAGCACCACATTTCAAATGTAACAAGAAGAATGTCCCAACACAAACATGGATGCTATCCTCTCCAGAAGGGTAAGAAACGACATAGAAGTGAATAAAAATTGAAGCAGGTTTGGGGTCAATAAAACGAATAAGGGTTAAAAATAGGCAATGGCTATACAATGAGACATGGCAGTCAGAACATTGTCAAGTGCAAACGGAGATTGATGTTAAACAACAAATTAATAATCCCAGCATTAAAGCTAAACAAGAAAGGACTAACCACGTCTTGATATTATATTGCTGGCTATAAATAGACAAAGTATTCCATATCTGGTCATGAGATATGTGTATTAACATCTTGATTCTTTTGTTATATCTAAAATAATTGTTTTTAATAAAAGCTATTCCACCTTCCAAAATTACCTCACCAGCATAGATCCATCTTAAACCTGGATCTACCAAGCACCAAGAGGGATCCAATTTCTTGAGGTAAAAATTTTTTTTATCTCAAATTTGTTTAAAAAATTTACAAGTCAAGGAATCTTGATCCCCCTTTGGTGCTTGGTAACTTTGGGTTTAACATGGATTTTTTAATTACTTGTTTGGTTCTGATTAGTGATTAATAATTTTTTGAGCCGACATGAAATTTTCAATTGCTTTTTACTTTTTGTACATCACATTAAGTGTTACGGGACATTATGTGACAACATCTCCCCCATACTGGGCTGTAGAGCACCTCGCTACTCTCGTTGCAACAAAAAGCTCAGTACATCAGAAATACACAAGGAAAAGGAAATGGAAATAGAAGTGAACAAAGATAACCCAAAGCATTAATTTGTGATTAATTTGCCTATATTTGATAACAGATAATTTCATCAGCAATCCAGCTCAACTGGAACAAACTCTGTAACCTCCATCATGCTGACAACAAAGATGAAAGCAATATGATCCAATGATAAATATTATGGCATTAGGAACGTAAATAATCACACAAAAGTGTAGTATAGTGCAAACCTTTTACTGCTTAATAGAATCAGGTTTAAAATGGACCTATGCTAGTGTGTGTGTGTTTTACAGTCGACCTTATTTATGTCATCATTTTTTAGCATTACACACAGGAGAACAGGCACAAAAATCACCTAAACTTGTATGTGCGCAATAATCAACCTCTATTGTAATACAACTTTTAGCATCATGCAGGAAGATGGACACAAACATCATCCCACCCCAGTTGTAGAGCACCACAGTGTGACTGAACTTACGCACCACAGGAGAACATGCACAAAAATCACCTAAACTCGTATGTGCATAATAATCAACCTCTTTTATAATCCAATTTTTAGCATCACACAGGAAGATGGACACAAACATCATCCCACCCAGGGTGTAGAGCACCACAGTTCCCTTGGAACAAATGCATTGACTGGTTTGGTTCCATCTGAAAGCACTGACCACAAGTTGTAAGCTCTAGGAGGTTCAAGTCTCTTCTTGTCCCTGCTACTGGTGCAGTCTTCCTTTCCACACATGACTACTCAGATAAATTCAAGACCGGCATGAACATTGCAGAACTCCTACTCAAAAACATTGAAGCTATTGGTCCATACAATGTCATCCAAGTCATAACCGATAATGCTGCTAATTGTAAGGCAGCGGGAGCAATCATTGATGATAAATACCCCAACTTATTTTGGTCCAAGTGTTTGGCTCACACATTGAACTTTTTGATTCATCACATTATTAAGTTGAAGGAAAATGATTACAAATTGATTGGTGAAGTGCACAAAAAGGACGAGCACACGATAAGATTTATTACCAACCATAGCAATGCCCACAGCATTTTCCGCACACACTCAAAGTTAGAGCTATTAAAGAGAGCAAAGACTAGATTTGCTAGCTATTACCTCACCTTCAGCCACCTTTGGAAGGTAAGAGAGGCATTGGCTGGCATGGTATCAAGCAAATCATGGCAAGTCTTGAAAGATTGGGCTACATCCACATCCGACAGGCTTTATTTTCAGGATGTGGAAGACACCGTTCTTGATGGTGAATTTTGAGCAAGTATCAAGTTTGTTTTGCAGTTCACAAAGCCCATTTATCACATGATTTGGTTTGCAGATACTGATAAGCCAGTAAATGGGGAGGTGTATGAGCAGATTGATAGCATGCTGGGCCAAAATAAAGATATTGTTGAGTCGAAAATCACATCCTATATGACCATATTCACAAACATGTGGTCAAAAGGTGGGAACATCTCAACATTCCACTGCATGCCTTAGCATATGCATTAACACCAAAATATTATTCTCCATCTTGGTTGGCCAAACCAGCAACTGGGGGTGGAGTTAGGGAAAAGTCACACACAAAACTAGAGGTACAGGTTGGGTACATGGCTGCTATAAACAAGTTGGTCCCTAAAGAAGAGGAATGTGCCAAACTGCATAGTGAATTAAGCAAATACTTCAGTGATATTGGTCCATTTGGTACTTTGAATGCTAGAAAAGATCGAGACAGGGCGCTTCCTATTGAATGGTGGAACATGTATGGCCCATCATGCCCATGCTTGCATAAATTGGCAACCAAAGTGCTTTCACAGGTGGTAAACAGTTCCTCTGCAGAAAGGTGTTGGAGCACCTATAGCTTCATCCACCTAGTGAAAAGAAACCAGTTAAATGAAAACCGGGCAGAAAGCTTGGTTTATGTACATTACAACTTGAGGTTGTTGACTCATTACTGTGAGCAGACCAAAACTGATAGATCATATGTCACTTGGGACAACAATCCGAAGGAGCATAACTTGGAGAATGGAGCCTTAGCTTTAGAAGGCTTGGAGGATGAACTTTTGAGGATGACCATGCAACAGCAGCAACAACAATGCCACCGCCATCTTCTACCTTGTTTTCAGATACACCATCTTTGCCTAAAGGTTCAACTTCACAACCCCCATTTGCATCAACGAGGGGAGCTCATGCAGAACCAAGTCTTGGACGTGGTTCGACATTGGTGGCTACGGGGGATGATAATCCCACTCCCTTTGTTCATAGACCACAGGAAAAGAAATTAGAAATTTCACATGACAAGAGGAAACATCCATAAAATCTACTTTTCTTGTCTTTTCTTATTTACAATACTTTCAAGTTTTTGCACTATTGACTCTTTTATATTTATTATGGTATATTTTGTGAGCATTACATGGCAATTCAAGTTTGAAATTTGAAGTTGAGCGTACCTTTGAAGTTCACTATTTGCAACTTTGAATTGTTGAGTCATTAACAGGTTACTGCATGAAAGCATATTATTATAACTCTTTGATAATGAATATGATGCTTTGTGAATTGTTTCAAGTTCAACTTTTCATTTCATGGCTGATGTTTTCGTTTATAGACTATAGTTTTGTAATCGTTACAAGTACAATTTTAGTGATGACAAAATGTTATATATTGAATATTTGAAGTTGTAAAGTTGATAACTTGATGTTATGGATATTGGACCTATCGTTGACGAATTCACTACTATATGATTGATTATTAATGAATGATGTTATACGGTATTTTATGGTTTATTTCATATTGGTAAGCTTTCCATAACTAATTCAACATTCTACAAGCATTTGTTGGCTTATATGCATAAAATATATTAAAAATATACATATTATATAAAAAAACGCTCCCAAAAATCTTTTGAAAATTTCGCATTTTGCTCTTGCTCCCGCTCCCAAGGAACCTTGTTCTAAACATTTCAATTCATTCCCCATGGCTCTACAAAGTGTGACTGGACTTATGCACCATGGTTCTACAAAGGGCGGCTACCTCTCTTGATCTTCAAAGATATAGACCACCTTGCCACATGAGCACTATTTCAAAGCGATCACTCAGTTGTAGTATTTCTCCATAACAAAAACCCAGGAACAAACCTCTCACCTCTTTAAAATGTTGCAAGCTCTAGTGGTGCTTTTTAACTTCCTAACATTTAAACTCAAACACCATGATTCTACAAAGGGAGATTCACTTATCTTTCTGGACCTTGAAAAAATAGCCCGGGTTGCCAAAAACAAATATTGCATTGCCTACATCAGCCTAGATCCATCTAAACTCTACATCTACCATGCACTAAAATGGATCAAACCCCTTAGGGCAAGCCTCTCCTAACCTCTCCAACTTGAGATATTTAATAAAAAAACTTCATTATTATTGTGTTGGACCATTACATTACATAACATAATGTGACAACATCTCCCCATAGTGGTTGTGAACATTATGTTACATATGTAACGTGACAACATCTTCCCCATACTGGGCTACAAAGCGCCTCTCGATGCTTAAGTCATAGAGTTCGCCAAATTTGAACCTTGAGGTTAGAAATTTGGCAAACCTCAAATAAAAAATTAAATTCGTTTTGATTCGACAATGAAATTTGTCGGTTTTACTATCGAATTGGGTTTTTTTGCTTCCATTTACACTAGGTTTCTTCCCCTGCGTCGAGCTTCTGTTCACGTTGGGTTTCTTCACACACATCGAGCTTTTGTTCACTCTGGGTCTCTCTTCCTGGAACTATTCTCTCTTTGCAACTCTTTGCTTAGGATCTCCTTGTTTCTTGCTTCTAGCAACACTAAGAATCAAGATAGTCGACTACACCACAAATTCGTGATAGGTAGACAGAAACACCATAATTTTGAGTCAGGTAGAGATGGATACACCAAAAATTCATTGCTTTTCTCACAAGAATCAGGCAGCATTGGGTATCACTCCCAATCTCCGACGCAATGGTGCAGTTATCCACAGCTCCAATACCGATAAAAATACCGCCACCTAATGGCACCAACACGCTTTCGTTGAATTTGAAAATAACTAGTGCTTTAGTTACTAAAGATGTCCATGCTTTATTTCCTAATATGTCCTTATTGATTTGTCGCCTTGTATTTGTTTTGGAAAATAAACTTCATTTAAAAAAAAATCGAGTTCTATGAAACCATTAAATACCAATGAATGGTGATGTTTGAATGTTTACGTGTCGCTTATTTTAAATGACTAGGTTTGTATAATATATTATAATAAACATTATAAATTATTTTATATATTTCTATACATAATAATATTGATTTAGTATTTATTATATTAATGTGATGTATTTATTATATTAAAATATTTATATTTGGAATATATATATATATATATATATATATATATATATATATATTACACGAGAACAATTCCCACCCTCTAGGAAACCTATCCTAGAGGTCCCATGTTTCATGGAACTCGGGAACCAAAACGAAATGCCCCCAATCCAGTAGGAACAATATCGAGAGCTAAGGAAAGTTCAGGGAACTTTGCAAGGAAAAAAATGGGAACATGGGAACTCTTTTACCGGAGTTTTGAAACGTAAGAGCACCTATAGGTTCCCTCACGATCCAATTTTTCATCCGATGTAGTAGGGAGGGAACAAGTATTACCACTCAAAAGTTTGGATAGGATGCAAAGGCCACCCAAGTTAACCCACTCTCTGATTCATATCTTCTTGGGAAAGTTTTTAAGCTTGAGACGACTCTTTGTCGCCGATCCTAGTCGAGACTCTAAACGCTTTTGTTTTTATCGCGTGAGTGGTTCAAAGGTGGAGGTGACATGCAGCTACAAGCTTAAGGAGTTGGCGTCACAAGAGGAAATAGTCTTTGGTGGACGAACAAATCCTTATTTATGCCCACGTTGATGTTGGAAAAAAGAGTGACGAATGGAAGACTCTTTTCGTGGTTTTAGATTGATTTGAAATGGGTTTTGTGAGCAGCAGGCATATACATTTCTCAAACTTAAGGCTAATTTTAGTTGTAAATAAATATTTAAAATGGAATGAATGAAATTGATATTTTTTATTTTTTATTTAATGGTTATATTTTATATTTTATTTAAAATACATAAATATATACGTTCATATTTGTATATTTGTATATTAATAATATATTGATGTATATTTAATTAAAAGAGTTATACAAATGAAGTGTAATTTTGTTCAAGGGTTTAATTTTGTTTTTATATTATTTAATTATTTTATATTTTTTAAATTTTTGCAAATATTATCGTCGTTCCCAACCTGTCGTTTCCTGCAAATTTAGGGGAAACTTCTTGACATATCCAACACCTGTACCCAAATTCCCAGCGTCCCCACGTTCCAGAAACTTGTGCAACATATATATATATATATATAGAGAGAGAGAGAGAGAGAGAGAGAGAGAGAAACTTAAAGTCGAACCTCATTTCAAACCTCATCCAAAAAGCCCAATTCTAACTCGATTTTCATGGTTGCCAAACTTGAATTCGAACCCACACCATTTGACATAGCTTGACGCAGTGAACATTATTTCAAAGAAATCACTCTGCCCTGTCCTAGTGTTAATCTAGGATGAACATGCTCCTAGAAAAAATATCTCGTTTATTCATATGCTATTGTAATAAAGAAAGACAGTCCTGGGATTACGCTTGTTGAACATACTCCTCGAAAAATATCCAGTTCATTGTTAAGCTATTTAAATAATAAAAAGAGAGAACACATAGTGTGGCTGTCCCACAATGAAGATAATATTCCTAAGTTAAGTTAGGCCATGTTCTCACTAGAAGCTCTCAGCCAGGACAGCAAATAAATAGTTGTTTCAAATATTACAAAGTATTCACGGCCTAGACTTACTAAAATGTTCAATATATTAGAACGTACTCTAATTTCACAAGGTGGAATTCAGACACATCAATTACAGCCCAAAGTCATCTGTTTTTTATCAAATATCAGTAGATCTGGAAATCAAAATCAGATTCCCTGCAATCAAAATTGATATACTGAGAAAATAGCTTACTGTAAAATAACCATAGGGATCCCATTATATGCTTTTGTGCAAGCTTTGCCAATGTCCTGTAGCATCTAAAAAAGCTCTGGTAGCAATTAGCTAATGATAATGTATCTTTTAAAGATTAGTGTCCCACACCCTTTGGCCCATAAAAGGTTGTGAGCTACCTTTACCAATGTCCTGTAGTATCTACAAACAAATTTTGGTGACAATGAGCCAATGACGTAGATTCTTTAATGATTAGTGTCCCAGACCCTTCAGTACATAAAAGGTATATGTTGTGTGCTACGCATCTAAAAACAAACTCTGGTAACAATTAGCCAATGATAGTGTATATTATAAAGATTAGTTTGTCCCAAACCCTTTGGTGCATAAAAAGCATATGCTTTTCTAACCAATAATAAAGGCATTCCACGTGTAGCTGCAAAAATTAATACAAATCAAAAAGAAACAGCTGGACAGTTTGAGCAGCTATTTAAAAATATAGAATTCTAAATTATTCAATACCACATTTCCAAACATAGTAAAGAAATTCAGAATAAAAAAATTACAAATAACAATATAGCTGCCTTTTCTAACCAATCATTAAGGCATTCCACATGTAGCTGCAAAAATTTATACAAAACAAAAAGAAACAGCTGGGAAATTTGAGCAGCTATTTAATAACATAGAATGCTAAATTATTCAATACCACATTTCCAAACAAAGTAAAGAAATTCAAAATAAACAAAATACAAATAACTCACAAACTAACCTCAAATCTCAGATTTTCACCTCTCCGGCTACGCATAATCTCCAATGCATTCCGAATCTGTTGCGAGAAATTTATCAGCATAATTATTTACTCAAAGAGGAGCATTCATAATACCAGTGCATTCATCTCCTTGTTGTTTGACAATTGTCTTAAAAGTAATACAAAAGGTTTAGAATCTAGATACCCGACCCTACATTACAATTGTTATTAATTATAAATATATACATATATTTGATACATATCAAAAGATAAATATAAATAAAAACAGCGGGTAGCTAAGTACAAAATTCGAGTTTTATTTCATGGCAAAAGAACAATCTACCCCTCTATCAGCATGGCATTGGTTTCCAGCTTGCACACAAGTCAGATGTTTTGAGACGCCCAAAGAAATGGAAGGCAAGCTTCCAGCCTAGTTGGCTTCTACCATTAAAGATGTTAAAGTTAGTGCAGCTGCGAGACCCATTCTCAGAGAATGGTTTCCTAGTCAGTTGACTAGGACAAAGTAAGACCCTAGAAGGTACCCTAGGGCCCCCAGTAGTCTCCTGGGGTTCTTGGTCTAGGACCAAGCAGGTTGATGCCATGGCAAAGCCCCTAGCATGTGGCTAGGGCCCCTTTATGCCTCTAGGGTATTTTGGTCTGGGACCAAGGATGTGATGTCCAAGTAGAACCTGCAAGTAGAGGCAGAGATATATTCTGGTATAGGACCAAGGACACAATGTCCAAGTAGGTACTGCAGGTAGTTGATCAATATTCAGTGTGAGACTGAAACTCAGCTTAGTACTGAGAACTATTCTGCGAGAGAGTGGAAGACCCGGTTAGGGTCCAGGGATTGATCAACTTGATTCAGTGTGAGACTGAAACTCAGCCTAAGGCTGAAAGCCATTCATTAAGAATGGAAGATAATGATGTCCCCTCTCCTAATCGAATATTGCCAAGTTGATTCTCAAGGGACTGGCCACCCCTTGACGATGTCCCTAGTACCTAACCTTTAGGAGCAGTGTCAAGGACAAAAGGATGGTACCATCCGTTTGGATCTTCCCCCTTATACAGTGATGACAAAATATATAAAACTATGTACCTTGAGAGAGAGAAAAGTATTTGGTCTTATTAGTCCTATTTGATTGATTGTCCACCATTACGATTCACCTTGATCGTGTGGTTGTTAAATCTTGGTCCTATTCTTATTAGTCTTAGCACTATTACTTGTGTGCACTTTTGACTATGATGACTCCTACTTTATGAAGTATATTTACTTGATGATTTATTAAAGATCATTGAACCATTTATTTTTGTTTTTATTATAATGATCAACTTATGATTTTGGACTTTATGTTGGACCTTTGGACTTCCATTTTATTATAATTTCATTAAATAATTATTTTAGTCTTATTAATAAAATCTCATGATTTTATTAATAGACTTTTTGATAATTTACTTTTTATTATATTAATATATTTTTTTTTTGGACGGTCTATTCTTTTGGACTACCTAATTTTTATTTTTTTATGATTTTTTTTATTTTTGTGGGCCTCCGTTAATTCTATCCTAAGTAAATTTTTTATATACCGTAATCTATTTAAGGAAGAGATTATTCTTAGTTTCTATACATGTGATTTTGATTGTTCACCACGGCTTTCTCCACAGGCTTGGATTCTGATTTTGATTTTTCACGGCACGGTTTCTCCACGGGCTTGGATTCTGATTTTGATTTTTCACAGCACGGCTTTCTCCACGGGCTTGGATTCTGATTTTGATTTTTCACGGCACGGCTTTCTCCACGGGCTCTCTCTGCCGGCTGTCTGCTGTCTGCGTTTTATTTGTGGGGCTCTCTCTGCCGGCTGTCTGCTGTCTGCATTTTATTTGTGGGGCTCTCTCTGTCAGCTGTCTGCTATCTGCGTTTTATTTGAGGGGCTCTCTCTGCCGGCTGACCGCATGATTTTTCTCACGGCTTGGCTTGCCTTCACGGCCTTGGATTTTGACTGCTGGTTTTTCTCACGGCTTGGCTTTACCTTCACGGGTTTGGATTTTGATTGCTGGTTTTTTTCTCACGGCTTGGCTTACTTCACGGGCTTGTCTTCTCGGGATCACTCTGCCTGGTCTTCACCAATCTCTCTGCCTGGTCTTCACCGATCTGCCTGGATTACTCAATCTGGGCTGCATTTTTCCTTCTCCACGGCAGTCTGCAGGTTTTACCTCTGTGTTATTCTGCATGGGATTTACTGCGATCTATTCTCTGCACAGGCTGAGTTTTTCTGTTTGATCAACCCTGACTGGTTTCGGGAATTTGTTCATCATGAATCTGTTGGTAGAGTGCTTGACTGCACATCTTTCACTCTGAGTGCATCTGTGTGATTCTCCTTGACTGCACTGCTAAATTGATTGAAGAGACTAAGGTCTGTTTACTCCCTCTCTCTCTCAAGGTACGTATATGGTTCAACTAGTTTGACTTGTCCTTTCAGTGACAAGATCAAACTCAGAACTAACTGAGTATAAGGCGGATCCAACAATGGTTAAGATTCTTTATCTTCTGTAGTTTACTTGAGATTTAGTTTACTGCACGTGTTATTTATTATTTTTCTGTACATGACAGTTGATAAAACATTTCAATGATCAACTTTAACGCAGTGACCAGCAGAGCGTTAAGTTGAAAGAAATGAAAGTTATGTTGTTACGTTTTATTACAGTTTGAATTTTACCTCAATTCTTTACATGTTCATGTATTGAATTTTAGTACTTGTATTAACACTCATCTAACCTGTGAAAATCAACAATAGAGAGTGGAGAGGACATACTACACTCGAAATTATCCTATAGCAGAACACAGTTATGGTATTGGATGTCAAAAAATTTGCCAATCAATTTATGGGCTGTCGACCAAATTAGAAACATTGCTAGTACTGGAAGCAGGGGGTTGGTATACACAGTTCAATCAAAATAGGGCACCAACTAGACTCCAACTACATTAGGACCACCTTATGCCAACTTACTAGTGACCACCTTCAGAGGAAAATCCGAACGACATGTCTTGGTGGAGGATTTCATTACAGGGTCAGACAGTTTACATTCTGCACCACAATGTATCTTAGGGGTGGAGTTGACTATTCACTCTGGCTTGCAAGATAAATATCTCATATTCGAATCCCAAGAGTCTGTACAGGACATATGTTGCAAGTACAAAAGAATTATGGAAACAAGCCATGTCCATTGTCTACTATTCCTCCTACCTCTTATCATCGTTTTCAGGTTATTCAAAACTACAAAGGCTTCTTAGACAGTTTCTTCAGATAAAGCAGGGTGGAAGAGATACCTTCAGATAGTTTCATGGCACATCTGTACTTTTGAAAGGGTAGTTGTTGGAGGGCTTGGCTATCAAAGCTATCAATGGGAATACACATTTGAAATTCTTGATCATCATGACATACCAGGATCTATCTATGAAAACAACATAAAGAGGCCTCCTTTCAAGATCTAGAATATAGTTGCTGGAAATGAAGCTTTCAAAATCACCAAATCAAGTTTTCCTAAGATAACTCGGTAAGATTAGCAGATAGTGTTTAAACAACTACATTAGGATTCCTTATAGATGGTTGTTGCATGATTTGCTATACATCACTGCAAAATTAGCAGAGATTTCTGGGCATGAATTGCTGTTGAATACACAATTCTCCATCATTGGCTTCAATGAAAAAGGATCATTTTTTGGGAAAGCTGGTACAGTCAAGATCGGAGGCTCATGTTCAGAATGCAACTTTTGATAGGGAAAATATTCTATGTCATTTGGCTGATATCACAAAGTTTAGACCTAAGGCAACAGTCCAGAATACAGCTAAGTTACTTCAAGATAGATGCAAAGTGTCTCCAAGTTGGGGACAAAGCTGATGAGATTCATTAAGACACTTGTCCAACTTGCTCTGCACACACTACTACCCAGGATGCTTTAACAAGCAAGAATCTCTAGCAATAGATCGTTTCATCAAGAGCCAAAACTGAAATTATAGCCACCTCAGAGACTGAGGTAAATACATAAAAAATGCCATCCATATATGCTAGTTATTGCCTATAAAGCAAAGCTTCCTTCAAAACTCTTGGTAGGATACAAACCTCAGTCATTAGTCTGTTTTGCCCACCACCCTCAGAAGCAATTGCTTGCAGTGACCCAAAAGGAACACCTACCGTTCCATCACCATGGCGTTCCATCAATAACGCTGATCGAACATATTGTGGGAGTTGCAAACCAGTGACTGGTGGCACAGGCATATCTGACGATGAAGAGGAATGAGTAGATCGCGAAGGATGAAAATGACTGCCCTGTGAATGACTGCCCTGTGCAGGCCTGGAAACAGAGGATGCTAAGCCCTGTCCTTGAGCAGCACCACCACTCCTCCTAGGTGCTTGTGTGAAAGGAACATGTTGTGAACCCCAAGGCATACTTGGTAGTGGATGTAGCATTGAAGAAGCAATTTCCCCAGGTCCATTTGAATTTCGGTTCACTGGAACCCAGCTTCCAGATTCATGGTTGGTTGCTCTGTTCTCTGAACCTGCAGCAAACCAGGTATTGCTAGGAATACCCATCATCATGTTTATTGAAGTAGCTTCTTCTTGCTGAGAAGATGAGCGCTCCCTTGCACCAGCATTAGAGCTGGAAGCATTGCCAAGTCTAGGCATAGGACTTTCATTCCATCCAACAGAATGCAAACTCCTCTGTATACCAGCAGGTGGCGCATGAAACATACTGGACTGGCGCAGTTGGGCACTAGTGCTTACACCTGCTGGGCCTGTGTCTGCAGACTGATCACCTGAAAACAGTCTTCTGGAATGTGAAGAATTTGGCTGCAAGTCAGGCATATACCTTCCAGCATTTCCAGATGGCCACATGTGAGGTAAACTTGGTTCTTGTTGATGAGGAGGGTTGTGCCTTACTCGAACCATTCTGTGGGGAGCTTCTGCTCGCCCAACCATAGATAGACCTCTGAAATCTGGACCCACATCACCTGCACTAGCCCTCGGTATGACTGGTTCTTCTACAGGCCTAACAACAGGAATTGTTGCAGTGGTAGTAGAAATACTTAAGCTGCTACCAATAGTTTGCCGTCCAGGAGCTGTAAGGCGGAGGTGGCCATCATCCCACTGTGAAGAACGTGGGAGGACATCTAAAGACGATGGACCTGAAATGCTTTCCACAGTCTTTCTTTTACAGGATCCTCGTCTGCCATCCATAGAATGATTGGCATGGACATTACTATTATCTGGCATACATCCAACCACACTGCTACAAGCAAAGGTGTCAGATTCTGGTCCAGCCAATTGAGTTGTGTGAGGACAGCAGCTAAAATCCATATACGATTGCCCTTCATTTCCAACTGGTGTCTGATTCACAGCGAAGTTATAAGGATTACCATCAGAAGTAGTTCCATAGTTACAACTTGAACGGAGATGTAGACAATCATCCATGACCTGGTTGTTAAGGACATCCACAGTCACACTTTCAGAATGAAGGACATTTGCGTCTACTGCTTGCCTTTCATCAAACCTTGAAGTCGAATGCACATTTGAAAGTTGATTCCAGCCAATTACCATTTTATCTTCAGCAGTGCATCCCTGATCACCTGGAATATCAGAATTGCTTCCACTGCCATTGACCCAGCCATTGACAAAAGAGCTACTGCCACTTGCACGATTTCCTACATTTCTGAAATTACAGTTTGAGCTGCCCCCAGCAACCTGATAATCAGGCAAACTTGGAGCATCAATAAGATTTGTCTGCTCACCCTGATAAATATGTGATTCAATATCAACATTGTGTTGGTCAGCCGAATTTTCCAAATCAAAAGTTTCTGGTATAGGGTGCAAGCTGCTCCTTTGGGCTTGCATTATAGCTTCAATCAGTGTCCTCCAAGTTTACAATTTAAGCAACAGAACTACTTCTCTGAATCTCCTCTAAGCCACAGACTTGATTAAATTACAATTCAGTGTGTATCAACCATGTCAATTATCCAAAAAATGCATCACTCTTCAGTGCATGGTTGAAGGATCATCGAATACATTGACTGTCTTCTACAGAGTTTGTAACAATAATAATATCTCAATAGACCTGCCTAAATACTGTCAAGAAAGGAGTAATATTAGTCAATGTCAACTCTAACTGTTCAACTTTAAAAAATAGCATAATTCTCTTTGAAATGAAGAAAACTTCAGGTATGTACTGGAAAATATTTTCAAGAGAACAACTCCAAGCTCAAGGAACAGAAGACAGGGTATCCTAATATTTTTATGATCTCAAAACACACTGCGTAATGGATATAATAGGAATAGGGAAAGACAACGTTCAACATTTGGACCACTTTTCCTCAAGATTAGCACAGGTTGCTTACACAAAAACAAGGATGATGCTGTAACAAGATTTATAAGAAACCATTGTGAGAATAATTAAGTCATTACTGATAAAAGTAAGCTTACATGAGAATAAGGGATTCCTATAGAGTTGTGCATATTTAACAGTAAAACTAGTGGTTCTTGGGTACTAGAACCTAAGCCAAGTATGTGGCCTTCTGATTATGCCTTCCCACTACTTTTGAAGATCTTTACAACAATACCAATGCCACTGATCTGCAACTTGTTTCAATCCTTATACACAAATATAAACTGGAAAGCTACCAGAGGCCAAGCTAATATCAGAGCAGACCTGTGAGCAATATTCATATACCCGTTTTCTAGAATGGTAAGTCTATCCAAAGACCTAAATTGAACATATCAAGTGACAGTAAGGATTGCACTACTTGATATTGCTTATAAACAATAACTGGATAAACAAGAACAGTATTATAAAACAACTATCGCCAATACGTAAGCTACATACACCATTGCAGAAATTAATATATCAAACATGCACAAATAGAAAATTGCTAATGCAGGTTTCATTGAATCATGTGATTGTACAGAGATAAAAGGATTAACAGCACAATCATATTTATAGTTACAATGATTAGAGATGCCAAGGCAAATAGTTCACAGGCGACATCATGTATTGACAGCTGCAATTATTGGAGATGCCAATACAAATAGTTCACAGGCTACAAGTACAACCAATTCAAGATTTCCCATAAACACATCCAATGTCCTTTAAATAAAACAAGTAACAGGATTGAATGAACTATAAATGCACATTTTGCAACTCAAAAATGTTTAAGAACTATAATTCTCCATATTGAGTTTTAATAAATGAAAAAGGGATCATATGCTTTGATGAATCCTACAAGAAAGATTCACCAAGCTCAGAGAAGTTAATCCCAAAAGGCATTCAACACTAATAAGATTAAGATATGAAATCTGCAAGACAGTTAAACAATGTGGATCAGGAGGTGTCAAGGTATCTGCAAGTTCTGTTCTTTGAGGATGTACTTGGGCAGTTGGGCCTTCCTGAATCCTAACAGCCAAGCAGTAAAGGATTGGCTACATACTACTAGACTCACAGATTGATGTTGTGTGCCTGGTCAACAGAAAATGGTTAAACATGTAATGTGAAATTGCAAGCTTGACCTATCAATTATTGCTTGTGCTCTTTTGTTTATCTCCTCCATTGAAAAGGGTTGTTTTGGGGATCAAATGGATGATCCAACAAGAAGACTGCAATATGTCGGAACTGGGATGTGATCAGATTGACAGGCATTTCTTTCTTGTGGAGATAATTAGTCAAGCAACTTTTCATGAGCACGATATTCAGTTCAACCTGCGTAAAGTTTCAATATTTCAATCAGAACGGAAAATCCAGCTTTTGGCTAGCAATGCCTTCTTTAGAAACGATGTAGACTCTCTTCAAGTTGGAGCCAAAGCAAACATGATCTCCCTGTTTATGTTGAAAGAGGGATTTTGTATGACCATGCTCCTAGACATGAAAATCTTGATATATATGTATATTGATTTATATGAAACATAATATTCAAGAAAAAGGCAAATCTTCCATAGGAACATCTTAACAGGCATGGATATTCCCCCAGTTAAAAACATGAAATACAAAAAGCACATGCACAAACATAATTCTTGGTGTTTGAATTAATGGTAAAAAGAATGCCAGAAATGATTAAAACATGCTGACTTCAGCCAGATGATTATCCAAAATACTTATTCATAAAAGCTGGGAACCATTAGCCCCAAGAGTTAGCTCAATCGGTTGAGCACCCGTCGCTAGGCCTCTCGGTATAGAGGTCACGGGTTCAACTCTCATTGACGCCCTTGGGGTTAGGCATGAAGTGTGCCGAAGGTGTGAGGCCCCTTCGGGTGGGCCCGCCTGATTTATTTCCGTGGATGTAGCCCGTCGGTCAAGCCGGCGCGTGAACCACATTGAAAAAAAAAAAAGCTGGAAACCATCATTACAGAAAAATCCCTTTATTGCTTCTTACATCTTGGAATAATGGAAGTCCCTGGCAAAGTGTCTATGTCTATGACTAGACACACTCAAAAATATCAGATACGTGCCGAATCTAACCATAAAAACAAGGTTTTTGTAAGATTAGAAATGAAAGTCTAATCATCCTTATATGGTCAAGACAAAAACGGAGACATATAAACTATAAATGAGAAACATAAGTACTATACTCACTTGTATAAAAAAATGAAGACAAGCAAAACCCATAAAATCATAGAAAATTTCTTCAAGCAATGCTAGAGACAAAAATGACAAACAATCAGATTATAAGAGCTACGAGCCAAGGAGGTTTCATATACAGGCACTCAATCACCCAGCTATCATGAGAGTAATGGGTGAGGAAGGTAGAAAAAGGAAGGAGGTACTTCACAGCCTTGTGGCCATCAAGCTTTTGACAAAATCATAAGGAATCACAGTGTGACTGTGGTAATTTCTAAGTAAAAATAATAAAACACAGAACAGCGGTAGCACAGAAACAATAGCATTAAGGATTCACAAAGAATGACAGAACAAAATACTAAAGAACTACACTTAATTCTAACATGCTTTAATACTCGATTTTCTTCACGTGCTCTGACTTTCCAAGTAAAAATAATAAGGTAGAAAAAGAAAGGAGGGTACTTCACTGCCTTGTGGACATCAAACTTTTGACAAAATCGTAAGGAATCACAGTATGACTGGTAATTTCTAAGTAAAAATAATAAAACACAGAACAGCAGTAGCACAGAAACAACAGCATTAAGGATTCACAAAGAATGACAGAACAAAATACTAAAGAACTCCACTTAATTCTAACATGCTTTAATACTCGATTTTCTCCTTATTACCACGTGCTCTGAATATATGTGTGCACATAGACCACCAGAGGCAAAATTAAACAGAAAAGAAGTTCAACCCACAGTGACAAATTGTGCATTCTATAGTATTTAATCTTATACACACATTGCATCCAAAGAACAAATTCCTTGTCCCTTAATCCTAGCACACTATATATCATAAAAGCAAAAAGAAATAAAGAGAAAGAGAGCATACAACAATATTTTTAAGTCCCCGTGCTAAGAAATTTACAAATAAGATAAAACTTTAAAAAGTTCAAAAAGCTGGAAGAACCCCAGCCCAGAATGAACACCCGTAAGTGTAACATCAAAAATTCGAAATAAAGTGACTGCTGCCGATGGCGTCACGGTTCAACAGCGAAGGAAGTGGGCATGTCAAGCTACCCATCAAGGTTTGATTCACCCAACGCATGAATAAATGGTTGAGATAACGTGACAGTCCTGGGTGATTTTGATGCAAGACCAACCCCTGCAACAGCAGATTAGCCTAACGAAAGTGCTTGTGATTAACGACCCTTTCACCCATGAAAACGGGCCACTTATGGTGCCGGATGCATTCAGGGCAGTTGTAATGCTTCTGGAGTTTAAAGGAAGCACTTTCCAAAAAGAAAGAAAGTGACAGCTACATTGCACATAGCAGCAGTGCTAACTCGAGGGGAACTAGGCCTAAGGCCCTTGGCATTGGCATCACGGCATTCTCACCTAGTTGAGACATGAACATCAACTATACCAATCTTTGGTAACGTGCCTAATGACAAACAGAAGATAATAATCTACAACGTCGACATACTAGAATCCTAATGACAAAAACACCTGCAACACAAACTGCAAATGGTGTTCTAAGGTGCATCATGATAGCCTGAAGGCTGATTCATATGTGCATATTAATCATCTATCCAAGGCATGGCCTTCTATCATATTCTCAGAAAGATACTGACCTGCTGACCCTCAGCCAAGATTGAGCGCAAAACACGCACCCACGGCTGACAACCCAAAAAAGAAAACACAAAAAACGTAAAATGTAAAAAATCCCCTGTTTGCATACAAATTCTACACCCATACATGCATCAAATCCAAAACCAACAAAAGCGTTTCTCATGGCATTTGAAACAAAGAAACAGTGTCTGTGTTGGGTTTATGTTAATATCTACCCAGCCATTGTAATCTACCGTTGTAATGGATCCTTCGACGCCGTGATTCAGAAAACGATCTAGGTTCAAGGTATATTAGACATTTTTAAAAAATTTCCATGTAAAAGAAACAAAATTCTGCAATCATACAATTCAATCCTTCCAAAAATTAATTGTTCTTGCAAGTTAGTGCTCATCGTTGCGAGATTCGGCGAGGTCATGGGAATACATGAACAAATCTAACCCATCAGAGGAAAATAACCGAAAGGGTCAGAAGTCGGGGAAAAACTTACAGAGAGCAGGTCGCCGGGGAAGCTGCTGCAATTGTTGTCCGAAACCCTAGGAGCGCACCGGGCCAATAAGGATACGGGGGTCAATAAAATAGGATAGAAATAAAGAAGAGGAGGCCGAGCGTCTCTGGAAAGAATGATTGATTTGAACGAATGGCAGGGATTCGGACATAGAAACAATGGGTGTTTCTTCGCTTTGGGCAAGCGCCGACGATGATGATGGTAGTTGGTGAAAGGCTTAGGAGGCACCGCTTAAGGATATATTCTTTGACCGCCTACGCAACCACAAAAGGTCTCTACCACGTCTGCTGCTCTGCTTGCTGGGTCTGCTTCTGCCGCTAGGCCTGAGATTCGAACCTCTGCTCTGCCAATTACGCACGCTTCAGGAGTCTCCCCGCTGCCCCAGGGTTTGTTCCCTCTACGCAACTTGGAGAAACAAAAACAAATGAAAATTGGATTAAAAAAAAATGGGTCATAAATAAAATGAGGAGGCAGAGGACGAAGATGGGAATTCGGGGTTGCCACACAGACAGTAGATATCAAGGCAACGAAGATCAAATAATCGTCCCCCTTCGTCCTCCTGGCACAGGGTCCTCGCCAATCACAGCGCCCTTTACGTGGCACATTAACTAATAGCCTTGGTCCACGTGTACGGGGCTCCATGTCCAACTTTTTGGTAAAATATTTATGAATTTACCACGCGAAGAAGACCAGAGTTAATGAAGGACAAGATCATTTGGAAGGTGTCGAGCAAAACAAATTAACTCGGAATTAGAGACCCTCCGCGCACATCCAGCGCCGGTCGTTGTCGACGTTAGATTTGTTTCCCATTTTAACGGGCTTTTACTTGGCTGGTTCCCTGGTCCTTTCTCTGGTGTGAAAGGATTTCTTGCAGCCTTATTTTTATTATTATTTATTTCAATGGGGCGACGTAGGCATCCAATCTACCATGTAGAACTTTACCTCTTAAAAGAAGCAACTTAACCCTAATTAAAATCCACTTGCCGCCCGTTTTAACATGTGACGTAGAAGCTTCCATACTCGAGACTTATTGGTTCAAAGGAAGCATAGGTGTAGGTTGTTGCAAAAGAAAGAGGTGTGGAGGTGCAAGCAAGCACATAGGAATGTGCATAAAATAGAATGCATAAGTGGACCAAGGTGCAATAGATAAGGGCACACATGGTTGAGGTGCATAGGAAGGTTGATGTGTGAAAGAGTTAGGTACATATCTCGATATAGGTGTGAGGAATAAGGATATTCAAAGAAAAGTTTGGGGAGTGAGGGTATAAGTAAATGTTGAAACAATACTTAAGTTGAAGTATGGGATAATTGTAATTGATCAAAATAGGTATCAATTGTAGGTTAGTTTAGTAGACTAGAAAAATGATGTTTATAAGAAGATTGGATCGGTTATTTGGTGATAACAAGTTTGTTGGTAAAGATCATACATTGGTTTGTCAAGAAGGAGAAGGAACAAAGCTAAGGGAAAGCTTGAAGGAAGGAAGGAAGAATCTAGTTCGAAATGAGGTTAAAGGTCAAAGATGAAGATCAAATGGTGGCAGTAGAGGTTGATAACAAAAAGTTAGTGTTGTGGCACATTGTTAATAATGATCATAATCTATTTTTTAAGGTCATAACCAAGCTAAGCACTAATTTGGTGTATTTGTTTATGGGGCAAAGGACCCCCCTCTATGCAGCGATGTAATTGCTAAAGTCTACAGAGGTGTACAACATACCTTGCCCCCCTCTGGATTTGAGCCTATGACCTCTTAAGAAGAAACACATGTTCTTAACCATTATGCCCACTCAAGCTATTATTGTATGTATAAATACTTTATTTGAATAACAATAACCAATAGATATGTTCACTTTATGTAGTGGTCTCTCTATGTATTAGTTCCCTTAATACACTTTGACAAAGTTTATAGTCGTTAATGGTGCACATTCCATTGTATATAAATCATAGGTTTTGTGGAGCACATAAAATTCGACCTTAGGGCATTCGAGCATAGCTTATGGTCATTTTAGTAGAGATTAAGGCAATGGTGCATAAAAGTACATAGGAAGAGAAGGCGTAGGGTGGTGCAAAAGAAAAAGATGTATAAGTGCAAGCATATAAGAGTGTGCAAGTGAACCAAGGTGCAAGAGGATGGGTGGTTAAGGAAGTGGTTTAGGTGCAGAAAAAAGTTGATGCACACAAAAGAGTTGGGAGCATGCAAGAACATGGGTACAAAGAAAAATAATACACAAGGAAGTGTTTGGCAAGTGATGACATAAGCAAAAGACAAAACAACATGCACGGAAGTTGAAACAATAAGTGTGAAATAGCTACAACCAACCGTTATATATCTATATTTGAGGTCAATGGAGTAGATTGAAAAGTGATAACTACGAGGAAGATCAAGCTAGTTGTATTCATAAGTTAGTTGATACATACGATGCATTAGTCAATCAAAGACAAGGGGTAGCATTGAGGGAGAGCTCAAAGGAAGGTAGAAAATTGGTTTGAGAGGAGGTATGAAGATTGAAGATGGAGATCAAAGCATAGTGTGGCAAAAGCAAAAAATATAGGGTTAACATTGAAATGCATTATTACTACATGTAAATACTCAAAGAAAGAGTAAACTTATTCATGTAGCTCATTGAGTACAACCTGAGTGGGCCTAACGATTAAGAGCATGTGTTTCCTCCTACGAGGTCACAGGTTAAAATCCAGAGGGGGGTAGGGTATGTACACCTCTGTAGACTTTAGCAGTTAAATCACTCGCAGAGGGGGTCTCATACACCAAATTGGTGTCTCGCTTGGCGGTGACCTTAAAAATATATTATTATTATTATTATAAACATCTATGTATATCAATTCCCTTGTTAGTCTCTACCACGCCAAAGACTCAATACAAAGTCAAAGTCAAAATAACTTGGCTTTCAATACATTCTACAATAATTTTAGTCACCAATAATATGCATATATCATAAGATTTAAGCTCTTAGGGTTAACTCAAGCAGTCATGGGCTAGACGTGAGATCTCTCCCCATAATGCAGGCAAGGTCATGGACTTGACTCTCTTTGGTTCCCTCAAGGCAAAGTGATTTGATCTTAAACACAACCTACTTAACACTGAATACCATCCTTACAATGAGAAAAAATACTTAAAAGTTTCACAACAAATTATTTTCCTATATATGTATATTACATTAAATTCTATCATCATAAACTTGACTAGTTACAAACCCTACACTAACATCTCTATCTCTTTTCCCACATGCAACTGTACATCAAAGACCCACATAGATAACCAAATCAACCCACCTTCCTTATTCTCGTGTGTTTGTATCCCTTAATCCAAAATCTCTTTTCAAGTGTGCAAAATATTCAACAAACCATGTGTACCTTGTACCTTGGACATGAAGGAACAACCCTTTGAATAAAAATCTTCCAAAGGTGAGGTGAGCAAGTTGCAATCATAAGCCAACACCGAATAGTTGATTTCATAATTTAAGCATGTAAAGAGATGGGGCGAGTGCCCTCTCAAAGCACGCAACGTATGCTTAAACCTAATGATCTCCCCTTCTTTTAGGAAAATTGACTCACAATATATTAAAATAGCCTATGCCCCTACCAAATTTTATTAATGAACACTTAAGTTTAAGTTTATTTCTGCTCCAACCGACTTTAGGTTTAGGTTTATCTTTATTTATTATCACTGCACGGGGATTAGGTTTTCTCTTCTACTAGTCATTCACATTGTTACTTTAAACAAAAATCAACCATCATGTCTTTTGAGTCAACAACCTTCAACAACCATGAAATTTATTACAAGTTTAAAATTTGGAGAATCTTTATAAAAGTGGCCTTTCGATATAATAAATTATGTAATTTAATACCCCTATACTATATTGGTACTCCTTGTATCTAGCCTAGACACGTCCTTAAATATTTACAAGTATGTCTACCTTTATAATGGTATTGTTATAAGATGCATACTTCCATAACAACCTTGGAGGCTAGCATGATGTTTAAGTCATTGTACCCTTTTAATGGTAAAGTTTCAAGGCAACTAGGGTTTGTGAAGGTGTATTTTTTTGGAAATATAATTATATTTTCTTTTTTAATCTTATATATCATAAAAGAATTTGATCAAACTAAAAAATGGACAAAATACTTTGACTTTTTTATATCATCTAATTTTAACCATTTAAAAATACTTTACTATATAATTAAATAACGGAATATAAGAATATGATATTTATGACTCTTATTCTTAACTGAAAAGTTCAAAACTCATTACCTATAATAATAGCATTGTCCTTTACACGCTTGGAAAATAGAAAATAATATGGCCATTGTTTATGAGCAATAATTGTGTTCGATTTAATAAAAATAGAGATATGCTATCATATTATTCCATTATCATGCCATTCTTATGTCGATTTAATTATATCAACTAAAGGCAAACCAGCACTTATTTCTACCACCAAAATTCAATGCTTTAAAGCTCTCCATGAAAAATCAACAACTAAATTATTGGTGGGATATAATGTATCTTTCTAAATTCATTTTACTTTTTATATGTCTCTCATACAAGTTTTTATTTTAATACTAATTAAAATATTTGGAATAAATAATGGCCAACAAAGGCAAACTTGAGTATAGTTAGGCCAAGGGCTATATTATTTATTATTTTTAGAAAGTTTATGACTTTAAATAAAAAAGTAAATTACAAATGGATAAATTTATTTTTTTGTTTTTGTTATTTTAATTTATTAATTTATTAATATGAATAATTTGAAGTATTTTAATATAAATAAATAAACAAAATTTCATAGTCAAAAATTTCAATAATCAAATTGAATTATGACTTTTAAACCATTTTTCCAAATTTAAAAATAAATAAATAAATTTATTATTTTCATTAAACAAAAGTTTCGAAATCATATTGATTTTGAAATTTTTACGATAATGATGAAAATTGAATACTAATCAAATAAACTAAGCCGTTAATACATGAAAGGCATTTATGGTAAAGTTAACTTATTAAAGGTCTAAGTAATGATTAGAATGGATATTTTAAATAGATTGATCTTTAACATTAGGTTTTGATGGAATAGTATTTAAAAATATAAGATAATATTTATGTTTAGTTTTGGTGTAGTTTAAATATTCTTTATTTTTAATTTTTTTAAGTATATTTTATGTTTTTTTTTTTTATCGAGAGAAGCGAGGTGCTCTCCAATTCAATATGGGGGAGATCATGTCACGTTAGTAATGTTATGCTAGTCGACATAAATAAAAAATATTTTAAAAAAATGAAAAAATATAAATTAAATATACTCTTAAATAAAAAATAATAATAATTAAATTAGCATAGATCCATTTTAAACCCGGATCTATCAAGTACCGAGAGGTATCCAAATGATAAAAAAATGTACATCTCAAGAAATTGGATCCCTCTCGGTGCTTGATAGATCCAGTTTTAAAATGGATCTATGCTAGTTTATTAGAAGTCATGTTGGAAATTTTAAAAAAATCTTAGTCACGTATATTAGCTATGAAAATTGCATAATTTGTGTGTCATGGAGGTATTCAAAGATGTTGAATCTATTTATGGATTCAAAAACACAATTTAAATACTTCCACATTTGGATTTTACCAAAAACAATTAACGGATTATGACCAAAACCTTTAGTAAAGTGGAAAACGTAGAATAAATAGACTGCTTCTTTAGTTTTTAATTAAAATTAACTATATTATTAAGTATTAGGATTCCCCGAATTCGGGTGTCTCGAGGTTGTTAGACGTGACGGAAGGCGGGACTCGGCATTGATGGTCATCTGTTGCAACTGTCACCCCCCCCCCTCTGAGAAGACGTTCCAGCCTACACAACACCTAGCTCTGTACTACTGGTCTCCTCAAACAAACCTCCACTTTGATCACTCTCTCCATGCATCAAAGGAATTTAATGGATGTCGACATTAACATTGGCTTCCTAGTCACCCTACTCGATGGCTTCACATGGTTTTTACTCATGCAACAGACTATATCTCGCAGATTTTCTAGTTGCTTCATCGTTGTTTGGACTTCCAACCCTGGGAAATTCAGGGAGGTAGGAACACCAAACAGAGAATTCACCCATTGACAATGTCACTCAGACTCAGGGCCACTCGTCGCAGAGGCAATAGCTCCAGGGGAGCAAGAAGTCAAGTAATGTTGCGACATTCCATCTCCACGAGATATGGAGCCCATATTCCTCTAAACGTGTGCAGAGCGGTGGATGAATGGGAAGCTGAAGTTGTCGCTCATCACCTCTCTACTCAACCTCTGCGGCAGAGACTCTCCCATTACTGGCAAATGGAGAATGTCCTTGCCCAGCTGCTTTGGGAACGTGACCGTGCTCCCTCTCCTCTAACCTCCAGTGATTCTGACAACTCCACTTCTCAGGAAGCTTCCTCGGCCTCTTCAAGTCTGAACTAGTAGGACCCTACCAAAGAAATTAATTAGAGCCAAGATATCAAGCACACTAGACACGTTGTAAAAGCTTCACCCAACGTGGAGGCAAGGGGGCATAATGATGTGGGGAGCATGCAAATTGACAACCAGCCGCAATAGATGTCGGCACCTCCCCCTGCTGCGGAGCTGCACCAGGACCCTGAACCTACTCTCTCTGGTGGGAACAACGATTACTTCAGGTCATGCCCAATTGTTGAAGAACCATGGCGAAAGTCGTAAGGTCTCAGGATTTTCCAAAATCTTCTGTGTTTTTTTATTTTCTGTTAGCTCGGTTAGATTACCAAACAACTCTATTAGGTTTTGACTGTGGAAACTTGGTTTCCCACACCAAGGGCAAGTTCTAAACAGGTGTAATAATCTTTAGTCTCTGCCCTAGCAAGTTCTGGACATGTGTCTGAAAACTTTGAATGTATTACTTTTTATATTTTAAAATAATTTTATGCTACTTACAAAAAAAAAAGTATTAGGATTTAGCATGTCAAATAGGTATGGCTTAGGTGGTTGGGAGGAATTTACCCTCCACACCCAAGAGCAAGTGACATGTTAAGCTCTTAAATGAACTTATTACACCTTAATCAAGCATAATAAGAATGAATGAAATAATATTTAATGTAGGTTAAAGATACTGAATAAACTTAATGAATATATTGCGAAAATACTCTTGGTTATATAGTTGACTAATTAAGTTTATTAAAAATTATTATTTAAATTAAATAATTTCTTACTTTAACAAATTTCATTATAAATTTAAAAATTATATTATATTAAATTTGTATTAGCCCACACAGGTTAGAATAATTGGTAATAAATAATTGAGATGATTCGAGGGGTAGTTCAGTTGGTTGGAGTCTGAATCCAAAAATTGCTTGATATTGAGGTCAGTTGTTCAATTCTCGTGAATCCAACTCTTTAGGTCCTTCGGGGTTAGGCTCCCAAAACTAGAGTCGATATGGTGAGACCTCTTTAGATAGACCCCCTAGAATTATTATTGTGGATGTACCGAGCCTCGTCAAGACCTCTATTCTTGAAACTTTAAACCACCTGAAAAACAAATATATATTAAATTTGTATTTTTTTATAATTATAAACTAAATAGATAATTAAAATAAAAATTTGAAAAATACTCTATCTTAAATTATAATTAAGACTATATATAATCACCATTGCATAAGTAAATATATGTCTATAATAGATAAAATGCTAATAGCATAACTTGTATGGGTGACTCTCAATTAATGGTGAAAGGTAAAGTTGTCCCTTCTAATCTCTTAAATGACAAGAGATATATAATCAATATCTCAATGTATTAATAATATGAAATGCTTTTACATCTCACAATATTAAAGTATTAAATATTAAAATATTAATCACCACTGCATAAGTAAATATGAAATGACAAGAGATATAAGTAAGTAAAATGTTAATCACCACTGCATAAAATGTTAATAGCATAACTTGTATGGGTGACTCTCAATTAATGGTGAAAGGTAAAGTTGTCCCTTCTAATCTCTTAAATGACAAGAGATATATAATCAATATCTCAATGTTTTAATAATATGAAATGCTTTTACATCTCACAATATTAAAGTATTAAATATTAAAATATTAATGCCATTTTTGCAATAATAAAGGGGTGTATAGGCAAGGTTGTATATAGTTAATGGTGTATGAAATCTTTGGAAGTATGACCAACGTATAATTGAGATGGTTATATTAAATTAGATTAATGTACATAATTAGTAAATAGGGATATAAAAATAATATTGGAATGATATTTCAAGAATTATATATATAATTAAGTGGATTTAATAGTTAAAGATATGTTTTTTTTTCATTAAAAAAAATGTAATTTATTATTTAACAATGAATCACATTGTTTTAAAAAAGGTCAATGGCTATACAAAAATCCTCAATAGCTAAATAGTACTCATAAAAAATATAGATATTGATTTGTCATATCAATAGATTATCAAAATATCATATGGTATTTTCCATAAAAAAAAGAAGCTCATATAAGATATTAAATTATGTATTTTATGCTGAAAAATAAACCAAAAGTGTAAATAAGATTTAACAAAAGATCAGATGATAAAAGCTAGTCTACCCATCCACCAGTCTCATTCTAGATGTGGTTCCAAGTCAATCTCAATGACCATATTCTCAACACCTTTCCATTGTTTCCATAAAACCTTCTCCTATCTGAAGTTTTAGTTTAGAGAGTATGCCAACCTCCATATTCCTTTCCCTAAATATATGATGAAAAGTAATAGACTGATACAACCCATTGTAGATGAGTGGACTTTTATACAAAGGTCTTAGGAAGATATTATTTGGGGGTTTCCTCAACTTTAACCAACCTATCACCAATGAAGAATCACCAAATACCTGAAGCTTTTCAACCCCTTTTGAAGAAACCAAATTTAGTACTAATTTTAGTGCATTTGACTCCAGTTGATAGTTTGTAGCCTGCCTTAACCCTGAAGCAAATTTGAATCATTGATTATCAGATAGGTACACGATGCCTCGTGCACCACCTATACCTAATTTTCCATGAGAAGCACTGTCGAAGTAACACCAACTACCAGATTTATCAATGACCTCCTCCCTAATGATTCTTTGCTTTGGATTGCTAAATGATTGAGGAAAATGATCCAATATGGTCACACTTGTTGAGGTATGGACCAATAGTAGGATAATGGAGTCCTTGAAAATGGCATTGTTCTTAGCCATCCATCCCCTCCCCATGTCATCAAAACTGGTAGAGCCTGAAAATATGAATATGACTCATTCTTCACCCAGTCCTGAAAAGTCACATCAAGACAATCCCCTTGCTAAACAAATTAATGACCACATAATTGTGATGCATAAGTCCACATGCTATTCAAATATGGACAATAAACAAAAAGATGGGTAATCTACTCTATATAATTGAGACATAAAGAGCATATGTTAGGCCCACACCCTAATATATTACTCATTTTGTTCCAAATAGGAACCTTTCTAGCTAAAGCCAACCATATAAATAATGTATCCTTTAAAGGACACTGAAGCTTATGTTATCCACTAAGTTGCACTTAAGGGATTTTTCAAGTGAGCCACCAAGGATCAAAACAAATTAGTGTTCTTACTCAGTGCTCAGGAAGTTCCATGGTTTCATTAGGGCCAGTTGTGGTCCCTTTTTCGCATGTTCACACCCCCTTGGGGGAATTACAATAAATGACATAACATGATGGTTTCTTTTTGTAAAATGCTTGTCCTTCTTAGGATTTGGTCATCAAGTTCATCATCCTCGAGTGTTTTTTCCCTCGTCAATTATGTGACGCTTTTTTAAGCGACATATAATTTTTTAGTTTTTCACTCAAAATCCTCCAAAGTCGAGATGGTGAAATTGGTGATTTTGTATTAAAAGGTTAATAAAGCCTAGGGTCTATGTATTATACCATGCTAGTCATAGTCCTAAAGTTTCATGGACATGCGCGAAGGCTGTCATAGGATTTTTAATTTTTTATATTTTTAATAAAATCATTAATAAGGTGTATTTTAATTGCAAAGGTTCAAAAGGTCATAAGATTGGGCCTAGGGAGCCAATTTGGTCATGGGGATGCCCGTTTTTAGACATATCTCCCACTTAACCCCTAAACTCACTTTTGAGAGTCAAATTCGTAATTTTCAATTATTAATTTTGATTTTCTCTCCAAAATGACTCTAAGGGTCAAAGAAATGGGAAAATTGGAGAAAATCCAATTCCTAATTCAAAGGCATCTTGTTTGTGACTTGTCTTTGAGGTGTCAAGGTTGTTGATGATATTGTATGGGGAAATTATGAGCATAGAGGACCATCTTCAACCATCAAAGGAGGAGCTCCAACTCACCTCCACCAAAGGGGGGGCACATTCTATCAAGGAGGGTGTGTCTTACCACTTGGATGAATTGGTTAGAGGAGGTGGAGGCTTCCCAAACAAAGTGGGATACCTCAAGAAAGGAAGCAGCCTCACCTCCCATGCATCCAAACTTCCTCCCACCTTTTTCTCAACCACCAGAGCCACCTCCTCATTGGGAATTCCTTGGGGTTTGGGTTGTTTTCTGGCTATAAAAGCAAGGTCTTTCTCCTCTTTCAACAAGGATGTATTGAACCTTTTCCCATTGTACTTTTGTTGCTGATATTTTGTTAATAATATTGAATGCTTTGGAGGCCAGTCTGTGTGATTGCATTGTGAGCTCATGACTTGGTGAAATTTGAGGTGAAATCGGTTGAATCTCATGCATTATTTTTGTCAAGTAATGTGTTTAGATCTTGTTTCAATTAAATAAGTATATGTTGTTGTCAAGTTACTTATTTGAATTTCATTATCAGAATTTTGTAAGAGCAACAGACTGTAGTTGTTTATGCTTATGCTCTCCTACTTTTTTTATTGATGAGATTAACTAGATCTAACCTTGTTTATATAAGAAATTGTCTAGTTTTTGCAGGTTCATCTCAGGTAGAAGGGGCTTGGAGCTCGGTTGCATCCAATTCTCTTTTACAATAGTCATTTTGTTGTGCTTAACATATTTATTTTGCAGATCCCTCTCTCCTTCACTTCTTTCAAGCACGAGCTAGGGGTTTTCACTCTTTTTCTCTAAAAAAATCACTCTTTTTTCTTGGTTATGGTTACTTGATGCTTAGTAAAATAGGATAGATCATTTTGAAATTTGAAATCTGATTTTAATTAGGCATATATCAGATCTAGATTCATTTTTAAAGCTTCATCTTAAACTAGATCTAATTTAGTCTCTCAAAGTGTCATTTTTAATATAAAAAATACAAAATTTTGAGCATTTTGAGTAGTGTAGATTATGCACTTGTTTTGATTAATTTGAAACATTCTAATATATTTAAATTGTTGGTTTTTAGCAGGTTTTGAGAAAAGGAGGAGGAAATACTGTTCAAATTTTGAGTTTCGGGTCACCCTGGACATAGAAAAAACTCCATCCTCCATCCCTTTCTTCTTTCCTTTTCTCTCTCGGCAACATTATAAGCCTTTTGATCCTTTTCAAGGATCAAAGTGAAATCATAATTCATGTTTTTATCATATTGTAAATTCATTAATAAAGAAAGAAAATGGGCAACACAATGCCCACACTCCATCCCCCTAGGGGGATTCACAGTCTCCTTCATGGTTTGCATTTTACTAATCAACACTTGCCCACACTCTGCGTTCTATAAAGGATGTATAGTTTAGTTGTTTTTATTTGATTTCATCTCTAAATTCCATACAACTTGTTGCCACGAAGTATGATATCGCCACCAACCAAAGGGTTTTTTGTCGGTTATCCGTGGATGATCAGAAAGTGACACATAGTTGCGGTTTAATTTATCATTTGTGTATTTTATTCTACAAACATCTCTGCTTCATCAAATTGGAATAAACATTTTGTTGTAAACTCGAGTATGCTCTTTCCCTCAGAGAGCTTTGCCTGGTCGTTGGGAAATCAAAAGTGGTTTGTGACTCTCTTTAAATTCCTCACATTAATCTAATAATCCATTAATAAAATCAAATCCTCAAAAAACATTACGAAGATCCAGCGTACGATATTTGACAATCGTGGGAAAATTATTCAAAGGAAGCAGGAACCACTGAGTAGCGACCTCGAGATAGAGTCAGGCTACATCCTTATTGGTGTAGTGTTTAACACCTTCTGAGAGACTCCGATTCATCCCACATTTCTGAGTGAGGAACCACTTTCATCATCTTATGGATATATTCTCAGTACTTTTAGTATATTGAGAACCCCCTTCCCGTAACTCAACTCATATTTTAATAATTAAAGTTGACCAAGACACATTGCAAAACATTTCATTTCGACAACATTATTTTACTTTGACTCCATTGGCACTGATCTGATTCGCTTTTATTTCAATTTTCTTATGTGTTAATGTTATGTTGTTGGAATATTTATTTAAATTTGCAAAAAAATCTTGTCTCAGTAACTTCACTTCAAAAAACTCCTAAACAACTTACTTCCATCATTAACGACTAAAACTTAAGAGCCTTAGACAACTCTTTTTTATGGACCACCCCCCTTGGATTTGTTAGGAGTTTTGCCTAAATGAAGGTGTCAAGATCAAGTGACAGTACTTGAATTGATACTTTCCCCCAATGACACACCTAGCATCTTGAAGATTTCTACTGCACTTAACCCCTAGGTGTGTGAAAGGCGGCAACAGCTTCCAAAAAATCTAATTCCACCAAGAAAGGTAAGGTAAATCATGCTCTTCTTGGGCCACTTTATACCCCAATCTAGGTAGATAAGTAACACCAGCAACATTCCTTGTCCATAAAAGAATATCCTCCCTATCTTTAACACAGACATGATTGTTTTGTATATATTTGATATATTTATCCCATATTATCTTGTACTCATCCTCAAAGCCAAAAAATTCAACTGAAAGCCAACTTTGTCTGAAAGGAGTGGTATTTTGGAGGTCATGTATATGATACAAAAATAGAATTCCTCTATCCTTTAAAATATCAGTCATAAAATTTGGAAGACTACAGGCAATAATGCATCCCATCCAAGGATCCTATCCTATTTTTACTTTCCTGCCATCTCCAATGTCTTAAGCAATCCAACCCCCATGTTGGATCAGGTCCTGTCACTGAGAGGGGGGGGGGTGTGAATCAGTGACACAAATTTAAAAACAATTTCTTTTACTTTAGTAAATGTAAAAACAAATTTGGACACAATGATTTATCGTGGAACCTAATAAGGTAAACCACCAACACTTTTCTATTATCTGCAAAACTTGTTTTTACAATATACAATAGAAGGAAGATGTCTTCTTCCTTTTGGATCAACACCCATTGATCAAGATGCACCCACACCCCTATTTAGTCAATTACAAATTGACAAGGAAGAACCTACTCCCCTGCAGGAACCACCCTGCCCTAGCTCCACCCTTCCACCCTTGAATGTTTATTTTCTTCAATTCTGGAACATCAAATTCTGTCTTGGACTTCTCTGGCTGCAGCAGCAACTTTTGTCACCAAGACACACTCTTCTTCTTCTATTTTGATTCTTCATTAAATATCTCTTCCATGCCTCTTCAAATAAAAAAGCCACGTCTCTTCCAAATAGACATGTCCTTTCATTTCTCTGCTATTTTAATTCTGTTTCATAAATTAAACTTCTTTTCAATTTCTTCACACCTCTTCGAATCTCTATTATTAAATCTTTAATTCATATTTCTGTCTTTTTTACAGATTTTAATTATTTAATTAATTAAAATCTCAATGGACATCTTCCAAGTTTGCTGGCTTCACCCTTTCACAACCACGCTCTTTTAAAATCTTAGATTTAATAATTTAAATTCATAATTCTGTTTGCTACAAATTTAAATCTATTCCTCTATTTTACTTCTATTTTTCAATTAATTAATTATTTGAAACTTCATGAATCAACCTTCATTTTTATCCAGCATGCCTCCCATCTCAAGGACACGGCCTTCCTTCATCTGAGCATGTGATCTTCTCCTGTGGGAAAGCTTCCTCCAGCCCTTTACGAGATTCCTTCCTCACTCCACCTGTGGGATTCATCTTCCCTGGTTGTGGGCTATCCTTCTTTCATGCTTGCGAGCTCTCTATCTCTTATGTGGTCATGGGTTTCACACATCTATAGAACTGCAGGATTCCTCTCCAAGGCTACCCTTCAAGCCTTCTTTTCTCCTTTGCGAACTCCCTTTACGTTTCATTATTTATTTAATTTCGTTCTATTGTTTTGTTTCATTATTATATTTTTTTGTTTGTTTTGTTTTTAGCATGAATTTTACCAACTTTTGGTGATCAAATGCGATCTTACTAAGTATACACCTAAGTTCACGAGCGAAGCACCTAAGTCACCTGATCACTCCATAGGACCATCATGTCAATCAGAATCCAACAGCTGAGATCATTTTCCTCAGTGATCGATGGATCTTGTCACGTTTTCCAAAAGGTAGGGCACCTGATAGGTCGTCCAGGCTTTGGGCTGGTGACTTCTCGTGGAGTCCAAGCACCCATATCCCCCACCATATCCTTTCTCTCCACATTGAGTAATCAATGGGAGAGCTTTCATTATAAACACTTAATATACTAATTCTGCTGCCAATGTGGGATAATTCCCTAGAGCAAATTTTACACTTAATCATTTTTAGGATTTTCTCCAAATTTTATTTTGAAACATCATTTTGGCAAATCCATAAATTTTTCTTCAGACATGCTCAAGCAGAGCTAAGACCATGGTTAGATAGAAAAACCAACACCCTGGTCATGTTCTGCTGGCATTTACTTTATCCCATAATTTATGGTTGACATTTTCCTGAGGCTACTTAGCCAGTTTTACTTGCTCTGATGCAGAACCCTGTTTTGGTAGATTGATATCTTTTTCCACAAAACCTCTTTGGTCAATATAACGACATGGTTGTATGATCCATACAATACTACAGAGACCCACATTCTCAAAAAAAATTTCACATCATCCTATGAGGCATGGAGGGCATTTTCTTAAGGCCACTTAGGCAAATTTAACATCAATTCCATACTTAGACAAATTTCTTAGTCTGATCCAATCCGCCTAAAACACTATTTTGGGAGGTCCATAATTTCTTCCTTGGATACTTCCAAGACAATTTGAAGACATGGTCAGGTAGGCCAAATACCAATCTACAAGTCCCCCATGTGGTGCAGCCATTTTCTTCAACACACAATTTGTGGCGAGAATTTCTCTGAGGCCACTTAGGAAAATTTGCTCAATTTGATGCAAAACAGTTTGAGCCCCTGTTTTGGCAGACCTCTAACTTTGTCATCCACCACCTTATTGGAGAATTGAGACCATGGTGAGATATCCTCTTCAACAAGCTATAGGATGGTATAATGGTGGGGCATTTTTCTCAAACAATGAATTGTGGTGGGCATCCTCTTAAGGCTACTTGGACCAATTTTCCTATACTTAGCCTATTTCCTGATTTTCACCAATTTGCCATATTTCTCCAAAATGATGTCATAATGCAACAATGATTTCAACTTCATGCCACATCATCATCTATGCCATGCCAAGTCATCATATATGTCATATCATCATCCATGTCATCTCTTCTTTTGTCATTCACTGAGTTCACTCTACCATCATGTCCATAGTTATTCCTTTGTCATTACTAAGATCCTTTGACATCAATGACAACCATATTCCATATTTCCAACAATCTCCCACTTTAGCATTGATGGAAACACCTAAACCTTCTCCCCCTTTGACAACAATGATAAAAGGATAACTTGTTATGTTGTTTTTACTGTAACCATTTTAACATAGGGTTTTACAATTTTTTCTTTTTGACAATTGCTTCGGCCAATATACTTCTTCTTCTCTCTCTGTCTTCTCTTTCTCTTTGTTAACTTGGACTTGGTGCTGACCTTTTTGAATGATAATTTAGTTAGCATGCTTCTTTACCTTCTTGTAGCTTAGTCTTTGAATAAGAACTTGGATGTTTAGCATATAGACTCCCCCTATCACAGTGCTCCTTCTCTTTCCAACACATTCCTTCTTCAAAACCTTCTTCATTCTGTATGCATTTGCATCAAGACATGATACCAAATCTGCATCCAAACATAACTTCATCCCTTGCCAAAGACTCTGCTTCAACAAGCTTGATCTTCATTCTTTATTATGGATTCAAGGGTGACATCATAACCATTACTAACATTGTCATCAATGACAGCAAACTTTTCAAACAATCTCCCCCTGAGTACATGATCCTCTCTAATGATTTATTTCAGGGTTCTCTTCTAGGTTATGTGTGTGTGTGTGTGTGTGTTTTATAAAAAAATTAGAAAAAACATCCATCTTCAATTCCACACTATCACTAATTTCTTCTTCATCATCTTTATTTCCGTCATAACGAATGCCATTCTTATCTACAACATTATTATACTCCTCATCATCTTGGGAAGCTTCTTTGATGTTTGAAATCTTGGTTACTTCTACATCTTTAGAGTCTTCCTTTCTTCTCCAATTCTTTCCATGAGGTACCTTCTTGGTTTTCAAGCTTAAAAACTTGTCCTCATCTCCTGTCATGTGTTTTGAACAATCACTATCAATGTGGGGCTAAATATTCACTTTCTAATACAACACTTAATTGTCAACCCAGGGAGGTAAGCTTGTGAGATGCACACACTGTATATGCAAGATTGAGGCCTATCCTAATATAATTTACACTAATAAGGATTATTCTAATCTAAGAATTTATTCAAGGTGCATAATAAGAAGACTCATGATCTAACAACTATCAAACTTATTCAAATGTAAAGTCCTAATGTTAATTAGAATACTCTCACGTCTACAAAACATTCAAATCCATATCCTATCCTAATTACAGAAATGAAAATACTCTTTAAACTATCTTCAAAACAATTCTAAAACTGAAGCATAAACTAAGAGATATCTAACATAACTCAGAAACTTGAAATAAACAGAAAACTATTTATCAACACATGAAAACAAAATAAGTTGCAGAAAATGAACTCAGACACAAAAAACAGAGTAAGTTGCAGAAAGCAAACTTATGAAGTTGATGTATCATTTAGAAAACTCTTCTTACATTAATGGATTTTAAGAAGTTTTAATACTATTCCAGAGCTTACTGATTCATCTTAAAAATGAACTATTTCTGTGACCAAAACTATTACAAACTAATTTATATTTTAAGACTAAAACAAAGTAAATATAATTTGCAGAGTAAATACAATTAATCTTTAAAAACATAATTGAATAAACTTACAGCTTTAAACCAAAACGAAAATAAATGCCATTTGTATGTCCTATAATTTAAAAAGAAAATATAACGAAGTTTATTAATCTAGATGATCTCGGGCCAGCTGACTCATGCATGTAATAACTAGAATATAGGAATTTTAAACCTATTTAACAACTACATTTACTCTACAAGATAATTCAAATACAATTCATAATTTGAAAACATCATTACCTATTGCAATTTGAAAGGAAATTGGAAATTAAATAAATTCAGAACATAATAAGAATTAGCGGAATTGAAACTAATTATGATTAAATTCTATAGTATTGAAGCAGTTTACTCTATTAACACTGAATCAAACAATGAACTGGAAATGCATCAAAAGGAATTACAATCTAGTCTATATGCAACCGGTTGCTAACTTAAAATGAAGAACTATATAAACATCATAATATTGAAATGAAATCTAAGCTACAAGAAATAAATGCCATTTATATATCCTACAATTTAAAAGGAAAGTGTAATGTAAACTATTTTATTGGGAACCAGGCTTAACAAACTTAATGTATGACTTCCAAACTCAGAATTTGAATCTACAACAAACAAATTAGACCTACAATAATAAGTATTTAAAACAGTACTTTTTAAATCAACCTATCCTATTACCCGAGCTCGCTTCTAAACTAACCAATCCTATGAATATTATTCCATAACTATCACACAATAAGATGACTAACTTCAAAAATATATTTTTACAGTCACTTAACAAGCTTACTAACTACAATTCTTCTTTTTAATAAAAATAGAAAATAACAATTATCATATCTATTCTATACAAGAACTAAATTTACAAAAGAAGGGCTTATGGTTTTCTTGGTGGATCCTTGCCAAGAAAGCCACAAGTCCTTAAGTAACTTTCAGACTAACTTCTAAACTACAACCATAATTCTGATGATGAAGAAAATAATAACAGCATAAAACTAATTGATTACAATCTAAAATACATATACATCACTACTTACAATAACATGAATAACATTATATAAGTTGACCTCTGTTCAATTCAGAAAACCAGCACTAAGGCAATGCAATTGTTCTTGTTCATCATCCAGTTTCCATCCGAATATCTCTATTTACATACTTCTATACATATCACTCTACATCTTCTAACCCTCTATCTTCGATCTATGGCTCTCTTTATATAGCTCGTAGGCTGAGATAACCAATTCTGATTTTACAGCAACAAACTATATCTTCTATTAATGACACAACTGTTTAAATCATCCGAAAATAGTGAACTTCTTCATGCTCGAGATATTATTTGCTTTGTCATCTTATAGCAAATCTACATCTCTATGGCATGTAGTGCCTAGAGATGAAGACTGCATTGATTGTGCATGAGTCATCGGTGAGATTGAAGATGGATAGGCTCGAGTTTGTTTGAACGAACTGGCCACGTGTGGAGAATCTTCATAATATCCAAGGGCTGCTGAATACCAACGTGTACTGCAGAAATCAAAGTATGTTGCAGAAATGTAATTAGTCACAAATCCTTCTAGAAATAACATTTAAACATTAAATTAAAGGAAATTAATGAATTATCATACCTTAATAACTTGCTGAATATTTTGGGTGAATATGTGAAAATGGAGAAGGATTTGTGGGATAAAAGGATCAAATGAAGAGATAAAAAGGCGTATATTGAGGATGTAAAGATGTGAAAAGAGTGTCAATTTGGCGGCCCAACATACTCCCACGCCTGAGTATTTGCATGTACTCATGCAAACATGTCTTTCCAAAATCTCAAAAATTTTCAACACTGATTTTTAACCTTGCTGACAAAATCAAAGATATCCAACGCTTCATTGTCCTGTTTCCTAGAAAATTTCTTATACTCCCATATACTCCCACGCCTAAGTATTTGCATGTCCTCATGCAAACATACCAGATAGAGTCTTCAAAATTTCAAAATTGTGCTTCAATGCTACTGACAAGGATTATGTGGCATTTACCACGATGTTCAAGTTCCTACCAGCTGGTTTTGATCCAGCTTTTAATTTCTTTTTCAACATACTGATATGAGACAAGTGCTTACAGGCCCCAACTCTCCAGTTCCTTATTAATTTCTGAAGTCTTTTTATACCTACAACTGCTTTGTTATGCTTTCCTTTCAATTTCTCATTCTTCTGCAGGAGCTTAAGACTATAAGCTCTCCATTGTTCATTATATGTCTTAGTCTCTGCAAGCAATAGATCTCGTTCTTGTTGGGTTCATTCATACGACCTGAGCATTGCTTTGAGCTTCTTAATCTTCTTATTTTTCTTCCTCAGCTGAGCAATTACAGAAGGAATGGCTGAAGTGGTCGAGACTTCAGATATATGCTCATCATAGGGTTCTTGTATAGGAGAATGATCATCAGAAGACCCATAATCAAACTATTGAGGGGTAAATAGTTTAGGATCATATTCTACATGGCCACATTTTGGAACAGGAAGATCTTCATGCATAGGTTTAGAACCAAAACCAGGAAGGATGAAATCAGAAGGTTCAACATGTACACAATCGAATTCTTGAGGCGGTGATGGAGGAAGTGGACTTAGTGTATTTTTCTCAGGAAGACTTGGCTCTGAATCAGGAGATTCCTCAAGATCAACAAAAATAGATGGCTATACATTGAGGGCTAAATTGGAGGGTTTAATGAACTATTTGGTCATGCTTCTAGTGGTTCGATGTTGCATTGGGGATTCTGCGACATTAGGGATTTTCAGCTGAGGTCGTTTCTTTTTGGATTTTCATAATATAGAGGAGAAAATTTCAATGAGGGGTGGTTCTGGCTTTAGTTCAAGGACAACTGCTAATTCATGACCTTCAAACTAAGGAGAAACATGAGATTGTGGAGAATGAGGGTTTGCAGACAAAGGAAGACCCCGAATTTTGTCCACAAAATTTACCCAACTATCCTTTCGGAGGTGTAGTTCATCCTCAATAAGAATTTTGACCAACCCATGATGATAAATACTGTTAAAGGGGTTACCAATATTCTTTTGAATCCTTCTCGACATCTTCGCTAAACTCTTCTACAGGAAATAAGGGAAATTCATTTCTAGTTCTGCTTCAAAATGCAAAAGGAGGCGAATATGGTAATTAAGAGTGTTAACATACCTTCCTTCGCAAGTCAAATACTTATGCAACACATAGAGCACATTACGCCATTCAACTCGCATCCAGTCCCGAGGAAAACCCTTCTTCCAGCTTGCAGACCGATGCTCTTCTTTCAAAAACTTGGTGCACACTATGTGGTCTATGGGTTTATTTTTAAATTAGTGTTCTCCTTGATGAGGCAGACCAGTGCCATGGGCAACTGTTTTCTTCGAAACCTCCATGATAAAATCTCCAATGTGGACGAATTTCCCATCAAATCCTTGGGCGAATTTCAGTGTAATGTCGTCATCATGCCCCTGAAATTTCTGAAAAATTTGATACCAGACACCTTCAAATATTTCCTTGCAGGCGATGAATTCGAGAAAACCTTCTAAAACAGAGACAAAATTTGGTTCATGGCGTGTAGCTCCCTTTCGCCCCATAATTTCTCTGAGATTACAACTTAGACCGAAAACAGAAGATGAACCTGAAACTGGGAAAATGGTAAGGGTTATTGAATAGGAATAAAACAAGTGTTTAACAGAGTTTCTGAGGCTTCTAATGCAATGGGTATAATGATATTTCATAAGCCCCGTATTTGACAATCATTTAATTACATGGCGCATAAAAAACTTATGAAAATTTTGAACTATCGATGAAATGATGAAATGTTGTGTAGGAAAATAAATCAAAGGTTGCACAGATAAGAGAATGTAATCATATATCGTTAAAGTGATAAGATCTTCATCTCTAGGAAGTACGTGCCATAGAGGTGAAGATTCATTTATAAGGTATAGGGATGATTATCAAATGATGATAGACATAGATAAGGTAAAATTAAAAGATCATGAGGACAACTAAGGGTAAAATGAGAGTATAGGCAAATCATATGAGGGCATGGACTTAGCAAGTATATAGGTATAATCCATGCTAAAATTTCCTTAAATTTAATGCAAAAACATATTTCAAAGAAAGGATCATTACCTTTGATTGATGTTACCTCTAAAGACCAAATTCTTCAAAAATACTTTGAATGTCAGGAGTTTCTGCTGCATGTTGTCATTTCTGTGACAAAATGGAGTTTCTGTGGCAGAGTGCTCTTGCTTTGCTTCCAAATATTGCGCTGCTATAAAACCGATAATATTTCTTCTAAGAGGCTGTATACTATCCTGAATGTTACTGGATTCCTGTAAAAAGAATAGGTTGCTTTGTATCCAAAATGAAGGCTGCAACCACTGAGAACTATCCATGATCACAAAGTAAAGAACTGCAAGGTCTTCATCCACGTCATTCCCTTGTGCAATTCTACCTATGTGAATAAATTTGTTGATGTCGAACATAGATAGAAATAATTGGATTAACAACCAATAAGGAGAGTTGTTAACCAATGCGATATATTCCACCTTTAATGTTAATGGAAATCAAGGCATTCGGTACATCCCAACAATCATGAATAGATTTGTTGGAGTCGAATGAACTATAGAATTCTCTTGCCAAGAAACATTAATGAATTTCCTTAGCAAATGACAAGGATGCCTGCCATTGAGGCATGCAGGCTCCAGGGTACCTACAAATGTCTCAAGCTTCAAACCCAGAAAGTGTTTTGGAGTTGATGGGTTGAAACTTGCTGAAAGGAGAGCCTTAATAAATCTCCCATCATCTAGCTAAGCACATAACAAAAGATATTTTTGCAGAAATGAAGTATCACCAACAACTTTATTATGGATCCTAGCCAGCCAGTCTCCTGGTTTTCTAACTAGACCCTTGCTAAACTGTGCCAGAAAAACTGGTTTTCACAGTAAAGCTTTATTTTTCTCTTTACTTTTTTCTTTCTTTTATTTTTATTTCCTAAACTACCCTATGCTACTGGAAGTGGAAATGTTCTTTCAAGTGTATGCGTACTTCCATTGTAACGACCTATGAATCAGGATTTCTAAAACATCATTGTTCACATACTGCATGTGAACAAACACCATCATATGAGGAACCAACTTTTCATATGATCTGGTTTTCAAAAATTGCTGAAGAGTAAAAGGCTGGAACTGAAAAACTGACTCAATCCATGACTTGATAGATTCTTGACCAGCTTGGTTTTCTTCTTTAGTATCCTTAATTTCTAAGCCAAGTTGATATTCTTCCTCTGGTACCAGGCAAGCAAGAAATTCTGTAATTTCAAGTTCTAGCTCTTCTTCTTCTTCAGCTGCTTTCCCTGATTCTTGAGCTCCCTCAGCAAAGAAGAAATGAGAAATGTATAGATCAGGATCTTCATGTTGAGGATACTTATGGATCTGATTCCCACTTTAGAAGATAGATTCTTCTCCAGATATGGACCTAATGCTGCAACAAGGATTAAAGAAACCCTTTGTAGTAATAAGCCCTTCTCTACCCAACAAATTTTTGAACATCTTTAAACTTGTACTGGTTCAAATGTCCTGCTTCATAGGTGGGTTAGTAACATGGTTCTTACAACACCCAAATGTTTTTAAAGTTCAAATTTTAAAACTATTTGTAGAAAAATCATGCATGCGAGAAATCAAATGCATTCATTACAGAAATGTAAAATTAACACAAAAGCAAAGGAACTAGAATTAAATGTTGTGAGTGTAAAACTAGCCCAATATCTAATATGCAATTAAAAAGAAAGCAATCCAACTTTCTACTATGAAACCATAAACTTAAAAAAACATTCCTACTTGAAAGAAATCCTACTTTTGTTGAAGAAAAAGCACTCTTGCATACTATTAAAAGAAAAACACACTTACATCAAAAGTAACTGCAGGAAAAGGAAACTACCTAAATTTCAAAAACATGGATACTTAAAATTAACTATGTGAGAGTAGCCTATCTACATTTGTAGAAAGGAAACAGATTCTAAATAAATCAAACAAACTTGTGCAGAAAAGGAAAAACAAGGTTTTGGGGCAACCCACTATAGTGGATGCGCAGGTTCTTACCTCTCGTCTTACCGTTCTCCCCTCCCCCTTGTTGTGTAATATAAAAGCAGCCTATATACCTAGACTCTAATCCCTTTAGCACCTCCCTGACAACGGTGCAAAAAATGTCGGGCTAAATATTCACTATCTAATACAACACTTAATTGTCAACCCAGGGAGGTAAGCTTGTGAGATGCAAACACTGTATATGCAGGATTAAGGCCTATCCTAATCTAATCTACCCTAATATGGATTATTCTAATCTAAGAATTTATTCAAGGTGCATAATAAGAAGACTCATGATCTAACAACTATCAAACTTATTCAAATGTAAAGTCCTAATGTTAATTAGAATGCTCTCACGTCTACAAAACATTCAAATTCATATCCTATCCTAATTATAGAAATGAAAATACTCTTTAAACTATCTTCAAAACCATTCTAAAACTGAAGCATAAACTAAGAACTATCAAACATAACTCAAAAACTTGAAATAAACAGAAAACTATTTATCAACACAGAAAACAAAATAAGTTGCAGAAAATGAACTAAGACACAGAAAACAGAGTAAGTTGCAAAAAGCAAACTTATGAAGTTGATGTATCAGTTAGAAAACAATTCTTACATTAATGGATTTTAAGAAGTTTTAATACTATTCCAGAGCTTACTGATTCATCTTAAAAATGAACTATTTCTGTGACCAAAACTATTACAAACTAATTTATATTTTAAGACTAAAATAGAGTAAATATAATTTGCAGAGTAAATACAATTAATCTTTAAAAATATAATTGAATAAACTTACAGCTTTAAACCAAAACGAAAATAAATGCCATTTGTATGTCTTATAATTTAAAAAGAAAATATAATGAACTTTATTAATCTAGATGATCTTGGGCCAGCTGATTCATGCATGTAATAACTAGAATACATGAATTTTAAACCTATTTAACAACTACATTTACTCTACAAGGTAATTCAAATACAATTCATAATTTGAAAACATCATTACCTATTGCAATTTGAAAGGAAATTGGAACTTAAATAAATTCAGAACATAATAAGAATTAGCATAATTGGAACTAATTATGATTAAATTCTACAGTATTGAAGCAGTTTACTCTATTAACACTGAATCAAACAATGAACTGGAAATGCATCAAAAGGAATTACAATATAGTCTATATGCAACCGATTGCTAACTTAAAATGAAGAACTATATAAACATCATAATATTGAAATGAAATCTAAGCTACAAGAAATAAATGCCTTTTATATATCCTACAATTTAAAAGGAGAGTGTAATGAAAATTATTTTATTGGGAACCAGGCTTAACAAACTTAATGTATGACTTTCAAACTCAAAATTTGAATCTACAACAAACAAATCAGACCTACAATACTAAGTATTTAAAACAATACTTTTTAAATCAACCTATCCTATTACCCGAGCTCAGTTCTAAACTAACCAATGGTATGAATATTATTCCATAACTATCACACAATAAGATGACTAACTTCAAAAATCCATTTTCACAGTCACTTAACAAGCTTACTAACTACGATTCTTCTTTTTAATAAAGATAGAAAATAACAATTATCATATCTATTCTATACAAGAACTAAATTTACAAAAGAAGGGCTTATGGTTTTCTTGGTGGATCCTTGCCAAGAAAGCCACAAGTCCTTAAGTAACTTTCAGACTAACTTCTAAACTACAACCATAATTCTGATTATGAAGAAAATAATAACAGCAGAAAACTAATTGATTACAATCTAAAACACATATACAACACCACTTACAATAACATGAATAACATTATATAAGTTGACCTCTGTTCAATTCAGAAAACCAGCACTAAGGCAACGCAATTGTTCTTGTTCATTATCCAGTCTCCATCCGAATATATCTATCTACATATATCTGTTTACATACTTCTATACATATCACTCTACATCTTCTAACGCTCTATTTTCGATCTATGTCTCACTTAGGCTGAGATAACCAATTCCGATTTTACAACAACGAACTATATCTTCTATTAATGACACAATTGTTTACATCATCCGAAAATAGCTAACTTCTTCATGCTCGAGATATTATTTGCTTTGTCATCTTACAGAAAATCTACATCTCTATGGCACATAGTGCCTAGAGATGAAGATTGCGTTGATTGTGCTGAGTCATTGGTGAGATTGAAGATGGATAGGCTTGAGTTTGTTTGAACGAACTGGCCACGTGTGGAGAATCGTCATAATATGCAAGGGCTGCTGAATACCAACGTGTACTGCAGAAATCAAAGTATGCTCTAGAAATGTAATTAGTCACAAATCCTTTTAGAAATCACATTTAAACATTAAATTAAAGGAAATTAATGAATTATCATACCTTAATAACTTGCTAAGTATTTTGGGTGAATATATGAAAATGGAGAAGGATTTGTGGGATAAAATGATCAAATGAAGAGATAAAAAGGTGTGTATTGAGGATGTAAATAGGTGAAAAGAGTGTCGATTTGGTGGCACAACATACTCCCACGCCTGAGTATTTGCATGTCCTCATGCAAACATGTCTTTCCAAAATCTCAAAAATTTTCAACACTGATTTTTGACCTTGCTGACAAAATCAAAGATATCCAACGCTTCATTGTCCTGTTTCCTAGAAAATTTCTTATACTCCCATATACTCCCACGCTTGAGTATTTCCATGTCCTCATGCAAACATACTAGATAGAGTCTTCAAAATTTTAAAACTATGCTTCAATGCTACTGACAAGGATTATGTGGCATTTACCACGATGTTCAAGTTCCTACTATCTGGTTTTGATCGAGATTTTAATTTCTTTTTCAACATACTGATATGAAACAAGTGCTTACACGCCTCAACTATCTAGTTCCTTACTAATTTCTGAAGTCGTTTTATACCTACAACTGCTTTGTTACACTTTCCTTTCAATTTGTCATTCTTCTGTAGGAGCTTAAGACTATAAGCTCTCCATTGTTCATTATATGTCTCAGTGTCTGGAAGCAATAGATCTCATTCTTGTTGGGTTCGTTCATACGACCTGAGCATTGCTTTGAGCTTCTTAATCTTCTTATTTTTCTTCCTCAACTGAGCAATTATAGAAGGAATGGCTGAAGTGGTCAAGACTTCAGGTATATGCTCATCATAGGGTTCTTGTATAGGAGAATGATCATCATAAGACCCATAATGAAACTATTGAGGGTTAAATAGTTTAGGATCATATTCTACATGGATGCATTTTGGAACAGGAAGATCTTCATGCATAGGTTTAGAACCAAAATTAGGAAGGATGAAATCAGAAGGTTCAACATGTACAAAATCGAATTCCTAAGGTGGTGATGGAGGAAGTGGACTTAGTGTATTTTTCTCAGGAAGACCTGGCTCCGAATCAAGAGATTCCTCAAGATCAACAAAAATAGATGGCTGTATATTGAGGGCTAAATTGGAGGGTTTAATGAACTGTTTGGTCATGCTTCTAGTGGTTCGACGCTGCATTGGGGATTCTGTGACATTACGGCTTTTTAGCTAAGGTCGTTTCTTTTTGGATTTTCATAATACAGAGGAGAAAAGTTCAATGAGGGGTGGTTCTGGCTCTAGATCAGGGAGAACTGTTAATTCACGACCTTTAGACCGAGGAGAAATAGGAATGTGTGGAGAATGAGGGTTTGTAGACGAAGGAAGACCCCAAATTCTGTCCACAAAATTTACCCAACTATCCTTTCGGAGGTGCAATTCATCCTCAATAAGAATTTTGACCAACCCATGATGATAAAGACTATTAGAGGGGTTACCAGTATGCTTTTTAATCCTTCTCGACATTTTCGCTAAACTCTTGTACATGAAATAAGGGAATTTCATTTCCAGTTCTGCTTCAAAATGCAAAAGGAGGTGAATACGGTAATTCAGAGTGTTAACATACCTTCCTTCATAAGTCAAATACTTCTACAACACATAGAGCACATTACGTCGTTCAGATCGCATGCTGTCCCGAAGAAAACCCTTCTTCCAGCTCGTAGACTGATGCTCTTCTTTCAAAAACCTTGTGCACTCCATGGGTTTATTTTTAAACCAGCGTTCTCCTTGATGAGGCAGACCAGTGGCACGGGCAACTATTTTCTCCGAAATTGCCATGTTAAAATCACCAATGTGGATGACTTTCCCATCAAATCCCTTGGTGAATTTCAGTGTAATGTCGTCATCATGCCCTTGAAATTTATGAAAAAATTGATACCAGACACCTTCAAATATTTTCTTACAGGTGTTGAATTCGAGAAAACCTTCTAAAACAGAAACAAAATTTGGTTCATGGCGTTCGGCTCCCTTTCGCCCCATAATTTTCTCTGAGATTACAAATTAGACCGAAAACAGAAGATGAACCTGAAACTGGGAAAATAGTAAGGGTTATTTAACAAGCATAAAACAAGTGTTTAACAGAGTTTCCAAGGCTTCTAATGCAATGGGTATAATGATATTTCATATGCCCCGTATTTGACAATCATTCAAGTACATGGCACATAAAAAGCTTATGAAAATTTCTAACTATCAGTGAAATGATGAAATGTTGTGTAGGAAAATAAATCAAAGGTTGCACAGATAAGAGAATGTAATCATATATCGTTAAAGTGATAAGATCTTCATCTCTAGGCACTATGTGCCATAGAGATGAAGATTCATTTATAAGGTATAGGGATGATTATCAAATGATGATAGATAGAGATATGGTAAGATTAAAAGATCACAAGGACAATTAAAGGTAAAACGAGATTATAGGCTAAATCATATGAGGGCATGGGCTTAGCAAGTATATAGGTATAATCCATGCTAAAATTTCCTTAAATTTAATGCAAAAACATATTCAAAGAAAGGATAATTACCTTAGATTAATGTTACCTCTAAAGACCAAATTCTTCAAAAATAATTTGGATGTCAGGAGTTTTTGCTGCATGTTGTCATTTCTGTGTCAGAATGGAGTTTCTGTGGCAGAGTGCTCTTGCTTTGCTTCCAAAGCTTGCGTTGCTATAAAACTAAGAATATTTCTTCTAAGAGGCTGTCTACTATGCTGAATGTTACTGGATTCCAGTAAAAAGAATAGGCTGCTCTGTATCCAAAATGAAGGCTGCAACCACTGAGAACTATCCATGATCACATAATAAAGAACTGCAAGGTCTTCATCCACGTCCTTCCCTTGTGCAATTCTACCTATGTGAATAAATTTGTTGATGTCAAACATAGATAGAAATCATTGGATTACCAACCAATAAGGAGAGTTGTTAACCAAAGCGAGATATTCCACCTTTAATGTTAATGGAAATCAAGGCATTCGGTACATCCCAACAGTCATGAATAGATTTGTTGGAGTCGAATGAACTGTAGAATTCTCTTGCCAAGAAACATTAATGAATTTCCTTAGCAAATGACAAGGACTCCTGCCATTGAGGCATGCAGGCTCCAGGGTACCTAAAAATGTCTCAAGCTCAAACCCAGAAAGTGTTTTTGAGTCGATGGGTTGAAACTTGCTGAAAAAAGAGCCTTAATAAATCTCCCATCATCCAGCTGAGGACATAACAAAAGATATTTTTGCTGAAATGAAGTATCACCAACAACTTTATTATGGAGCCTAGCCAGCTAGTCTCCTGGTTTTCTAACTAGACCCTTGCTAAACTATGCCAGAAAAACTGGTTTTCACAGTAAAGCTTTATTTCTCTCTTTACTTTTTTCTTTCTTTTATTTTTATTTCCTAAACTACCCTATGCTACTGGAAGTGGAAATGTTCTTTCAAGTGTATGAGTACTTCCAGTGTAACCACCTATGACTCAAGATTTCTAAAACATCATTGTTCACATACTGCATGTGAACAAACACCATGATATGAGGAACCAACTTTTCATATGATCTGGTTTTCAAAAATTGCTGAAGAGTAAAAGGCTGGAACTGAAAAATTGACTTAGTCCATGACTTAATAGATTCTTGAATAGCTTGGATTTCTTCTTTACTATCCTTAATTTCTAAGCCAAGTTGATATTCTTCCTCTAGTACTACGAAATCAAGAAATTCTGTAATTTTAGGTTCTAGTTCTTCTTCTTCTTCAGCTGCTTTCCCTAATTCTTGAGCTCCCTCAGCAAAGAAGAAATGAGAAATGTATAGATTAGGATCTTCATGCTGAGGATACTTATGGATCTACTACCCACTTTGGAAGATAGATTCTTCTGCAGATATGGACCTAATGCTGCAACAAGGATTAAAGAAACCCTTTGTAGTAATAAGCCCTTCTCTACTCAACAAATTTTTGAATCTTTAGACTTGTACTGGTTCAAATGTCCTGCTTCACAGGTGGGTTAGATACATTGTTCTTACATCACCTAAATGTTTTTAAAGTTCAAATTTTAAAACTATTTGTAGAAAAATCATGCATGCAGAAAATCAAATCCATTCATTATAGAAATGTAAAATTAACTCAGAAGCAAAGGAACTAGAATTAAATGTTGTGAGTGTAAAAATGGCCCAATATCTAATATGCAATTAAAATGAAAGCAATCCAACTTTCTACTATGAAACCATAAACTTAAAAAAACATTCCTACTTGAAAGAAATCCTACTTTTGTTGAAGAAAAAGCACTCTTGCATACTATTAAAAGAAAAACACACTTGCATCAAAAGTAACTACAGGAAAAGGAAACTACCTAAATTTCAAAAACATGGATACTTAAAATTAACTATGTGAGAGTAGGCTATCTACATTTGCAGAAAGGAAACAGATTCTAAATAAATCAAACAAACTTGTGCATAAAAGAAAAAACAATGTTTTGAGGTAACCCACTATAGTGGATGCGCAGGTTCTTACCTCTCATCTTACTGTTCTCCCCTCCCCCTTGTTGTGTAATATAAAAGTAGCCTATCTACCTAGATTCTAATCCCTTTAGCACCTCCCCCGCAACGGAGCCAAAAATGTCGGGCTAAACTTTCACTATCTAATACAACACTTAATTGTCAACCCAGGGAGGTAAGCTTTTGATATGCAAACACTGTATATGCAGGATTAAGGCCTATCCTATTCTAATCTACCCTGATATGGATTATTCTAATCAAAGAATTTATTCAAGGTGCATAATAAGAAGACTCGTGATCTAACAACTATCAAACTTATTCAAATGTAAAGTCCTAATGTTAATTAGAATACTCTCACGTCTACAAAACATTCAAATTCATATCCCATCCTAATTACATAAATGAAAATACTCTTTAAACTATCTTCAAAACAATTCTAAAACTGAAGCATAAACTAAGAACTATCTAACATAACTCAGAAACTTGAAATAAAGAGAAAACTATTTATCAACACAGAAAACAAAATAAGTTGCAGAAAATGAACTAAGACACAGAAAACAGAGTAAGTTGCAGAAAGCAAACTTATGAAGTTGATGTATCATTTAGAAAATTCTTCTTACATTAATAGATTTTAAGAAGTTTTAATACTATTCCAGAGCTTACTGATTCATCTTAAAAATGAACTATTTCTGTGACCAAAACTATTACAAACTAATTTATATTTTAAGACTAAAATAGAGTAAATATAATTTGCAGAGTAAATACAATTAATCTTTAAAAACAGAATTGAATAAACTTACAGCTTTAAACCAGAACGAAAATAAATACCATTTGTATGTCCAATAATTTAAAAAGAAAATATAATGAAGTTTATTAATCTAGATGATCTTGGGCCAGCTGACTCATGCATGTAATAACTAGAATACAAGAATTTTAAACCTATTTAACAACTACATTTACTCTACAAGATAATTCAAATACAATTCATAATTTGAAAACATCATTACCTATTGCAATTTGAAAGGAAACTGGAAATTAAATAAATTCAGAACATAATAAGAATTAGCAGAATTGAAACTAATTATGATTAAATTCTATAGTATTGAAGCAGTTTACTCTATTAACACTGAATCAAACAATGAACTGGAAATGCATCAAAAGGAATTGCAATCTAGTCTATATGCAACCGATTGCTAACTTAAAATGAAGGACTATATAAACATTATAATATTGAAATGACATCTAAGCTACAAGAAATAAATGCCATTTATATATCCTACAATTTAAAAGGAAAGTGTAATGAAATCTATTTTATTGGGAACCAGGATTAACAAACTTAATGTATGATTTTCAAACTCAGAATTTGAATCTACAACAAACAAATCAGACCTACAATACTAAGTATTTAAAACAATACTTTTTAAATCAACCTATCCTATTACTCGAGCTCGGTTCTAAACTAACCAATGCTATGAATGACACAACTATTTACATCATGCGAAAATAGCTAACATCTTCATGCTCAAGATATTATTTGCTTTGTCATCTTATAGCAAATCTACATCTCTATGGCACGTAGTGCCTAGAGATGAAGATTGCATTTATTGTGCACGAGTCATCGATGAGATTGAAGATGGATAGGCTTGAGTTTGTTTGAACAAACTGGCCACGTGTGGAGAATCTTCATAATATACAAGGGCTGCTGAACACCAACGTGTATTGCAGAAATCAAAGTATGCTGCAAAAATGTAATTAGTCACAAATCCTTCTAGAAATAACATTTAAACATTAAATTAAAGGAAATAATGAATTATCATACCTTAATAACTTGATGAATATTTTGGGTGAATATGTGAAAATGGAGAAGGATTTGTGGGATAAAAGGATCAAATGAAGAGATAAAAAGGTGTATATTGAGGATGTAAAGAGGTGAAAATAGTGTCAATTTGGCGGCCCAACAATCAACACACCAGAGATCTCCTTTATCTTGTGTTTTCAAGGTAGTAAGACATTCTTATTTTAATGTTCTTTTTTTCCAAAGCTTCTTCTGCTCTCTAATGTCCTTTGGTATTTCTGAGATTTTCATCAAACTGCAATTACTTGCTTTATGTCCATAGTTATGACAATTGAAGCTTTCTAAATTCCTTTCTTGTAGAGGTGCAAAAGTATTATATTTCTGCTCTTAACTTGACCAACTGTTTGGTTGTCCTTGAGGTTATAGTTTTTAACCTTCAATTTTTTTCTTCAATTCATAACTCTGTGTCTAAAGTTAGAGCATGTAAAACAATATCCAAAGAAAATGTGAGGATGCATGTTTTGATGAAACTTTTTTGGAGTTGTCTTGACTTCCTTCTTGATGGGTGGAAATAATTTTCTGGAGTTTTGATCATTGCTTGTCTTATCTTCATTTTTCTTGAATGTACTAAAAATAGCAGCTACATAAGATTTTGAACTACCTAGGTTTTCTTCTTGAGAATAACCTATTCAATTTTTGTTACTTTGATCCCTTTGTGTGGTTATAATCCTATCTAAGACTTTAGAGCTATTTTCATATCTTGTTTGGATAAATTTTTCATCAAGCTCTTTTCTTAAGTAAACTAATTATGCCTCCATTTTTTCACAGATTAGTTGTTTCTCTTTAAGAGACTTTTCCATCCTTTCTTCTATCCTATTTTCATCTAGGATTTGGTGTTTTAGGTTGCTCATGATTTTGTCCATCTCTTTTTCTTTCAGTTCATGTTATTCCTTCTGTTCAAATATAAAAAATTTCACCTTTATGTATTTGTTTTTGTATCTTCTTAATTCATCCAAAGCATTGAGTATTTCTTCTTCCATATTAACCTCTACTTCATCCTTTGACTCTACCCTATGCTCATTAGACTCTTCAATACCTAAAAAAAGGACTTCATCAACACTGTGACTAAACTCAGATGAATTGTTGTATTCTTCTTTTGAGTAGATTTTTTTTTCTTTGTAATTCTTTTTTTTATAGTGGAATTTTCCCTTTTTCTTATATTGTTTATTTATTTCATCTTCATCTTCATAATCTTCCTTGGGATAAGGACACTTGGCTTGAAAGTGCCCAACTTTGCCACAATTAAAACATTTGAAAGGAAGCTTGCCTTTGTACTTCCCTGATCCTTTCTGAAGTTTTTTAATAAAATTGGTTTCTTCTACATCGGATTCTTCATGATGGTTGGATTGAGGTTTTTGCTTCTGATTTTATGTTTTCTTGAGAAATTTGAAGGCTGCATCTCCTTTTGAATATTTATTAATACCTAGTATTAACTCATAGGCTATGAGGATTCCATACAATTCATCCATGGTAAGTTCTTCTAGCTTCTCTCAGTCTTCAAGAGTGGATACTTTGGGATTATATGCCATAGAAAGTGTTCTTAGTACATTTTCAACTAACTCATCGTCTGGTAATTCTACTCCCAAACTTTTGATTGTATTAACAAGATTATCAATTCTTTCGAAGTACTCTGAAATATTTTCTTAATCCTTCATTTTTAGACTTTCATATTGTACTTTGAGAGATTGAAGTTTTGCCATATTTACTTTGGAATCTCCTGCATATATAGTTTCCAATTTGTCCCAAAGATGTTTTGCACTTTTACAGTTTAGTACTTTTGCAAAGACCTTCTTACTCAGTATAACTTGTAGTGTATTTAAGGCCTTTGCATGTTCCCAAATTTCTTCTTGTCTTCTGCTTCTGTGGGAATGACTTTTGGAACACCATATTCTTCTTCAACTAATGCCCATACTTCCAGTGCAGTGGATATCAGATAGATTTTCATTCTAATCTTCCAGAAAACATAGTCTTCACCATCGAATATGGGGACTCTTAATGCCATCTTCATCTTATGATCCATTCTGATGCATACTTCTCTTCAAGTGATTAAACTTTCTAGTGAAGAGATCGACTCGGATACCAATTGTTGGATTAGATCCTCTCACTAAAGGCCGGGGGGGGGGGGGGGGGGG
>LPNX010629673.1:242676-367330 GCA_001517045.1 Pseudotsuga menziesii
TGAATAAGGTAAACCACCAACACTTTTCTATTATCTGCAAAACTTGTTTTTACAATATACAATAGAAGGAAGATGTCTTATTCCTTTTGGATCAGCACCCACTGATCAGGATGCACCCATGCCCCTATTTAGTCAATTGCAAATTGAAAAGGAAGCACCTACTTCCCTGCAGGCACCAACCTGCCCTAGCTCCACCCTTCCACCCTTGAATGTTTATTTTCTTCAATTCTAGAACATCAAATTCTTTCTTGGACTTCTTAGGATGCAACAACAACTTTTGTCACCAAGACACACCCTCCTTCTTCTATTTTGATTCTTCATTAAATATCTCTTCCATGCCTCTTCAAATTGAAAAGCCTCATCTCTTCCAAACAAACATGTCCTTTCATTTCTCTGCAATTTTAATTTTGTTTTATAAATTAAACTTCTTTTGAATTTCTTCACACCTCGTCGAATCTCTATTATTAAATCTTTAATTCATATTTCTATCTTTTTTATAAATTTAAATATTTAATTAATCAAAATCTCAATGGATATCTTCCAGGTTTGCTGGTCTCACCCTTTCACAATCACGCCCTTTCAAAATCTCTGTTTTAATAATTTAAATCCATAATTATGTTTGTTACAAATTTAAATCTATTACTGCGTTTTACTTCTGATTGTCAATTAATTAATTAATTGAAACTTCATGAATCATCCTTCATTTTCAGCCAGCATGCTTCCCATCTCAAGGATGCGGCCTTCCTTCATCTGAACATGAGATCTTCACGTGTGGGCAAGCTTCCTCCAGCCCTCTGCAGGCTTCCTTCCTCACTCCACCCGTGGGATTTGTTACACATAAATCTCGTCACCAACATGTGATGAAACCCCAAACACAGTATTTTTCCCTCAATCCCAAGTCATGAAGCAAAATCCTGGTCCAGATATCAATCATGCATATCAAAATCCAACAACGCTCCTACCCTTTAGTCAATGAGCGGTACCTTCTTCAGCGCCACCTATAATGCATTGGCAGTGAGTGGTGGCACCGCCTATACCCTTTGTACAAGGCACGATTCTACTCTGCATCGCTCTGTCATAGTGAGGAAGAAGCAGTTCCCTTGGTAAAAGGTAAAAAAGAGAGGCCTCCATGAAGCTTCTCGAAGGAAGGCTTCGTGGCTCTCTTATCCCTACACCTAAGGACCACTTGGGCTCGAGATCCATCCTTGTAGGATCTCCTATCCACCTCACCCACCATTTCCTGAACCATGCCTATCCTCCCAAGGCCTATAAAAGAAGGCTCATATCCATGGTTGAGGGAGAGAGAAAGGTTATGCTGGTGCATTGTTATTCTGGCCTAGATCAGTAGGGTGAGCTTAGGAGGAGCAAATTTGCAGCTATTAGGGACAAGATATTGGAATTGTGAAGGAGCTTATTGACACTAAGGCATAGGTTGTAACTTCTTCTTCTTTATCTAATGCAAAATTGGTTCCTTTCCCATAAAGTATATTGTGTTAATATCATATGTTTTATTGTTAGATTCCTTAGTCACTAGCATAGAATAGTGGAACATTTTTTGGTGCTCTTTGATCTTGTGTGTTGGTTTCATGTGATCATGTAGGTACATCAGTGAAGAGTTAGTATTGCAGGGGACAACCACACTTTTCATCAAAATACCTTTATTCTAGATCTCCACCCATTCTAGGGGAAGTCTTCCAATTTTGTTGTGTACTATTTGTTCTAGATTTGAACTATTCAGACTAGAGGAACAACTCCTATTCGTAGGAGGTGTATTTTTCCTGTTAATAGGATTCATCTTCCCCGGCTGCGGGCTATCCTTCTTTCATTCTTGTGAGCTGTCTTTTTCTTCTCTCACCATGGGTTTCACACATCTATAGGACTATGGGCTTCTCATCCAAAGCTACCCTTCAAGCCTTTTTTTCTCCTTTGCAGGCTCCCTGTAGGTTTCATTATTTATTTAATTTCGTTCCATTGTTTTGTTTCATATATATATATACTTGTTTTTAGCATGAATTTTACCAACTTTTGGTGATCAAATGCGATCTTACTAAGTATACACCTAAGCCCATGAGCCAAGCACCTAAGTCACATGATCACTCAATATGACCATCATGTCAATCAGAATCCAACAATCGAGATCATTTTCCTCGGTGATCGACAGATATTGTGACGTTTTCCAAAAGGTAGGGGGCATGACAGGTTGTCCCAAGCTCTGGGCTGGTGACTTCTCGTGGGGTCCAAGCACTTAGAGCCCCCAACATACCCTTGCTCTCTGCGTCGAGTAAGAAATGGGAGCAGTTTCCTTATAAACACTTAATATACTAATTTCACCGCCAAAGTGGGATAATTCCCTAAGGCAGATTTTTCACTTAGTCAATTTCGGGATTTTCTCCAAATTTTATTCTAGAACATCATTTTGGCATATCCATAACTTTTTCTGTAGACATGCTCAAGAAAAATAATGACCATGGTTAGATATAAAAACCAACACACTACAACGTGGCCATGTGCTACGGGCATTTACTTTAGCCCATAATTTATGGTAGGCACTTTCCTGAGGCTACTTAGCCAGTTTTACTTACTCTGATGCAGAACCTTGTTTTGGAAGATTGGCATATTTTTCACAAAAATTCTTTGGTCAATCTAATGGCATGGTTGTATGCTCCATACAACACTCTAGAGACCTACACTCTCAAAACATTTTTCACATCATCATATGAGGCATGGCGGGAATTTCCTTAACGCCACTTAGGCAAAGTTAAAATCAATTCCTTACACAAACTTCTTCGTCTAATCCAATCTAGTTAAAACATTGTTTTGGAAGGTCCATAATTTATTCCTTAGCTACTTCCAAGACAATTTGAAGACATGGTTAGGTAGGAAAAATACCAATCTATAAGACCCCCATGTGGTGTGCACATTTTCTTCAACACACAATTTGTGGCGGGCATTTCTCTTAGGCCACTTAGGCAAATTTGCTCAATCTGATGCAAAACAGTTTGATACCCTGTTTTGGCATACCTCTAACTTTGTCATCCACCACCTTCTTGGAGAACTGAAACCATGGTGGGATAGCCTCTTCAACAAGCTATAGGATGGTATAATGGTGTGGGCATTTTTCTCAAACCATGAATTGTGGCGGGCATCATCTTAAGGCTACTTGGACCAATTTTCCTATACTTAGCCAATTTCTTGATTTTCACCAATTTGCCATATTTCTCCAGAATGATGTCATAATGCAACAATGATTTCAACTTAATGCCACATCATCATCTATGCCATGCCAAGTCATCATATCTGCCATATCATCATCCATGTCATCACTTCTTTTGTCTTTCACCGAGTTCACTCTACCATCATGACCTTAGTTATTCCTTTGTCATTACTGAGATCCTTTGACATCAATGACAACCATATTCCAAATTGCCAACAATTTCCCCCTTTGGCATTGATGGCAACACCTAAACCGTCTCCCCCTTTGACAAGAATGACAAAGGATAACTTGTTATTCCCTTTTTGCTGTAACCATTTTGACATAGGGTTTTACATTTTTTTCTTTTTGACAACTGCTTTGTCAATATACTTCTTCTTCCCTCTCTTTCTTCTCTTTCTCTTTGTTAACTTGGACTTGGTGCTGAACTTTTTGAATGATAATTTAGTTAGCATGCTTCTTTACCTTCTTGTAGCTTAGTCTTTGAATAAGAACTTGGATGTTTAGCTTTTAGACTCCCCCTATCACAATGCTCCTTCTCTTGCCAACACATTCCTTCTTCAAAACCTTCTTCATTCTTTATGCATTTGCATCAAGACATGATACCAAATCTGCATCCAAACATAACTTCATCCCTTGCCAAAGTCTCTGCTTCAACAAGCTTGATCTTCATTCATTTTAATGGATTCAAGGGTGACATCATAACCATTACTAACAGTGTCATCAATGACAACAAACTTTTCAAACAATCTCCCCCTGAGTACATGATCCTCTCTAATGCTTTATTTTAGGGTTCTCTTCTAGGTTACGTGGGATTTTTTATTTTAAATTTTTACAAGAAACATCCATCTTCATTTCCACCACTATCACTAATTTCTTCTTCATCATCTTTATTTCCATCATAACTAATGGCATTCTTATCTACAACACTATTATACTCCTCATCATCTTGAGAAACTTCTTTGATGTTTACAATCTTGGTTTCTTCTACATCTTTGGAGTCTTCCTTTCTTCTCCAACTCTTTCGATGAGGTACCTTTTGTTTTTTCAGGTTTAAAAACTTGTCCTCATCTCCTATCATGTGTTTTGAACAATCACTGTCAACACACTAGAGATCTCCTTTATCTTGTGTTTTCAAGGTAGCAAGACATTCTTCTTTTCATGTTCTTTCTTTCCAAAGATTCTTCTGCTCTCTAATGTCCTTTGGTATTTCTGATATTTTCATCAATATGGAATTACTTGCTTTATGTCCATAGTTATGACAATTGAAGCATTCTAAATTTCTTTCTTGTAGAGGTGCAAAAGAATTATAATTTCTGCTCTTAACTTGACCAACTGTTTAGTTGTCGTTGAGGTTATAGTTTTTAGCTTTCAAATTTTTTCTTCCATATGCTCTACAATTCATAGCTTTGTGTCTGAAGTTAGAGCATGTAAAACAATATCCAAAGAAAATGTGAGGATACTTGTTTTGATGAACCTTCTTTGGAGTTGTCTTGACTTCCTTCTTGATGGGTGGAAATAATCTTCTGGAGTTCTGATCATCGCTTGTCTTATCTCCCTTTTTCTTGAATGTAATAAGAAGAGCAACTATAATAGATTTTGAACTACCTAGGTTTTCTTCTTGAGAATAACCTATTCCATTTTTGTTACTTGTATCCCTTTGTGTGGTTATAATCTTATCCAAGACTTTAGAGCTATTTTCATATCTTGTTTGGATAATTTTTTCATTAAGCTCTTTTCTTAAGTGAACTAATTTTGCCTCCTTTTTTTCACACATTAGTTGTTTCTCTTTAAGATACTTTTACAACCTTTCTTCTATCCTATTTGCATCTAGGATTTGGTGTTTCAGGTTTCTCATGATTTTGTCCATCTCTTTTTCTTTCTATTCATGTTCTTCCTTTTGTTCAAATACAAAAATTTTCAGCTTTCTGTATATGTTTTTGTATCTTCTTAATTCATCCAAAGCATTGAGTAGTTCTTCTTCCATATTAAACTTTGCTTCATCTTCCGACTCTTCCTTATTCTCATTAGAGTCTTCAATACCTAAAAAAAGGACTTCATCGTCACTGCCACTAAACTCAGATGAACTGCTATCTTCTTCTTTTGAGTATATATTTTTTTCTTTGTCATTATTTTTCTTATAGTGGAATTTTCCCTTTTCTTGTAATGTTTATTTATGTCATCTTCATATTCCGAATCTTCCTTGGGATAAGGACACTGGGCTTGAAAGTGCCCAACTTTTCCACAATTAAAACATTTGAAAGGAAACTGTCTTTTGTACTTCCCTGATCCTTTCTGAAGTTTTTTAATAAAATTGGCTTCTTCTACATTAGATTATTCATGATGGTTGGATTGAGGTTTTTGCTTCCAATTTTTTTTTATTCTTGAGCACTTTGAAGGCTGCCTCTCATTTTGATGATTTCTCAATACTTAGTCTTAACTCATAGGCTGTGAGGATTCCATACAATTCATCCATGGTAAGTTCTTCTAGATTCTCTCGGTATTCAAGAGTGGATAATTTGGGATTATATGCCATAGTAAGTGTTCTTAGAACCTTTTCAACTAACTCATCGTCTGGTAATTCTACTCCCAAACCTTTGATTGTATTAAAAATATTATCAATTCTTTCAAAGAACTCTGAAATATTTTCTTCATCCTTCATTTTTAGACTTTCATATTGTACTTTGAGAGATTGAAGTTTTGCAATCTTTAGTTTGGAATCTCCTGCATATATAGTTTCCATTTTGTCCCAGATCTATTTTGCACTTTTACAGGTTAGTACTTTTGCAAAGACCTTCTTGCTTAGTCCAGCTTGTAGTGTGTTTAAGGTCTTTACATGTTCCCAAAATTTCTCCTTGTCTTCTTCTTTTGTGGGAGTGACTTTTGGAACATCATATCCTTCTTCAACTAATGCCCATACTTCCAGTCCAATGGACATTAGATAGCTTTTCATTCTAATCTTCCAGAAAACATAGTCTTCACCATCGAATATGGGGACTTGTTGCAACTGCAACAATTTCCCAAAATTCTAAAAATTTTAGGACCCTCCTTTGCTTGTATTAGTTTGTTTTTCTTCTTTGATTTCATCTAAGAACTTTTCAGAAGAACTTTTATACTGATTGAATTGATTTACCATTTGCTTGGTTTCTCCCTCTAGCACTTAAAGTAATCCACTGTATGATCAAGCTTTATCGCTGCCTTTGAATGCATTTGAAGCATGCCTGAATCGGAAGTTCTTTGTTTTGGTCTTCCGCCGTTGCGGATGGATATTTGGTTTTGTCTTTGATTTTCTCTCCGATCCATTGGTTTTCTCATCGGCCGATCTTTTGATTTACGTTGGAAGGATTTGTCCTTTCTTTCTTCGCCGTTGTGGACGGCAAACCACTTTCACTCCCGATCATTGCTTAAACATTTCGTTTCCCGCTCAGCTGACTTTTGGGTTTTACGTCAAAACTTTTATATTTTCTTTCTTCGCTGTTACGGAAGGTGTTTGCGTTCATCTTCCACTGTTGCGGATGAATCTGTGGTTTGGATTTTGACTTTCTATTCGCTACGTTAGGTTTTTTTACATCGGATGCCTTTTGGTTTTGCATCGGAAGTTTTTGTGATTATTTCCTCCGTCGTTGCAGACGGCACACTGTTAACTCTTCCGATTGCTGTTTGGTTTCGATTCCCGCTTATGTATCCTTGTCGACCCCGTAAGTCTCGGGCTTCCACCGTTGTGGCTGTGAAAGATGTTTCGTCTCTGCCGTTGCGGCTGCTGAGGTCATTTTTAGCTGTTTGTTTCCCAACTTGAGTCCTGACGTTGCGGATGGCTTGGTGCTTTGGCCGTCCGCCGTTGCGGAAGAAAGCATACTTTGAACCTTCCGATTAGTTTTGGCTCCGACGTCCGATCTTTAAACTTCTACCCGATGTGTATGACTAGAGTGCAAGGCTTGGTGCTTTGATCATCCACTGTTGCGGAAGAGCGTTCGCTTTCATCCTCCGATTAGAAAACTCTCTGACGTCCGATCTTTAACCGCTGTGAGAGTTTGGCCGTGAATATATATATGAGGTCGGGGGCATGATTGGATTATTCTATTGTATTGCTCTGTCACTATTGATTGCTATTGCTCGCTCGCCCGCTCCCGTGTGTTCGGTACACGCAGTCCAGGTGTCTTCACCGTAAAGCTCGACAGGCTTCTCCACGCCGGTTACGCTACAATGCCAGGTAGGCTCGTCCTGACCTTTTCCCGTTCCATTTTAGTTTTTGATGGGGTTTTTCCACGGTTAGGTTTGGTTATGGTCATTTTCTTCACCTTGTCAGATACCCACATATATAGATAGAGGGGGGGGGGTCGTATTATGACTGTTAGCACGGGCGTTTTGACCCACAGGGTAGTTTTTTCCCATGGCCGTTGCTTGCAAACTCGCGCATAGTGGATGGGGGTTTGGTGCAGGCGGCTGTTACGCCGTCTGCACCAAGATGCCCTGTGGGGTGATGATTTTTGCAGGGGGGAGGGTTTTGTTGGTTTTCCTGTGGTATTTGCTGGTTTTTCCCCTTCTTGTGTGGATTTTACCCGCCCCTTCGAATAGCAAGTGTTTCGCTGTGCCGCTCCGCGCACCGTTGGTTTTTGTCTTGAACTCGAGCCAAAGGGGGGAGAGATGTGCCACTGCATTTAGGCTGTCGACCATTAGATTGCATGGGCGTTTCATTTGTAAAGTGCCGTTGAGAAGGATTGCAGGGATTTATGTCCCTTGTCTGTCCTACGCAGTGAAATGTTAGTGGCGCTCACAGAGAGCAAAGGTTTTAGTCGTGTTAATGTAATTGTTTTCCCACGAGCAGCATGAGCCTTTTCAATTTTATGTAGATATCATTCCTGCTGGATTATATTGTTAATGTTTGGTATTGGCAAACAGTGGTAGCTTGCATAATCTTACTGCATATAACTATTTTCAATCATGCTAAGTCATTGAACGCTGTACATTGGGTTGTAATAGTTCTGATTAGTTAGGCCATTTTATGCTATACACACATTTAGTGGCTTCATTGTCTGATTGCTATCATGTTAAACATAGAAGAAATGGCACACTGCACATTGATGTATACAAGTTTGATTACTCAGCCAAAAGGGCTTAATATCACAATTTTATGGTAGGAAGAAATCACCATGTCAAAGAGACAAAAGAAGAAGGCCCCTGTGGTCGAGGAAGAGCCAGAAGTAGAAGTTGTAACTAAGACAGAATACATATACGAGGACACGAAGTGCATTTATGGCGTTGAACCTGAATACCAGTGGGGGGAAATCTATAGACTGATTCCCGACATGGGCTTAGAGGAAGAGTCCATATATGCAAACATAGAAAGATCTTCACTGATGAGGATCACCACCAGACCTGAGTTATTCCCGTGCGCTGAAGTAATCAGTTGGATTCTGCCCTGGGCAGATGTCACAACAATGATCATGGAGGATGTTAACAAACAGGGCTATGCTGCATACAGCCTCGGATATGTTGCCCTGGCCTACCACTTGCCAGAAGCCCAAGTGTTCCTATCTGATGACTGGTTAAACAACATTAGAATGGACTTGGTAGAAACCATGAAAAGAATGATGTTGACTGGAAAACATTTCAGGACCAGAGTAACAGGAGAATATGATACTGCAAGTTTAAGAGCTCCATACAGATTCATAGCCTTGATGCTTAACATAATATTTGGAAGAGCTCATGGCAGGTTTTTCAAACTAGAATGGATACCCATCATTTTTTATGTTGCAACCCAGGGGACAATTTTCAACTGGGCCAACCTTGTCTCAAACAGTCTCTCTGCTTGCTTGGCCTCAGCCTTGGGAGGAGAAGCCCAGAAAAGGTCTGAATTTTGTATGAGTTCAATACTTATAGACTGTATATTATGCAACCAACCTTTCCCTAGTCTCAGGTGCATCTGGGACAGGGAAAGAATGCCTATCTATGCTATGTACAAACCATTGTGGGCACATAAATATCATAGCCATTACAGGGAAATCTGTGAACACCTCCTTATGCCTCTGTACACACTCATTTTCCTGAAGGAGTGTGATTGCATGTCAGAAGGGGCGATGCAAGTGATTGAGGATTATGCAGACTACTATTTGACCAAAAATGGCATGTACTTGTTTGGAGGTTCGAGAGCTCCTTCCCTGCTGCCCAAATATGCAACTGATTTCATTATCCACAAGGAGGCAGTCAGACAAGTGTTCCTGGATGGAATAGGCAGCTTCCTGTTCGAACATAAGAAGACTGCTTATCCTCCCTTGCCCTTCAAACTAGGAAGTTACAGGTTCACTAGGGTGAAACAAGCAGATGAATTCGTAGAAGAGCTGCAGAGGTTCCACTTTGTCGAGATGCCCTATCACATAAATGACTCCCAAGGTAAAGTTGCGGAACATTGTAAAGAAAACAAGGTGCATTTTGAGTATACCCACCATTTTGATAGGGAAGAGTCTGTCTTCCAAAATGCCCCGAACATGACAGCACTGAAGAGAAGATTCAAGAAAAAGATCACCACCAAAGGTGGGAAGGGGGATGAATAGACTAAGGCTGAGGAAGAAGCAAAGAGAAGAAAAGAGGAAGCCCAGAGATTGGCACAGGAAGCTACAGGGTGGCTGCACAACGAAGAGGAAGGGAAAAGAAAAGTTTCCCAAGAAGCAGCTGAGAAAGCCTAGGAAGCAGCTAAAGAAGTAGAAGAAGCAGCTAGAGAAGCAGCTGAAGAAGCAAGGAGAAAGCTCGATGAGGAGCTACAAAAGCAGGAAGCAGAGAGGTTGAAGCTGACACAGACTGAGACAGAACAGTCAGCTTCTGAGATAGCCGGAGGGCAGACCCAGGAGAAGGAAAACCCAGAAGTTCGGGACCCACAAGTGCCTGCTTCCAGCACACCTGTGGTCCCCACCCTCATGCTAGTTCCTTTTGTTCAGAAAAAGGGAGAAGAAATCCCCGACTTCAACACTGTTTTCTATGATCGAGCAACAAAAAGGATAATAAAGAGAACAGAGAGGAAATTTGAGGCGGAAGGTCTGCCTGGTAAAATGATAACGGATACGAATGTTATGTTAGGAACAGAACAAGATCCAAGATTCACCCTGAGGGCCGGGGCTACACTAATCAATGCCTCAGAGGATAACATGGGTAAGGTAATGACTGACTTGGAGCAGTCCCAGAAGTCCTCTGCTCAGTTAAAAAATACACTGAGGAAAGAAAGAGAAGAAAGCAATAGGCTAAAATGGAAGTATGAGGACATGCAGAGGGAGATAAAGGCTTCTAAGGCTGAATTGCAGGCCCTCCAAGTAGAAAGACAGGTCAAAGAAACAACACAAGAATCCCTGGAGAAAATACAGAAAGAATATCAAGAACTGAAGATAGAAAAGGAACGGTTGCAGGAGAAGGTGGAAGAGCTAGAATAGCAGCAAAAGATTATCTTACAGGCCAGTGAGATGCACTCCGAAGAGCAGAAAGAGAAACATCAAGAGCAGATTTCTTCTCTGACAGCTGCTCTGGAGGAAGCAAGAGAACAACAGGTTAACCTCCAGCCATTCAAAGAGCATGTCTTGGCCCAAAAAGCCAAGATGCTGTAGCTACAGACTGCTGTTGAAGAGGAGAGATGTAGAGTGCTGCAGATCGACGGCCGATTGGAAGAAATCCTGGAAACTGCATCTTACTTTGTGGACAGATCTCAGGACATCCTCGAGGTCCTGACTGCAAGAATGGCGAGGTTGGAAAGCAATGAAGAAACTCCAGCCGAGCTGCCATCAAAAGATAAACAAGCCCTCAAGCGGGATTACGACTTAATAGAATTTGCTATTAACACCGCAGAGGATTTCAAGAAAGCAGTCAAGAAGACAAAGGGAGCCTGCACAGAATTTTTCAGGAAAGTCCTCATTACATACAACCGGTGCCAGGTAGAAGCTGAGCAGAGGCTGGATGATTTCCCAGAACACGATTCATTTGTGGAGATATTGCAGAAAAGACATAAGGATGAAGAAGCAAGAATGCAACACATTAAGGCCATTGATGACCAGATTCTGAGAAGCGAAGTAGGCCATTCAGCAGTTAGTGTGCAGCTTTTGGAAGACCAGCTTCGGTTAAGCGCAGCCAGAGTGGAGGCTATAAAGAACCAGGCCGAAAAATTTGAAATCAACATTCAGTTTTTCAAACCCTGCGCATTTGAGGGCATTGCCTCTGATGCTGAGTCATGGAAGAAGTTTCTAGATGCCCAAGTGGGACCCTCCTCATGAAGGATTGGTCATTATTGTAATTTGTAATTATTTTTGTAAAACATTTAAGAAAAGTAGAACGTTGGGAAACGAGGGGTTAGGAAGCCCAAAGGGCACTTTGGGCAACCCAACAGTCTCACCCTTTTGTATAAATGTAAAAGACTTAGAGGGAAATGGGGCTTTTTCCCAGTTAGACTAGAAAGCGATATTGTAAGAAGAACTATTTCTCTTTGCAATGAACAAATATGGTTTTCCTATTGGAGAAAGATTGGTGGAATGTCCAAATGTTATGCTGTGGATAGCTGAAAGATGAACTATTTTGTTTTCTAGTTTTTGTCCATTAACCGTGAGATCGTTCTAACCCTTTGAACCTATGTTCTTGTTTAAATGGTTTCTGGTTTATTTGTGGAATGACCACCATGAGTAATGTATGCGGTTCATAAAACAATTGGCTATCTGGTTGTTGAAAGATCTTTAATCGTTCATGCATTGTGGAAAGAAATATCAGCTAACTGTAGTTTCTCTTTATATTGCATGTACAATACACATTACTCGCAAATAATTTACAGTTTACTCCTCAGGGATAGATAGATAGATAGTTAGTTTTATTTCTGCACATGTGATTTAGATGCTTGTGAGCCTAAGACGAGAGGTAAGAACCTGCGCATCACATTGTGACTACTCCTTGCATCCTAATAACCCTGCATGGTTAAGTAGGCATATGCATATCATACTTAAGTCAAAAATACAAAAATATACATGGTGGACCGGGCCGCAACTGGTAAAACCTTTGTTTTTGTTACTTTGACCTACGGTAGCCGGACCGCAAACCGGACGGATTCCCCATACCAAACAGTCAACGGGCTAGTTGGGAACTGGGGAGAATCCCCTTCTGTTGTTGCCTGCGAATTTCCAGGTCTCAACAGGACTCTTAGTGACGTCTTCATCTTCTGATCCATTCTGATGTATACTTCTCTTCAAGTGATTAAAATTTCTAGTGAAGAGACCGACTCTAATACCAATTGTTGGATTAGGTCTTGTCATTGAGAGGGGGGGGGAGGGTGAATCAGTGACACAAATTTAAACACAATTTCTTTTACTTTAGCAAATGTAAAAACAAATTTGGACACAATGATTTATCATGGAACCCAATAAGGTAAACCACCAACACTTTTCTATTATTTGCAAAACTTGTTTTTACAATATCCAATAGAAGTAAGATGTCTTCTTCCTTTTGGATATACACCCATTTATTAGGATGCAACCACACCCCTATTTAGTCAATTACAAATTGACAAGGAAGCACTTACTCCCCTGCAGGCACACACCTGCCCTAGCTCCACCTTTCCACCCTTAAATGTTTATTTTCTTCAATTCTGGAACATCAAATTCTGTCTTGGACTTCTCTGTCTGCAACAACAACTTTTGTCACTAAGACACACTCTCCTTCTTCTATTTTGATTCTTCATTAAATATCTCTTCCATGCCTCTTCAAATCGAAAAGTCACATCTCTTCCAAAGAGACACGTCCTTTCATTTTTCTGTTATTTTAATTATGTTTTATAAATTAAACTTCTTTTCAATTTCTTCATGCCTCTTCGAATCTCTATTATTAAATATTTAATTCATATTTCTGTCTTTTTTACAGATTTTAATTATTTAATTAATTAAAATCTCAATGGACATGTTGGAGGTTTGCTGGATTCACCCTTTCACAACCACGCCCTTTCAAAATCTCTGTTTTAATCATTTAAATTCATAATTTTGTTTGTTACAAATTTAAATCTATTACTTCGTTTTACTTCTGATTTTCAATAAATTAATTAATTGAAACTTCATGAATCATCCTTCATTTTCAGCCAGCATGCTTCCCATCTCAAGGACGCGGTCTTCCTTCATCTGAGCATGCGATCTTCACCTGTGGGCAAGCTTCTTCCATCCCTTTGCGGGATTCCTTCCTCACTCCACCTGCAAGCTTCATCTTCCCTGGCTGTGGGCTATCCTTCTTTCATGCTTGCGAGCTCTCTCTCTCTTTTCTAGCCATGGGTTTCAGACATCTACAAGACATCTAATTTATGGCGAGCATATTCCTGAGGCTACTTAGCCAGTTTTACTTGCTCTGATGCAGAACCCTGTTTTGGCAGATTGATATCTTTTTTCACAAAAACTCTTTGGTGAATATAATGACATGGTTGTATGCTCCATACAACACTCTAGATACCCATATTCTCAAAACATTTTTCACATCATTCTATGAGGTGTGGCGAGCATTTCCTTAAGGCCACTTAGAAAAATTTAACATCAATTCCATACTTAGACAAATTTCTTAGTCTGATCCATTTTGCCTAAAACACTGTTTTGGAAGGTCCATAATTTATTCCTTAGCTACTTCCAAGACTGTCTAAAGACATGGTTAGGTATGCCAAATACCAATCTACAATACCCCCATGTGGTGCAGGCATTTCTTCAACACACAATTTGTGGCAGGCATTTGTCTGAGGCCACTTAGGAAAATTTGCTCAATTCGATGCAAAACAGTTTGAGACCCTGTTTTGGAAGGCCTATAACTTTCTCATCCACCACCTTCTTAGAGAACTGAGACCATGGTGAGATAGCCTCTTCAACAAGCTATAGGATGGTATAATGGTGCGACATTTTTTCTCAAACCATGAATTGTGGCAGGCATCCTCTTAAGGATACTTGGACCAATTTCTTGTTTTTCACCAATTTCCCATATTTCTCTAGAATGATGTCATAATACAACAATGATTTCAACTTCATGCCACATCTTCATTTATGCCATGCCAAATCATCATATCTACCATATCATCATCCATGTCATCACTTCTTTTGTCTTTCACTGATTTCACTCTACCATCATGACCTTAGTTATTCCTTTGTCATTACTGAGATCCTTTGACATCAATGGCAACCATATTCAATATTTCTAACACCCCATTGAGGTCAAATTCCTTAATCATATCCTTCCACGTGTTTGATACATTCTTGACAGAATGATTTATAGTTTTGAGCCAATCTTTAATGGAGAGTGGGTATATATACTTATGATGGACGACTTGTATCTATAGACCATAACCTTTTATTAATCTCTAGATGCCTTCAGCTGCTAGAGCCCTAGAAAAACTAGGAAAGTCCTTCAAACCCCATCCCCCGGATTCTTTTGGGATAATGAATTTCGTTCAAGATATTCAGGGGAAAGCTTTCTTATGCTTGCCCTGACATCGAAGAAAATTGACACATAACTTCCTGATGTTGTATGGGATAGCTCTGGGTACATATGTAATAGAGGACTAGGGATAGACGTCAGCATCACAAGTCTACCTCCTCTAGATAACCATTTATTGCACCAAATATTAAGGCTACTTTATAATCTATTAATCCTCCAAATCCAATCCTTTCTCATGCAATCATTAGGTTTAATAATAAAACCCAGATACTTCGGCCCATTGTTAATATCAACCATTGAAAAGTCAAACTGAAATAAAATCCAATCTATTGTTGCTTGATCTATGTTCATAAAAGAAACTGAATATTTATTTATGTTGACAACCATACCTATAGTTTATGAGAAAAGTTGCATAATAGCCTTGATCTTCACAATGTCCCTTCTAGTTCTGTTAGTAAAAAGGAGGATTTATCTACAAAATAGTAGATGAGTAATAGACACATTGTCGCCAATATGAACCCCTTCAATACACTAATAACTCTAGCATGGAGAAGTGATCTTCTTAGTCCCTCCACTATTAATATAAAAAGAAGAGGTGCAAGAGGACAACCTTGTCTCAAGCCTCTCCCATGCCTAAAGAAAGAACAAGTTGATCCACTCATGAGAACAACAAAAGATATTGACTAAACACATGAAAGGATCTAATTCACCATTTGAATATCAAAACCCACTTGGAACAACACCATTCTAAGGAATCTCTAATTAACCCAGACACGAGGTTTAGATAAATATACTTTTTGTACTACAATAGGGAGATGGACTATTGTGAGATTGACTATTGTTTTTTTGCTTTACAAACAAACAAGAGGTAATCAATCTCATATCTAAGTAAATAATTGTGTAGTTATGAGGTAATAGCTACTTACACCTATGGGAAATTAATTCCATATGAAACCATGAATTTCTACATGAAATGATTAAGCAAATAACACAAATTGTTGGGCTTCTAGTGCATAAAATTGTCAAGTTGGAATGCTTGTTTACCTTTGAATAGAACATTATAGGAAGACAACAAATACCATATCAAAGGGATCCTAACCATAATAAGTTCTAACACATTCTATAAACAATGAGAAATCAAGAAAGGATAATGCAACCCAAGTTATAAATCCATCACATGTTTTTAATAATGTTCTTTAAGGGAAAATAATAGTCTCCAAGAAACAATAAGTAGTTGCAAATCCAATTACCTGACAAAGTAATCATGACTTCCTCACTAAAAAGATGAAAGCGATGGTTGGAGAAAACACCAAAGGGAGATTTTAGTTACAAGAATAGTTTGCCACACAAAACATGAAGCAACACAATAATAAAATATAAGCATGCATAGTCTTATTTCTGAATTATAGTTTCTCCAACAGTGTGAACCTTAAGAAGCCACTAACAGAAAATTGTTCCCAAATTTATATTTTTCTTTAATATACAAGCCAATGTCTATCCACATGCGATTAACCAAAAACATTCACTTGCTGAGAAGGATTTGTTAGAATAAACAAGTTTACATTGAATGATAATTTGCAACTAAAGGAAATTCAAAATCATGAAATTCAGGTTTATGGCAACAAAAACAACACAGTTTGGTATGTGAGACATCAAGTGAAAAAAATTGACAATTGGAATTCAAATGGTGAAAGTATTAAGCATGACTGTATATGACAATGACTAAATATAGTATACCCGTTTCTGGAGTGAAGGCTCACCTTCAAACTTTTATGTTTCAAAAGTTGCCACTACTAGATTTGAGATCAAAATTCGACGTTTTTATCGACGTGTAAAGTGGAAAGTCACTTTACACGTCGAAAAAACATCAATTTATTGGGTTTTTTTAGGAGGTGATTAAATTTTTTATGCCTAATGTTGCTTAAGTGACACTAGAAACAATGTCACTTAAACGACGTTCTGAATGCAAATGCTGGCCCAAACAACTATAGTTTCAGAATGTCGCTTAAGAGAAAAGTGAAAGTGGAATGTATTATCCTATTTTTTGATTACATTTGACAAGTTTTAAAACAAATTCGGACACAACATCTATTTAGGTTTTTTCTGGTTCAATTGGACAAAATTTAACACATATCTAGTTTTTTTGGGGGAGGTTGGGTTTTTTGTTTGTTTGTTTGTTTGTTTTTTTTTTTAAAGGGGTTCAATTAGACAAAATTTAACACATATCTAGGTTTTGTTTTGGGAGTTTTTTTCCAGTTCAATTGGGCAAAATTTAACACATATTTGAGTTTTTTTGGGTTCAATTCAACATAAATACTTTGCGGAAGAATTTTGGAGGGAGAACTATAATTTTAGGTAAAAAATGGATTAGTGAGATTATCCCTTGAATAAATTTATTTTCATTCGGTTAATGATTTTTTTGTCTTTATTCTTATTTTGATAATGTATTTTATTGAAATAAAGAATAATGTCAAACAATCATGTCCATCGATTTTCTAGTAGATCCAAACGAATTGTTGTTATGCAAGCAGTTATCAATTCTACATACGATCACACAAGCAACCCTGGTAATGCAAATTATCAGAATCAAGCCTTTAATGTTGAAGATTCAATCAGTGATGGAAAATGGTATTGCCCTTCTATGCAATGCAGAGGGATGAAAAGAAGAAGAGTTGTTAGGGAAACAACTAGGAAGCATTGCTATCGATAATTGTTGGTTGTGGAGCTCAATCTTCTTGATTCAGAGATGTTATTGTTTGGTCATGTTTGTACCCCAATTATATTGTACACTCGTCCCAACAGGGGGTGCGTGGGCCAATGGGGGTTCGGTGGCAGCGCCCTTGAAATAATTTTTTGGGGATGTTTGTTGACCAACAATTTGTGGGCCCATTATATTGGGTGACCCTTGGTATTTTCCCATGGTAATTCCCCTATAAAAGGAAGGAATTGTAATACGGTTGTGTATTGTATTGTAGCATTGTAAAATTGATCTCTGTGATTGCGAGAGAGAGACTATGAGAGAGTGAAGGTATCCATTCATTTTGCTAGATGAAATAATAATAAAGGGCTGACAATTTCTGTGTGGACGTAGCCCATCTTGGGTGAACCATGTTATATATGTGTCTCTCTTGTAATGTGTTTTAATATTTTCATCTTGTTTATTGTTTATTGTTATTGCTCTGTGATCCCGTTTTTGTAACAATGGGCACTTCGAAGGTGGAACAAAATATCATCCCCTAGTAACATATAATTTTTTTTTTCTCATTTGCAATACTATTAATATTTATGTATATTTCAATACTAATTGGAATTGGAATGATTTTGTCATAATTATAACATAGACAAGAGCACCAACTCTTGCAAATCTAGTCACTACAATCCATACTAGAGATGGGGAGGGTGGCGACATTGAGTTTGATACAATAGCAAAAAAATGACCACAACGAAATTGAGAGCAAAGGGATAAATAGGTTGATCAACGACACATTTATTGCCACGTATGAGAATGCAGCTGTAGATGAGATCTATGAAAACATTCATGATGTACCTCTAATTGATAAGGCTGAAAAAGCCTTATACAAAGACTCAAAGACAAGTCTTCTCTCTGCTCTTTTGTTGCTATTTAATTTGAATGTCATGAATGGTTTTTTAAACACAACATTGAGGCAGTTGTTAAGGTATGCAAGATTTATACATTTATAATTGAAATTGGACATTGTTTTATTTATTTATCATTGTCATATTCAAGCCAAGGTAGTAATTAGGATTGTTACATTGTTTTTTTGTTTAGATTGTTAGGTGATACTCTTCTACCACCATCAAATTTATCTCACACATATAGATAAATGTGTGTCGTCTTGAAAGATATAGGAATGTAGTATAATAGAATTGATGCATGTCTCAATGATCATATCATACTGATTAGGTAAAAACATGCATCAAAGGGTGAGTGCCTTAAATGTGGAATCAATAGATATCATACTGATTAGGTAACAAATAAGGTGCCTCGCAAAGTTCTTCACCATATCCTGGTAATTCCACATTTTCAACGACTATTCAAGTGTAAAAACATTGCAGAATTTACGGATTACCATGCACAACACAAACTTTGCAGATGGTGTCATGCGAATTCGTGGATATGGATTTGCATTCAGAGACATTGAGGAAAAATGGCCAATTTTTAAAGAAGAACCACATAATGTTAGACTCTTATTGGCAGCTAATGGTGTCAATCCATTTGGAGAGCGCAGAACCAGATACTTAGTTTGAGCAATTTTTGCTATAAATAATAATCTTCCTCCTTGGATGAAAATTAAAAGTGAGCACATCATGTTGGCATTGATTGTTCCAGGTAATTATATTTTTAAGAATGTTAACACAATATAAGGAATCCATTTTTGTCATTGTTGCATGATCGAGAACTTATTAATTATGTATTTTACTTTTCAAATATATACTAGGTAAGAATCAATTTAAAGATATCGATGTATATCTTGAGCCTCTTATAAATGAACTTTTAAAATTATGGCCCGACATGAGTATGTACGACATCTCCAAACCTATAGGCTAAAAACAATTTTAGTTCCATGGAATACTTACATGGACAATTCATGATGCACCTAGTGTTGCACATTTTTGTGGTATGTGATTTTTTCATGTATCACTATGCATCACTTATAATTTATGGAATTCTATATATTAATTCACTATTCTATAACTTGCAGGGATTCAAACAAAGGGAAAAAATGCATGTCCTATATGTGGTCCAAGAACAATATCTACACATTCAATAAGTTTAGGAAAGGAGGCGTATAATGAGTTTAGGCATTTTCTCCATAAGGATCGTAAGTATCAGATTACTTAAACAAATGACTTTAATGGGAAGGATGAGAGTGGAAAAAAGCCACAAAGAATGAAGCCTCGACTATGTAAAAATGAATTTTAGGAGATCCATGGTAAGAAATACTTGTTTGTAGTTACTACTACGTTCTTGGTCACTTGTATTTATTTTTAGGTTTCCATCCTTAGCATGACCAGTAAAAAATATTAATCTTTCATTGATACTTCTCAAAGGTCACCACTGTCAGCTTCCACAGGGTTTAAAACGATACTTTTCCCAATTCAATAAGTTGTCAGACTATGAACGCCAACAAATTGCTCATTTGTTTGACACAATGCATATTGGAAAGAATGTCATAGAGTGCTTGTGGAAAATTATATATCGGAGGAATAACAAGGAAAAATTTGCAAAAAATGTACATGCCATTCAAGAATTCAACTCATTCTAACATTTGAAGGATTGATATTTTAGTGGAAATTCGACCAATCTTCCATGGATACATTTTTTTAACAAGAATCAAGAATATGTTGTATTATATAAAAGGTTGCATGCAACCAGGCTTACAAAAGAAGAGACAAAACTCTGAAATTCAGATTGTTTGTAACAAAATTGCCTATGCTGCTGAAACTGTAAGCTAAAACTAAAGCATTATTGCTGTTCAAAAAAATGTTTGTTAAAGCCCTTCGAAGGGTAGATACATACATACTTGCCTAATATTAATAGACAAAAAAATAAAATACCATAATACTGAGACTTTGTCTGCTACTTATCCCATGGGGATTTTCCAGGATAGGAAACTGAGGTCTCCTCCATAAGATGATCCCTTGCTAGAGAGGTTTGACGGTGGTTAGATTGATTCATGCTAACTAAGTTGTGCAAGTCTTCCTTCATGTATCCAATGGTTCCCATAAGCTCATAGAGATATCTATGGTTATCTTCAATCTTGGCATCATGGTTTCTCATTTGCCTGGCCATCCACTTGACTTCTTCAACTGTAGAAGTTCCTTCTTTTCCCCCCTTGTTCATGACATCGTAGATCCAGTGAAGGTGCTTCTTGATGTCCTTCAACAATGCCTGCAAATCATTCAACGTTACCGTTTTATCATTTCCATCCATATCTACAAAAGAATCCAAGACTTCGTGAACCAGTATAGAAGATTGTTGATGTATTTGTAACTTCAGAATGTATTCACTTGTATATCTTATGTGTTGTACCCCAATGTTCGTATAAGGAAGTATCAGTAATGCAATTGAGTCATGTCATACTCTGATGTTCCTATCGAGAGAGTTAGTAATGTAAACAAGTCATGTAAATTCATAGAGGGTAACCCTCCTTATTGATCAAGGGTTAAAGTCCCCGCAGTTGTGGGGCACTAGGGTTGTTAGAGTCTCCTAGAGAAGTCGGCCCTGGTGAGTTAATGTCAAGTCGAAAATTAGTATAAATAGAGAGTGAGTCACTCTATTTATCACACAGTCACTCACACTTAGTTGTAGTGCATGAGTGAGAGAGAAGGAGCTAGGATAAGAGAGAGAAGGAGCTAGGATAAGAGAGAGAACAATTATCGGAGATCATCTTACTGTCTTTGGGTTTTACTGCTACCATTGGTGCTTATTCTGTCTCTGAGGAAGTTGCGGGGTTTTCTCCTTTATGGTTTCCTCGAGGAAAATCTTTGTGTCTATTGTCTCTTATGTTTGATTGCTGTGCATGTTATTCTCTTAGATAAGATCCTAAGATAATACTGTCTAAATTGATAAAAATCTAACATGGCATCAGAGCTAACCTGAGAAGAAGACACTGTGCAATTGATGAAGCTAGGACTTCTTACCTTTTGGCTCTCTGTCCACAAATCATTAGAAAAAGGAGGCTAGGCTAACTCTCCATTGAAGGGCACATCTTTCTGTCGAAGCAGAATTTGATTCCGAGCATTTTCAGTTTTTGCCGCGGGAAATTAGGGCATTTTACAGAAGAGGAATTTTTGAGTGAGCCCGCCATAGGATTTCTCTCCTCATAAAAATATAAGTTTAGAGACCGAGGTCGAAGTTTTTGGTTGAGTAAAAATCTGGGAAAGTCAAACCCTAGTTTGACCCCGGGCTTGGAAAACTGGTAGTTTTGGTACATTTGCTATATCTCGGGATTGAAGCAGTGTCAGGGTCAAAATTTTCACAGGCCGAAGATAAAATCTTGAAGTACCTTGTGTAAACATTTCAGCCTCATATTCTCTATATTCTGGGATATATGATTCCTCCAAATCAGGGTTCCATCCTCTTCCAGGATTCATCCCTAAACAGGACACCTAGGGAGAATTGTTACATCTCAGGCTACGATGGTCAAATTTCTCAGGATTTTCCAGATAGGGCACGGACTTTAATTTATGTGGTAAAAGTTTCAGATCCTGATGATGAAATAGGGACATGTGGCATTCCGAACAACTTCACTATGTTGAACAATCCTGAAACAAGTAAGACCGGGAAAACGCTTATAAGTCCCAATTGGAGAAACCAATTCTACTCAAAACTGTTGTGTTGGAATGAGGATAGGCGAGGTGATCTCAGTGTGATGTTTCAGACATAGAGAAGCATTACTTTTGGAGATACCACATAAACAATATTAGGCATTTCTTCAGAGGAAATTGGAAAACTAGGGCTTCCTGTTCTGGGAGCTTCCCTCCACTGTTTTTAGAAAAGGAGTAGATTGGATAGCTCACCTTGAATAGGTGCATATTTCTATCCAATCAGATCTGAAATATTCCAAGTTTTGAAAATTAGTGTTTCTCTAACAAACCCTAGATCAACTAGTTCCGGAACCAGGACAAACACCTCAAATTGGTAGGATCTAATATTTTGCTATTTACATTTGAGGTTCTCATTTCAAAATGGCCTATCACACCAGCTTGATGACAAGATTGGTGAAGCTGAAAACTTTCAAGCATGGAAGTATAGGATTTCACTGGTTCTTTAAGGAAATGAATTGGACAACTACATAAGTGGAGAGGTTCTAGTTCCAGAGGGAGATGAGGCTAAAGCCTTACACAAGAAGAACTTGGTCAAGTCCAAGAGGATCACCTTATACCACAAGTGTCTTTCCTAAAGACACCTAAAGAGATGTTTGATTCATTGACCAAGCTATTTGAAGGGAAGAACATAAATTAGAAGATTACTTTGAGAAACTGGTTGAAGAATGTGAAGATCTAGAATGTAGAGACCATATAGTCACACTTTACAAGGATCTCTCAAATCAAAGAACAAATTGAAGCAGTAGAAGAAGAAGTGGAAGTTGTGATAACCACCTTGAATGACCTCCCAGGATCATGGGATTCATTCATTTGAGGAATGCTTGCCAGAAGGAAGTGATTACTTTCAACAAACTCTGGGAAGAGCACGCACAAGATGAAGCTCGACCCATAATAAGAGAAGAGAAGATGGGAGCAACTGAAGATCAAGCGCTCATGATTCAAAGAAGATCCCTCAAGCGATGAGGAATATGAAGAACTCAATTCTTGAAGACTCTCTTATCCATCTAAGCATTTGGATAAGAAATGATGACATCATGATGAAGCGAAAGGCTCAAGAAGGAGTCTACCCACAAAAAAATAAAGATAAGTATTCAATTGTCATTTCATGATATTATTTTGTTATGCATGATAGAATGTTTGCATTAATGACAATATACTACTAATATGCATGTGAGGGTAAGTAGCCCATGGTGCTATACAACTCTCCATTTCTACTTATCTAGAATGAAACCTCTTTGATAACATATTGGATTAGTGCACAATCTCAATGTTGTCCTGGTAGAGATGGAAGGCATCTAGAAAGTTTCCGTAAGATATGGATGAATGTTGTATTGGCTAAAATAGTTGCATGATTATATATTGATGCAAAAGAATTTTTTCGTTATGAATATACCTTATGAAATGTTTCTAACCATACAACTAATGCATTTGACTTGTAGTAAAGATCTTGTACAATCTCCTACAAAAGAAGGATGAGACTTGTTCCGAAGAACAAGTGACGACAGTTCAAGAAATAATCCAAAATGAAGAATAATATGACGAGACTTCAAGAGGCCTCAGCCACAGTGCAGTTATGTGACACTGTTGAGTGACATCATTGATGTAGAGCCTTCTAGCTATGAAGAAGTAGCCAAGAATAAAAGGGAAGGAGAGTACCAGTTCAAGAAGAATGATGTTTGAGATGCGGTATTGAGACCTGGAGAGAAGTCTATGGGATACAAAGTAAGATTCATAGCATGAGGATTCTCACAGAAAGAAGGCATAGAATACAAAGAGAAATTTGCATCCACTGGAAGTTAAGGCACATGACAGGAAGATTCATGTGTGCAAATTAAAGAAGACCTTGTATAAGCTTAGAAGGAACCCATGGGATAACACATACATGAGGAGCATGAAGATCACCTAGAGTGATGAAGATCTTAACCTTTTCTATAGGTTGAAGATGAAAGGCTATAGAGGATGACAAGCTCACAGATGGGTGTGAGAAGAACTTTAAAAAAAGGTTCAAGATATAGGATCTTGGTATCTAGTGATGCTAGATGGATACATAGAATATTAGTAGCAGAGGAAGCTACTGGTCACTCCGGTACAGAATGTTTCAATGCATAGAGTACGAAAGGCAGAGGGAGAATGATGCTCCGCTTCAGAGGGAGTGACTGCAGAAGATCTTGAGGTTCGACATGGTACGACAGGATGGACAGATTACTGATGACTCTAGGATTTACTGAGAGTAAAGCAGATTCCAACCTTTACTTCAAGGATGAAGGTAGAAGACCAGTGATGCTCATGTTATATGTCGATGACTTGTTCCTGGTAGAAAAGAGGAACTCATTAAAGTTGCAAGAAGGAGACTTGCTTCCAAGTTCGAAATGAAGGACTTGGATATGATGCACTACTTTCTAGGCATGGAGGTGTGGCAGAATGTAGATGGAATCTCCCTTGGAAAAGGGAAGTATGCAGTGGAGATCCTGAAGAGGTTTAGGATGATGGACTATAATTCCATGACCACACCTATGGGATCGAGCCTGAAGCTATTAAGTGTTTCTTCATCAAATTCGGTTGATGCCATGATGTATCATCAGATGATTTGTTCCTTGATGTACCTGATGAATACGAGACCAGATATTTGCTTTGCTGTGAACACATTGAGACATGTTCAGCTGATGGTTGCAAAGCATGTAGTGAGGTACCTGAAGGGTACAGTTGATTATGGGCTCAAGTATGAGGCGAATTAGAAGATTAACCTAGAGGGTTATGTGGATTCGAATTGGGCAAGAAATGCCTTTGATAGGAAAAGCACTTCGGGGTGGTGCTTTAGTACGAGATCAAAGAATAGCAACAAATCTCTAGTTTGTGATCCAGATTGAGATCTCTCGAAAGAGGGAGTTCTAGCATAGCTGGTGAGACAGGTTGTCTAAGGATAAATCCTGGTGAAGCTCGTAGGTTGCTCAGATGTAATCAATCCTATAGGTTGTCCTCAGATGTAATCGGTCCTGGCGAAGCTCGTAGGTTATCCTTAGACGTAATCAACCCTGATGTGATTCTATGTTAGAAATGGCCAAAGTGAAGTTTGAGTACTTCAGGGAGAAGCTTGGTGTTCTCTAGATCGAGGTTCCCTCCAAGGGGAAGTGATGAGTCCGTGAGACCTTCTCACATGGTGGCAGGATTGGTTCCTCCCATGGTCGGATGTAAGTGTAGATCCTTTCTAACATGGTAGGATTGGTTCCTTCCATGGGCAGATATAAGTGTTGAGCCATTCTAGCATGGATGCGAGATGTGTTCCCCACATGGCTAGATATAAGTGCCAATCCTTTCTCGCATGGATGCGGGATGTGTTCCCCACATGGATAGATATAAGTGCTGAGCCTTTCTGACATGGATGTTGGATGCATTCCTCCCATGGTTAGATGTAAGTGCTGATCCTTTCTGACATGGTTGTTGTATGCATTCCTCCCATGGTCATATGTAAGTGCTGATCCTTTCTGACATGGTTGTTGGATGCGTTCCTCCCATGGTTAGATGTAAGTGTAGAGCCTTTCTGACATGGTTGTTGGATGCGTTCCTCCCATGGTCAGATGTAAGTGCAGAGCCTTTCTGACATGGTTGTTGGATGCATTCCTCCCATGGTCAGATGTAAGTGCAGAGCCTTTCTGACATGGTTTTTGGATGTGTTCCTCCCATGGTCAGATGTGAGTGCTGGGCCTCTCTGACATGGTTGTTGGATGTGTTCCTCCCATGGTCAGATGTGAGTGTTGGGTGGGCCTTTCTGACATGGTTGATGGATTTGTTCCTCTCATGGTCAGATATAATTGTTGAAGAAGATGAAGAACTACATGGAGGCTAGGCCTACAACCAGCATGAAAAAGAGCTGGCTTTGTAGAACTTCCTATGACGAGTAGAATTGAGAGATAGCACCAATCAATCGAGATAGCGGAAGAAGTGATGACGATGATCCAGTGATGATCTAGCTTTGATGATGATCCAGTGATGATCCAACTTTGATGATGATCTAGTGATGATCCCATGTTGATGATGATTCGGACTTGATCCAGAGAAGAAGACTTGTGCTGATGAATTGTGTCAAGAGAATACCTTTCTAGTTAAGAGGGAGTGTTGATGTATTTGTAACTTCAGAATGTATTCGCTTGTATATCTTATGTGTTGTACCCTAATGTTCCTATCAGGAAGTATCAGTAATGTAATTGAGTCATGTCATACCCCGATGTTCCTATCGGGAGAATTAGTAATGTAAACAAGTCAGGTAAAGTCATAGAGGGTAACCGTCATTGATCAAGGGTTAAAGTCCCCGCAGTTGTGGGGCACTAGGGTTGTTAGACTCTCCTAGAGAAGTCAGCCCTCGTGAGTTAATGTCAAGTCAAAAATTAGTATAAATAGAGAGTGAGTCTCTTTATTTATCACACAGTCACTCACACTCAGTTGTAGCGCATGAGTGAGAGAGAAGGAGCTAGGATAAGAGAGAGAACAGCTGTCGAAGATCATCTTACTATCTTTGGGTTTTACTGCTGCCATTGGTGCTTATTCTATCTCTGAGGAAGTTGCGGGGTTTTCTCCTTTATGGTTTCCCTGAGGAAAAGCTTTGTGTCTATTGTCTCTTATGTTTGATTGAAGTGCATGTTATTCTCTCAGATAAGATCCTAAGATAATATTGTCTAAATTGATAAAAATCTAACAAGTATGCACTGCCTGCGTGAAGGGTGACCTTCCCTTATCCTCAAGACTGAGAAGGCCGAGTGTTGTATAGGATAATACACCCTTGTAACCTAGGGTCTGGGGTTACCAACTTACTATTAGACTTGCATAAAATTAGCTTTTACAGAAAATGAAAGGAGAATAGGAAGAGAGTTTGGCTTACCTGGTTTATGATAGTTGATCCAAGCTTGATCTTCTCTAACTTCAATCTTCTCCAAAGCTTCTAGGGCTACTTTCTCTTCACCTGCAAAGAGCTAATTCTTCAAGCAATATCCCATACATATATATATCAGAGGTTAGATAAAACACATATTAATAATATAAATAACATCATTCATTAACCAATATACATGAGAAAAGCACAATACAAAGATTGGAAGAAGAATTCTCTTTATTAACAAATAGTGAATAGGTGAGAATACAACCCCGCTTCTGACACAAGGACTCCTCTACAATCGAGGACTCGAAGTTCTGCTGCTCCAAGACTCTGAAGGTCTACCACCAACATAAATTTTCTCTTCCAAAATTGATTCCTTAGCCCCATCCCAGGGCCTCTATTTATACATTGGGAAATAGAGTGGTTTCAAATGTTAGGATGGTTGAGACAGTTGGGATAGTTATGGATTAAGGCCCAACTAATCTCATCTAATCACGATTTATATTTTTTAAGGTCAAACTAAGGTACACGCGAGTATTTGTTAAGCAAGGCGCGTATGACACACTTGTTGCTCAAAGGTAACTCACGTGTTTAAGGTACACGTGGGTTGCAATGCACATAGTCGCGTGTGACACGTGAGTTGCAATGCACATAGTCGCGTGTGCAACCCTTGACTCAGAATAAAAATATATCAAGCTGGTCTGGAGATCATGCATCAATGGTCATGCACATCTATAGTGTTTTGGCCACTTCAATCCTAATTGTCCTTTTGTGTGTCGACATAATGCATGTCAACACTCGGACGGAGAAGTGCCATTTTGGATGATCACATATGCCCCCTAATGTGTGAGGTCAGAGGGAAGCGAAGGCTGAAATACATTACAATATTTATCTTAGATAACTAAAAAATACAAGGCAGCAGAGGAAGTACCTGAAACAAATACATATCAATGCCATATACAAAATCATATCTGAGGATGCCATGTTCAATATACTGGAACGCTAGCTCCTTTATTATATTTGATTACATCATATGATACATGTACCGAACCATGTATATTATAAAGGTGGATCGAAGCCATAATATACAATGATGAGTCTTCAAAATATGGAAGCTGTGTAACTGATCATAACATAGTCTTGCACAAGTTAGGTTATAGAAGTGAACCTAAGGTCTTCATCGGAATCCAAAGGAACTGGTACAATCCTAGCCATGTGAATAAGTGTGCTGAAGTCGAACATGTAAAGAACTCAATAGATTGTCAATCAACAAGTGAAACTGGCAACTGAAGCAAAGAAGTTCATCAATAATGATAGTGAATCCTAAGGTACTATCGTCAAAACTCTAGTCCTTTATATTCAGGAAGTACTGATGATCAAACCATACTGTGATGAGGAAGGAAATAGATCCTCCAATGGATCACAAGAGTGACTAGGAACTGGATGCGGGAAGGTAGACACAAGTAAAAATCAGATAGGATAATGGTGAAATCAGGATAATAATCAGAGGAAGGGATAAATCCTTGAACAGTGAGCATTACACAAAACTGATCCAAGGCAGCTTTTAACTTACATATAGGACAACTAGACTTATCTGACTGGTGCAGATTCCCCATGTATAAAGAACAAGTGGAGGAGTAAAGACTCGAAGTGATAGATGAGCTGGAAGGATAAACTGAAACATGAGTATCAAAAAGCTCAGAAGTGCTATGTTCAAGGATGACATGCTGCCACTGTTTATAGCCCAAAGAGAAAACTTCTTCCTTATCTTTCCTGTTAAATTTTAACGAGTCCAGGAAAGTAAACTCAGTTCTCTCTTCATTTTTGACAAGCTTGAAGAGGAGAGAGGATAATGTCACTGATTCGTGGATTTTACAAGCCCAAACTAGTACATGCTCATTGGTGTTTTCATGTTTAGAGAGTATGAAAACTCCCAAGAAGACTCCAGGGGGGTGCTTTTTCGTCCAATTTAGTCTCCTGAGGCCGAAAAAGTATAAAACATACCACAGAAGAACTCTCTTAGCTTTTGAAGAAGTAAGGTGCACCTTTTTCGTACTTAGTCAGGGAGGTTCGAAAAAGGTTAAATTACCACCTACCCAATGCCCCTTCAAAAGCAGCTTATAGCTTGAGTTTTGCGAGTGTGAAGGAAAGCAATATCACTTGGAAAGATCCATTTGGTTACGAGAAATGGGGCTTACAACAGTAAACTCGATGATTTGTTCTTTAGTGTTTAACAAGCATGACAAAGGCATAAAGTACACTCGAAATATTTTTCATGTTTAGGTCCAGAGCGCGAAAAAAAGAAAACTAAGCTCATACCAAGTGCTCATTTTCCGTAAATTTAGTCCCTCAGGTCCAAAAAAGCGATAAACCTATACCCGAGAATACTCGTCTCAATTCCGTAGAAAAGAGAGTGTTCCTTTCTCGTATTATTCCACATAGTTTGAGAAAGTGATAACCTACCACCAATGTGGATTCCCATTTTCATATTCTTAATGAGCCTAAATGGACAAGATTACTCAGCAGTCAAGTTTTTTTTGAGGAGTTAGACCTAGTCCTAAAGAAACTCCATAAGGGCGGGGAGCCTTATAAAGGGAATAGCTTGTAAAAAGAGACTAAAATGAGGCTCAATTTGGCATGAAAAATAGCTAAGAAGGCTCCCTTAAACCTATGGCAAAGGCAGCATGAGTACCAAAAGACAACAATGTGTTTTAAACTAGGGTACTCATGGAAAGAAGGCCCTATCCATGGAAGAACAATGGTATAGATGAGGTAATAATGGTTGAACACCATAGTCCGTGGTCAAAGTAGTGATCCTAGGGTTAAAACATATTAGGTATAGATGCAAAAATGCATATGAATGACCAAAATCCTATCCTATATGAGTGAATAACTACTTTAAGTGACCTTGAACCTATTGCATTAGTAAAACATGACATGGTACTAGTTTGATTATAATACAATTTGAAAACTATAGGTTAAAATCCCACATTTTGAAATTATTTCTATATATAGTCCAGAAATAGAAATCAAAACATACCATTTCATATTTTTACCGAATATAGGAAATTTTTACCTTTGACTTCAATCGCTCGGTGTGGACAAACCAATGGACGATTTTCGATTCCACAAGTGCCAGGTAAGATGGCTCTTCATTCTCTTCCATTTTAACCGTTTACATTTTCAATTTCATGCATAATTTGATGTTTTAAGCCTGTCTTAAGGTGGTCGCGTGGTACACATGGGTAGGCGACTTACACAGTCGCGTACACGCATTTTATACAAGACCTGCACAAAGGCAACTCACGTGTCACATGCGATCTGTCTAAAAGACAGTCACTTGTACTGCATGACATAGGAAAAATGAAATAGGGCCAAAAATTAAAGAATTTTCATGGATTCTAATGTTAAATATTAGTCTAATGGATAGGTTTAAACATGGTGTTGGAGTGGAGGGAATGGGAACATGAAGATATGGAACGAGCCGTGCTCCGTAGTGCCCCCACTATGCAAGCTTTGTGGCAAAGTGGGCTATTGAAGTTCTTTTGTACTTCAGCTATGCGGGCCAATGTCCGCTTGCTCGAGTTTTTGATTGGCTGCTAAGACCATGACCTTGGGGCCGTTGACCTTTAGGGTGAAATCTTATAGGTGGCACTGGAAGACATATACTTCATTATGGGCTTGTCTAGACAGGGGACACCTATCAACCTCGAGGGTACTGACAGGGGTGGTGACCCCATGAGTGTTTAGGATTACATAAACACTTATTACACGTTTGGCAGTCAGAAAAAAGGAACATGCATCCCTATTGTACATATTAGTAACTTCACACTGCAGGTGCTAGTGAGTACTATAGTGAGGGTTGCAGGATCGTCATTGCTTCATTTTGCTACTCGAAACAAAATGAGAATTTATGTGGAGTGCCTGCAGGGAACTGTGTTTGATTGGTGCTTGGGAATAATCCCGATAATGAAAAAGAAACTCTCTGACTGCAAGAGAGGCGGGCGGAAGAATTGTGGATATTCTAGTGTTTTGGTGGCCTTATTTTTTGAGAGAGTGCCTGCAATCAGACCTGCGGTACCACTTCCAGTCTTCTCTCCTCGTTAGCCTAGACTAACTAGGTGGGGAGAGATTTTCCTTCACCAGGGCGGTGGTGGATCAGTTCAGAGCGTATATGCCAATGATTTCTACTTATGGTGGGAGTGGAAGTTGCCAGCTGTTGATCCTAGATTTGTTATCATTTTTGGTAGTTAAATTACTCATTTAAACACATATTTTATTATCTTTTGTATATTTTATGTTACGCAGATCATTATTTAGCCTCAGGTATGAGTGTATTTAAGGTCTATATGAAATCTTTTTATTTATCATTTTTTATGGTTTTATTAATTAAAAAAGACATTATTAAAGTGCATTTGATGTATTAACTGATTTATATATTTGTTTGTAGAATTTATAATCTTTTTGGGCTAAATTAATAAACAGAACACATTCAGCCTACCTTTCGCATAGCATGTCCAAGTTGACGTCCAACTTGTCATCCAGTCCGTTGTATGAAACTCGCTGGTGGTTTCCCAGATGTTGAGATGTGTTGTTGTAGACTGCAGTCCTGAAGCGCGCCAGTAGATAGACACTCCATTCTCCCTAGATCGACGCGCAGCATATCCAACTCACGGCCCAGCCTCCTGTTTAGCTCTTTGTCCAGATTGCCCATTAGACTGCGCGCTACTGAGAGTTAATTCTGGCATTTAAAACATGAAACAACTTGCAAACAAACTGTTATCCATGCGTCTGGGTGATGAAGCTGTGTTCTAGATATTTGCTAGTAAGCATTCTTCTTTGCTTGCCACCACATCAACCATCCACATGCTGGATTGATGCACTCAACCCACGCTCTAGAAGATTCGCCACTACGCTCTCCTCTATTCGTCATCAGTCACTTACTGCGATAAGGAAGGAACCCGTGTGCCACATTTGAAGATCGTTCATGCTAAGGAGGATCCTATGTGTTCGCTGCCCAGTAAAAATATCAGAACCACATTGAAGAAGGAAGATGCCTATGCCTTGGCTCGTGATCAATTAAATGCCTTTAAGATCGATTAAATTTAGAGAGCAGTCGACCTCTAAAGGGCCGACTTGCTCATCCATGCAAATTATTATATATAGCAGCCTCTGTGAGAGAGCTTGGTTAGGTAGAAAAAGTTAGTCAGTTAAGCTAGAGCTAGAAAGTTAGAATAATTTATTAGGTTGTTCTTAAACATTTGTATTTCTGTTCCACCATCTGAATAAAGAGCTGTATGTGTTGTTGTTGAAGATTGTGTTTGAGTAGAAGTTAGCCAGGCATCACCCATGATTGCTGAGAGGGCCCCTCATCAACAAGAGGTTTCTTTTCTTGTTTATTTCTTTCATTTTTTCTGTTGTATCTAGTTTAATTCACTCTTTGTTTTATCATTTCTGTAAGCAATTTGATTTCTGAATTAGATAATTAGACTGGGCGCATAGTTTGTTTCCAGTCTTGCTTTCAGTCATTTCATTTCCAGTCTATTGCCTGATTTATTTGTAAGTTAGATAAAATAGATTGTTGTTTATTAAGTTAAGTAGATTCAGTTCTATCTATTTCATTTATGTTTTAATTATCAGTTTATGCAATTTACGTTCCAGTTCATTAATATGCAATGGTTTCTTTATGCTTAAGTTTATGAATTTGTTTAAGTTTATTCGACTGTTAGATTTGTTTAATAAGTAGGTTTGTTTATTGCCTTTATGCATTAGAATTACATCTGCATGACTTCAGCTGAATATTAGTTCATTTAGGTTAGTTTTTACCATTTTAACTATGCAGCTTGTCATTCGGACAACCTGTTCAGTTTGTTATTCAGCCACCCCTTTCAGACCCACAGTTCAGTCTGTCATTCAGCCCTTGGTTATGTTTTTAGTGTTTTTTTTATGTATTTAAAGATTGTTTTTAGTTCTGTTTTGTTAATGTCTGAATTATGTTTTGACTGTCATATTTAGATGTTAGTTTTGTTTAACATTAAAGTTATAGTTTAAATGTTTTAAGTTATTTATTAAGTTTTATTATTTTTCCTTATTTCTTTTCGCTTTGAACATGTGTTAAGTTGTTTTTGAATGTTATTGCTGATTTTGTTTTACTATTGTATTATTTTGTATTTATGCTTTTTAGATTGATTGATTTATTTGTATGTGAGATTTAGTGTTACATGTGTTTTCCTTAGTAGGTTTTTAGATTGTCTCTTTTATGTTGTGTTATTGTTGAAAGAACATGTAGGACATAACCTAAAGATATTTCTTTTATTAAGTTTTTTACTTGCTTCTTTTATTAAGTATTTCTTTTATTAAGTTTTATACTTGCTTCTTTTATTAAGTTTTCTAGTTGCTTATAAGTTAAGTCCTCCTTGTACCCTAGTTTCCCATTTGAATAATTAATTGTTGATTGTATTTCAGTTTAAAGTTTATTATCAATTATTTAGTTTATTATTCTGCCTCAGTTTAATTACTTTAATAAGCGCATTTTTAGGAGTTTGACTCAGTTTTTCATTTTGAAAGATCTTTTAATATTTTGTTTGTTAAAATATTTACATGACACCCTCTACCTTTTCATGTATTTTGTGTCAACTCTAAGATTACTAACCCCAGTTGAAAATTAAAGAATAGGTGGATTAATTTAGACATTATAATACACCCAACACTTTTGGCGCCATTACCAAGGAGTTGTTATGTAAGGTAGAGTAGAATTCTTTATGAATTTTAGTAATAGGTTGGTAGCGGGGGAGCGGTAAGATGAGAGGTAAGAACCTGCGCATCTGTTATAACAGGCGCCCCCAAATCCAACAATAGTAGTAGCATAGGTTTTCTTTAGCTTAAAATTCTTTCATGAGTAGAATTAGAGATCCTCATGGTAGATTTGTTAAGACCAGAAAAGTTATTGAAGTCTCTACTAACTACCGTAGGGGACGTAATTCCCCAAGTACTAACTTGCTAGAAAGGTATCGAAAGACGCCTATAGGAAGTACTTCTACCATGAAACCTAAGGAGTCTCTCTTAGAATATCTTACTAGAGAAGCCATAGAAGGAGAAAGAACCTTGGCAGAAGGTCCTAAGGACCCCGTTTCTGAGGAAGTTCTAGTGGATTAGCCATTAGAAACCTCTAGCCCTCCACTAGTTTCGATTCCAATTAACACAACTTTTTGACTAGTAGGAGATCCAAATTTAGTTGACTTTGTTGATCCTGCTCAAGTAAAACCTCTCTTTGGAACCTCCGTAGATCCAGTCATCTCGCAAATTGAAACTTCTACAGTGGAACCTACTATCCCTCTAGGATTCAATAAAAACACGGTTGATCCACTAGTACAAAATGAGAAATTAATGACTAAAAAAATGACTAAAATCATGCTATACACGACTATTTTTGGGTCGACGACTAATAGTAGCTAATTTCCACTATCTTATAGCTAGTCGTATTTCACTTAGTCATTAACAGTTTGACTTATTACTCATTGATTTAGTCATTGATAGTCAATGATTTAGTCATTGATTTATTCACGGATTTAGTCACTGATTTAGTCATTGATTTAGTCACAGATTTAGTCATTGATTTAGTCACTGATTGCAGCAATCAATGACCATATATATGACTAAATAAACTACTAGATGATAACATATTAATGAATAAGCTAAATACGACTAGATATGGGAAATTAGCTACTAATAGTCGTATATATGTGAATTTAGTCATTTTTGTAGTCACAAATTTATGATAGGGTACGGAGCAATCGAACCACCAACATGCTGCCTATAATTAGGTAGGTGCTCTACCATTGAGTTAGCACCCTTTAAGAAGTTGTTATTGCTTGATAATGATGATATTCAAACAAATTTTGCATTATTCAAGCATACAAAGTAATGATTATCAAGTTACTATATATCCATAATGGCTTATCCTGTACTAGTCCTTCAAGTCATTTTTGCACTAAATAAATGCATTTTAAAGACTTGAAGGATTATTACCAGGTAAGATATTATGTATCTATAGTAACTTGATAATCATCATTTTTGTATGTCAGTTCATCACATTCTACATAAACAAATCTTTTCAATGATAACCAATCCAAGATAACCAATTAGCACTCAAACACTAGTAGAAAATGAGAAATTAATGACTGAAAAAATGACTAAAATCATGCTATAAACAACTAGTTTTAATTTGGTGACTAATAGTAGCAAATTTCCACTATCTTATAGCTAGTCGTATTTCACTAGTCATTAATAACTTGACTTAGTAGTCATTGATTTAGTCATTGATAGACAATGATTTAGTCATTGATAGTCAATGATTTAGTCATTGTTTTAGTCATTGATAGTTAATGATTTAGTCATTGATTGAGTCATGGATTTAGTCATTGATTTAGTCACTGAGTTAGTCATTGATTTAGTCGCTGATTTAGTCACTGATTGTAGTCATTAATGACCAAATATACTACTAAATAAACTACTAGATGTTAACATATTAATGACTAAGATACGAGAAATTAGCTACTAATAGTCGTATATATGGAAATTTAGTCGTTTTTGTAGTCACAAATTTATGATAGGGCGGGGAGGAATCTAATCACCAACCTCCTGCCTATAATTAGTTAGGCACTCTACCATTGAGCTAGCACCCTTTAAGAAGTTGTTATTGCTTGACAATGATGATATTTAAACAAATTTATGATAGATATCAATCTACAAACTACATAATTATTACTATTACAAAACTAAACTGGCATTCTTTCCATGGACAGCTTCCCCAGTGGTATTTACGCGTGAATTTAATTTTATATCTGTTCCACTCATTGCATTAGGTTTGGCATCAATATGTTTTTTAGATATAAACGTTGATGACTTCCCACCCTTATTGACCAACATCTTGCCATGATCAGAACTCAACCCTGATGCCGCAGCTTCCACCACCAAGGCAGGGAGATTTAATGTTGGAGACACTGAAAGTGAATGAGATGAAATTGTTTTAGGATTAGAGGAGACTTGAACAGCTGGGATCCTCATACTAAATGATTTTTCCTGTGCAGCATGGGAGCCCCTGCAACAACCATTAATGTCTCAATATTCAGTAAGATATGTAATATTTCACCACAAACTCCTAAATCATATGGAAGCTTATGTTAACTAAACTTAATGTGTAATGTTACTCTACACCAATCCAGGGGGGTGCTGGAAAATTAAACAAATATTCCATGACAAGAAACAAATTTCATACCGAGATGCACTAGCTGGCAATACAATTGATCTTCCAGTAGCTCCACTGGAAAGGGATGTCTCAGCATTACCTCTTGTTTTCTAGTTTCACATGGAGATATGAACATGTATATATTATTAGGAAATGAAAATGAAGCCATGTATAAAGAATCTAGAAGACAATCACTGAAGTAAAACATAAGTTGTCTAAAGAAAATACACATTAGCTTCTATATTAATGATTATTTAAGACTGAATCAGAAGCTATTAAATAATCTAAAATGGAAGCATAGAAAAAGCTGTCTGCACAGATATCAATAACAAATGCTAAAGATAATTGGACGGAAGTACAATATACTAAAATCCTAAAGTCACTTACAGGAGCCAGTGATTTGCTCATATTACTTGAAGAAGTTGATCCAAGCAAGGAAACCTTTGCCACTGGCAGAGGTAAACAAAGTCCCCAGTGTTGCTGTGAAGGATTTGTAACATCATAGAACTTCTGAGTTTTGCTGCTAGAAAAATAGGACATAGAAAATCAAAAATCATAAAAGCTAAATGTGAAATATTTTTTAAAACAATTTAGCCCAATAAAGAAAACTTTCTAAATTAATTAAATGCTAGAACATAATTATAGGGGATTAAAGCAATAAACTCATTCATATCACCCATTTACTTTTGGTAGACGGCACATTGATTTTCAGTCAATAATTCTGTTAGGGAGCTGGAAAATCTTAAGGGGCTTCTGGACCTCTATTGCAAGACTACAGGAATGGTAATAAATATGAATAACTCTTCAGAAATGTAAAGTGGATTGGCAGAGTAATTTAAAGACTAGACCAAAATCATATTTCCCATTAATTATTTCAAGAAGTCAAATACCTGGGTTTCATCTTGAAACCATATGATTGACATTTAAATTTTGGCCGTAACTGTCGTGTGGTTCGTATATTAACCTTCATTAATCTATTCTAGAGAGCATACATGAGTATTGGATGTCTATAGCACAACGACCAAAAGGAATCTTAACCAAATCAGAAAGAAGTGTTTCAACATCCTTCACATAGGAGGGAGGGCCAAGAAATTCAACTAGTTATAAATGGAACAGGGTAGCCAATTCCAAGTAAGCTGGGAATGGGGTTTAAAACACATAAAAAACTTTAGCTCAAAATTTGCAACTAAAAGCCTTTAGAGATTGCTTTATAATGATGGACACTAAGGTCAAGTTATGAAATCCAAACACTTAAGAGATGCATCCATGGAATATTGGCTTAAAAAAAAACACTCACAGGATGCTTCCATTACAAGGAAAGCCTTTGGTAAAGTTTTCCCCTTGGTGGGTAAATAAATGAGGGAACTGAGGAAAACTCAGAATTGGAAAGGACCTGTGGATCAGGATTGAAGGAAATTTCAAATTTTAGAGGCTCTACTAGATAGTTTACATGCTCAGTGGTCTATACTATCATAGAGAGGTGGACTCGCAATTAGCAAGAAATGCCTAGTCTTGAGGATGGCTAATAGGAGATAGTCTTAAGTTTACAAGGTGAACCAGAGGAATGAGACGATTACATTGACTTGCCCAATCATCAAGGATCTGAGAATTTAAAGTGTTCAAGGATCAAGGGAGCAAGGAAATGGGCTGCGTGGGTCAAAATAGGTTATGCTACCAAAGTGGAGGAACTCATGCAAGAGAGAGCATCTTGGAGGACAGTTGTTTGGAAGCTATTCAACCCTTTAGAAACAAAAACACTAATGTGGTTGTGTTGGGGCCTGGAAATTTGCAGGCGACAACAGTAAGGGATTCTCCCCAATCAACGTTCCCAACTAGCCCGTTGATTGTTTGGTATAGGGAATCTGTCCGGTTTGCGGTCTGGCCACCGTAGGTCAAAGTAACAAAACAAAAGGTTTTACCGGTTGCGGCCCGGTCCACCGAGTTTTTGTAGTTTTTTGACTTAATGCATGCAATGCAAATGCCTAATTAACAATGTAGGGTGATGAGGATGCGTGGAGCATCACAATGTGATGCACAGGTTCTTACCTCTCGTTTTAGGCTCGCAAGTGTCTACATCACATATGCAAGAATGACACAAACTACTATCCATCTAACTAACTATCTATGCACCTATCCCCGGGGAGCCAGAATATGATTTATTTATGAGTAATGTGGATTATTCATGCATTATAAACGGAAATTACAGGTAGCTGATATTCTTATCTACAACACATGAAAGATTTAAAGATAATCCAACAATCAGATAGCTAATTGTTATATAAGCAACATACATTACTCTTGGTGAACTTTCCACAAAATAAATCAGAAATCATTCAACAAGACATAGGTCATAAAGTTAGAACGATCTCACGATTCATGGACACAAGATGAAAAATAAAGTAGTTCATCTTTCCGCCATCCATTGCATAACATTAGGAAATTTCACATCTCTTTCTCCAACAGGCAAACTGTAATTTTTTATTGAAAAAGGAAATAGTTCTTCTTACAATATGTCCTCCAGTCTTACTGGGGAAAAAACCCTTTGTTCTTCTTAGTCTATTACATTTATACAAAAAGAGTGGAATGGTTGGGCTGCCCAAAGTAGCCTTTGGGCTTCCCAACCTTTCATTTTCCCCAACGTTTTACTTTTTCAAATGTCTTTTCAAAATATTACAAAATACAAAGGTGACCCATCCCTTACGCAGAGGGCCCTGCTTAGCTTTCTAGGAACTTCTTCCATGCTGCAGCTTCACTAGCGATGCCTTCAAAAGTGCTAGGCTCCAAAAACTGAATATTTATCTCAAATTTCTCGGCCTGATTCTTAATAGCTTCGATCCTTGCTGGGCTCAAACGAAGCTGATCTTCCAAAAATTGTACACTAACGGCTGGGTGGCCCACTTCATTCTTCAAAACTAGGTTATCAATGGCCTTGATCTGTTGCGTCCTAGCCTCTGCATCCTGATATCTACTCTACAATATTTCTATGAAGGTTTCATGGTCTGGGAACTCATCAAGCTTATGTTCAGCATCTGTCTGACACCGGTTGAATGTATTAAGGAGCCTCCTGAAGTATTCTGAGCATGCTCCCTGCGTCCTTTTAACGGTCTTCTTGAATTCTTCCGTGGTGCTGACAGCGAACTCTACTAGGTCATGATCTCTTTTTAGGGCTTAATGGTCTTTGGATGGTAGCTCTACTGGAGTCTCTGGATTGTTCTCCACCGTTGCCATTCTGGCATTCAAAACTTCAAGAACATCCTGGGATCTGTCGACAAAGTAGGAGGAGGTCTCCATGATTTCCCCTAACCGGCTGTCAATCTGAAGGACCTTACACCTTTCCTCCTCTAGAGTAATCTGTAGCTGGAGCATTCTAGCTTTCTGGGCCAAGATATGTTCTTTGAATGGCTGGAGCAATGAAGAGATCTGTTCCTGACGTTCCTTTCTCAGGTCTTGGGAGTGCATATCATTGGCTATCAAGATGATCTTCTGCTGCTCTTCTAGCTCCTCCACCTTTTCCAGTAACTGCTCCTTCTCCTTCTTCAACTCTTGATCTTCTGCTTGCACTTGCTCAAGGTGTTCTCGTGTAGTCTCCTGAGCCTGTCTCTCTTCATGTAGGGCCTGCAATTCAGCTTCAGCAGTCTTCATCTCCCTCTGTAAGTGTTCAAATTTCCACTTCAACTTGTTTCCTTTCTATCTTTCTTTCTTCAGGGTATCTTTCAGCTGAGCAGAGGATTTCTTATACGACCCCAGCTCAGTCATCACCTTGTCTATGTTATCTTCTGAGGCATGTAGTATTGCAGTCCCGACCTTCAGGGTAAGCCTTGGATCTAGGTTTGTTCCTAGCATAACAGCAGTATCTGTTATCATTTTTCCAGGCATACCTTTTGCTTCTACCTTCCTTTCTGTCCTCTTCATTATTCTCTTGGTGGCCCTATCATAATAAACAGTATTGAAGTCAGGGACTTCTTTTCCCTTTTCCTGCACAAATGGGACCAGCATGAGCGTGGGAACCCTGGGTATGCTAGTAGCAGGCGCTTGAGGGGTCTGTACCTCGGGGTGCTCCACCTCATGAGTCTGCCCTGCTGCGGTCTCGGAAGCTGACTGCTGTGTCAATTTTATCCTCTCAGCTTCTTTCCTTTGAAGCTCCTCATCGAGCTTTCTCTTTGCTTCCTCTGCAGCTCTTCTTTCTTCTTTTGAATGAAGCCTTTCTGCAGCTTCCTTTTCCAACCTTTAGGATTCTTCATTTTGCTTTTTGGCTTCTTCTTCAGCCCTTTTCTGTTCATCCCCCTTTCCACCTTTGGTGGTAATCTTTTTCTTGAATCTTCTGTTCAGTGCTGTCATGTTAGGGGCGTTTCGGAAGACAGATTCTTCCTTATCAAAGTGATGAGTATACTCAAAATGTACTTTGTGTTCTTTACAATGCTCTGCTACTTTACCGTGAGTATCATTCCTTCGGAAAGGCATCTCACCAAAATGGAACTTCCCCAATTCCTCTATGAATTCAGCAGCTTGTTTCACCTTGGTGAATTTGTAGCTACCTAACTTGAATGGTAAAGGAGGGTATGCGGTCTTCTTGTGTTCGAACAAGAAACTACCTATTCCGTCAATGAACACCTGCCTGACTGCCTCTTTATGGACTATATAATCCGTTGCATATTTGGGCAGCAGTAAAGGTGTCTTTGATCCTCCAAACATTCTGAAATACATGCCATTGTCAGTCAAGAAATAGTCTGCATGTTCTTCTATTACCTGCATGGAACCTTCTGACATACAGTCACATTCCTTCCGGAAAATGAGCGTGTAGAGTGGCATAATGAAGTGCTCACAGACCTCTCTGTAATGGCTATGGTACTGGCGAGCCCACAATGGTCTATAAGCGGCATACACAGGCATTCTTTCCCTGTCCCAGATGCACTTGAGACCGGGGAAGGGCTGGTTACACAATATGCAATCTATCAATATTGAACTCATGTAAAACTTCGATCTTTTCTTGGACTCTCCCTCCAAGGCTGAGGTCACGCAAGAAGAAAGACTGCTGGACACCATGCTGGCCCAGTTGAAGACTGTGCCTTGGGTTGCCACATGGAAAATAATTGGTATCCATTCAAGTTTAAAGAGTCTGCCATGAGCTCTCCCAAAGATCCTATTCAGCATCAGAGCAATAAATCTGTAGGGAACTCTCAGGCTTGCTGTATCATATTCACTGGTCGGTCTGTGTCGAAAAAGCTTTCCCTGCAAGAGCATTTTCTTAAGAGTTTCCACCTGGTCCATTCTGATGCTGTCCAGCCAATCGTCAGATAAGAAAACCTGGGCTTCTGGTAGGTGATAGGCCAACGCCACATATCCAGGGCTAAATGCAGCATAGCCCTGTCCTTCAACGTTCCCTATGATCATTGTGGTTGTATCTACTCGGGGAAAAATCCAGCCAATTACCTTAGAGCATGGGAACAGCTCTGGTCTGGTGGCAACTTTAATGATAGAAGATTTCTCTATGTTAGCATAGATAGATTCTTCTTCGAGGCCTGTGTCGGGAACCTCCCTGTGGGAAATCAATCTATATATTTCACCCCATTTGTACTCGGGCTCAACACCAGAAACACATTGAGTGTCTTCATATATGTATTCAGTCTTTGTTTTAGCTTATGCTTCTGGCACTTCTTCCACCACTGGGGCCTTCTTCTTTTGTCTTTTAGACATGGTGGATTCAAATTCTTCCTGCCATATATAACATTGTAACATTGAGAAGTTCAAGGTGCATACATTTATATGACAGTGTGCATCATTTTATTCTTTCTATGTATACCATGACAGCAACTAGTCGATGAAACTAAGATACAAGCTTGCATAACCTGACTGACCTGACTAACTAGACTATTACAGCCAAATGCACACCATTTAGTGGTCTTGTTTATATCTTAGCATGATGCAAAACATTGCTGTACGATATTAATCATTCCATCAACCATCTTCTAGACTGCAACAAACTACATCTATGTGCAAGGTGCCATTTTCATGCGTTTTAACGTGATAACAAGTAGGGAAGCAAATGCATGCATGTACAGTCAAAAAAATGCCCTGAGCATTAGAACCATTAAAATACAAAACATAGTGCTCGGTAACCTAGTTTGTGCATATCAATTAAAGAAACTGATTGAACGAAGCTATATGCAGTATGACTGTGTGAATCTCCTATGTTTTCAATACCAAACATCTTAACAACCAATAGCCTAGCAGGATTAAACTCAATGGGGACTTTTGCGGTTCGTGGGAGAAAAATTACATCAACTCTCGTATCAAAACCACTACCCATGCGAAACCAAAACACGGCATATCCCTGCTAACCGGCTAGGGTTTCAAACGACCGAGCCTAATTGGACTGCGTGGGACGACATGAGCACATAGACTGGGGTTCAAGCGCACGGGCAATATGGATCTCGAGCGAAAAGGTGAACTACCAAAAGCCACAGGAAAACACCACAAAGACTCCCCTGCACCCTACTGCCACACATGGGGCAGCTAGGTGCAGGCGGTGTAATGGCCGCCTGCACCAAACCCCCACCCAGTGAGGCTATGCACCAACGGCCGCAGGCAGAGAAATACTCTGTGGGTCAAAAATGCCCATGCTAGCGGTCAGAATACCCCCTTCCCTCTATTATATATGCATACATCTAACGGGCGAAGGAAGCAATCCTAACCAAGACTAACTCCATCAATCCTTATCAAATGCTTCAAAAGGAACGGGAGAAGGTGAATAAACCTACCTGGCATGGACGAATCCGACGGGGCGAAAGCGGTCGGGCTTCCTCAACTGCCACCTAGATGCGAGTACCAGCACGGTGGTCCACGAGCTTCGAGGGGTCGACAACGCAGGGTGATCACGATAGTTCGAGCCAAAACAAACAATAAAATAATCCACCTTGCTTCTCCCTATATATAAAATGGTTCGCACGTGGGAAGACTTAACGGATCGGACGAGAAACAACTTCGGATCGGAAGGTGAGAACTCAAATCCTTCCGTAACAGCGGGAAACCACAACATCAACCCATCCGCAACGGTGGGCAAGGCGTGTGAAAATAATGATCGGACGTCGGCGGCCTTTTGGGTCGGAAGCCAACAGCTTAAACTCCTCCGCAACGACGGACACTCACAACAAAACACCGTCCGCAACGGCGGAGAGAGCGATGGTAAAAGGCTCCGATACACAGCCAAAAGAAAACCAAAAACATAAGTCGGAAAGAAAGAGAAAATCAAAACCCGAACTGATCCACAACGGCGGAGGCCATAAGCGAAGATTTGTCCGCAACGGCGGACGAGGAAATAATCATACCTTTCGACGTAGAACCAAAAACCACCCGCAACGGCAGAAAAAGACAAGGCAAAAACCTCCGCAATGGCAGGAAATTCAAATGGACAACTTCCGATTTAGAATGGCTTCAAAGGTATTCAAAAAGCAATGATTCAGAATGGCTTCAAAGGTATTCAAAAGGCAACGATTCAGAATGGCTTCAAAGGTATTCAAAAGGCAACGATAAGCTTGATTATGCATGGGATTACTTTAGGCATTAAGGAGAATATCAAATCAATTGATAGAGCAACCCAAGTGCTGGAAAACGTTCCAAAAGTCATTAGACCAAATAAGGAAGAAAATCAAACTAATCCAAAGCAGAGGAGGGTCCTAAATTTTTTTAGAATTTTGGGAAATTGTTGCAGCTGCAACAGGTTGGTACTGGCTAATAAAGTACTAGCAGTGGGCAAATGAGAGATTGATGTAGACAAGGGTGATGTATCATATGCAAATGCAATGTTGAGTCTGTGGATCACTTGTTCGTCTTGTGCACTTTCTCCAGATCTGTATGACTTGACGTGCCATAGGTTAGAGGGGACAGATCAAGATGATATATATAGGCATAACTTGGTAGATTGTCTAGGACTGGATTGGTGACAAAACTGTAGCAACTTTTTAGGCTCCCATGTTTTGCTTATATATGATATATGGATGTCAAGAAATTTGATGATCTTCCTGGAATAGGTCTTCACAGTTGCCCAGGTAGCACACAGGATTAGAGAGGTAATGGACTAAAAAAGGATTCTAAAAGAAAAACCTTCTAGCTGTTCACTAATGCTTTATATTGATAAAGAAAAGCCTAGGTCTTTTCAAGAGAGCATGAAAAGGAGTATCAGGTATTTGTGGAGCTGGTGCTTTGTTTTTTTCGATTCTTCTTTTCATTTGTTGCTACACTATGAGGCTAGTAAAGGGGCAAGCATGGTAGAAGTCTACATTCATACTATGGAAAACAACTGAGAATGGAGGAATTAAACAATTTCAAGGTTATGGAGATTCAAAGTTTATCATACATTGGGCTAATCATCTGTCCATCATCGAGAATCTGGGCCTGCATGAACCAAGTTCAAGAGGTCAAAAAATGTTTTGAAACCATAATAATAATCCTTTTTTGACACATTTACCAAGATTTCAACTCAATGGCAGACAAGCTTTCTAAATATACTTTGTTGTTATAGAAGGGTACCTTAACCAAACAAGAATTTAGAAAACTCACTCTCCTATCTGATTCAAAAAAGACTTATACTATCAACTCTTCTTTTCATTTGTTGCTAAACTATGAGGCTAGTAAAGGGGCAAGCAGGGCAGAAGTCTACATTCAGACTGTGGAAAACAGCTGAGAATGGAGGTATTAAACAATTTCAAGGTTATGGAGATTCAAAGTTTATGATAGATTGGGCTAATCATCTGTCTAGCATCGAGAATCTGGGCCTGCATGAACCAAGTTCAAGAGGTCAAAAATTGTTTTGAAACCATAATAACAATCCTTTTTCGACACATTTACCAATATTTCAACTCAATGGCAGACAAGCTTTCTAAATATACTTTGTTGTTACAGAAGGGTACCTAAACCAAACAAGAATTTAGAAAAGTCACTTCCTATCTGATTCATAAAAGACTTGTACTAACAACCACTTAATGGCAGATTAGCTTGAAGTCATAGCTGAGGGATGTAGACACTGGTTATGCTCGTCTTGTTGTATTGCTAGTTTAGATATTAGGACTCTTTTGATGATTCTGTATTGATGAAAAATTGAGTATCCTAGAGAATACGTACTGAAGAATTTTAATAGTTTTCTTAAATTTCTTTGTTTTTGAATGATGGACAACAAAACAGTATCCAGCACACTTGAGTCCTCGCAGGACTAGTCAAATGTATATTTTTATTTATTCCTTGGGAATATCAAATATAGTGATTTTAAAACACATCTCAGAGAACAAAGAAATCATGGATCTGATATAAATCTAAGTTAATAAACAAATCCTTTTACCTTTTAGTATAAATATGATTCATGAGTCCTAACTAAATAATTAAAAGACACTCGTGGGAAATTGACCTCAACTTGACAGCTATTAGAATTGACCTTGATTGAACTATCTTAAATGTTGTTTCATATAAAACCCCGAAAAAAGTAAAAACAATACTAAGTTTAAACTTGCAATACCTTACTCTCATGCAGAAGGTGTTGATGTCCTTGTCCAAGGTATCGAGAAGACTAATAGCCTATATAACCATGTTATCCACTCTATTGACATTGAATTTCACATTGGCTCTGCTGTAGCTGTGCCCAAGACCCAATTGAGCCTTCTCCAAGTCTATGTGATTCAAGATATGTAATTCAATTACAGAGCTCTGTTTACTCTTTTTTGCATGATTCCTTAATGTCAAAACTAAATATCCATTCAGTTGATGCTATGACCCATTTTGCTCCAAACCAAGCCAGGATTACCACATATCAGCACTATGTACATCCATCAATTATAGTTACCTAGGATATGTATGAATAGAATTAGTCAAGCACATGCAAAAATATTATAAATGGACAAATAGAAGAAAACAATGTGGTTTAGACCTTCCTTAATTTCTATACTCGGATTTATAATACGATCACACTTTGTCTCTTAGGAGACAAGTCACTAACAAAACAATGGACATACCTGAGAGAGAGATAGATAGGTAGTTGTAGGGCAGAGTGAGACAAATATAGACCACAAGGTCACAGATCAATACTGTCAACCTCAAAACATATATAAAAAACAAAAAAATCTATTTGCAATTGTAGCAGCTGTCGACCCAACAGCTCTCCACCCACACAACTCAAAATCCCTATTCGAGGTTCTACACCCAGCTTGATGAGATTCAAACTAGATTCAGTTAATTTTTTTAGGCCTTTCTGGCCATAAACAACTGCACCTAACTGGACTAAATTTTTAACAGCTACACTTATTGCATCACGACTTGGGGCTTGAGGTCCAAACTCCATTCAGCGCAGCCAGGATTTATTCTCTTAGCTTTTCCATACCTCAGATATTGTCATTGTCTACTCTAGGAGGAAATCATGGATATTCCTAACTTGTGCCCATAATGAAAAGAGGGTCCTAACTGAAAGTTTATATGACGTTGCTGGTTACTAAGGAGGGTCCAGCTAGAGCTAGGGATGTAATTTTACACCCTTACATTTGTAGATTGCTTTATTTGATGACCAACCTCCTACTGTGATGAATGTGTACGGTCCATATGGCAAGAAGCACTTATTTTGGGATAAATTTTTCACTTTGTAGGTGATTAAAGAAGATATATTGATAATTAACAAAGATTTAAATCTCATAGTAAACAGGCACGAGGTTTGGGGAGATACATCCAAAGTCAACAGGTTGGTCGTGTTACCCACCTATTTGCATGGGTGTCCACATTAGATGTTCATGAGGATTTATAGGCTGACCTTGGCTGATCTAGACATAGAAGAGGCATTCTGAGGTATTTTTGTGGGTGAGAACAACAATGAGGCATTGCTGTGATTGTTTTGAACATCAAAATCGGCAGTTACAATTCCAATCCCAGAACCCATAGCTGAGTCCCAAGTAACAAAGCACATATCAAAGATGGAAAAAGAATCTGTTGACTTATAATCCATTGATTGTTTCCCATAATACCTAGGTGTGGATGCAGTCCCAAGGACAGTAATTTCAGATCAATATCCAGATCCATACCCATAACCACCACCGATAGCAGGGTGTGATATGGAGGAGAAAAAAAGATGATGAGGGCTGTGTATAGATGTCTGCTGCAATGTCTGCAAGGTGTCTTCTGAATTGGGAATGCAAGTTAACTCCAGTTTGGGTTTCTGCTAAGAGAAATCAGAGTGAAAGGCTTGATGATCAAGTGCAGCAGGCTCCTGTGGCTTAACACAATTCTTCAAATCTGTTGAAACTGTGTAGTTCGACCATCCTTGTTTAGTTGAATTGCCAGTCATGTTATTGTCCAAGTTATTACCTGAGATGGAATTAGAGGAAACGACCAGAAAAGGAACAAATCTTAGGTAGACTATTGAGCTTCCCAGTTCTAACTCATGTTGAAAAATTAAAGAGTAAAATAGATGTGATTGGTGCAGCTTGCAGTTGTGCCAAAAAAGGTATAAATGATTATTGCAAAGTCTATACAATGGGTACTCGACTGACTCTGGGAATCATCCCTCCAATGGACAAGCGTTGTGGGTGCTTGCAGAGGGATTGATGTCCCTCATAGGTGATTTCCTGTAAGATTGTTATAAACTGGAATTTACAGTATTGAACATTTGTATAGTGGTTTTCTCTCTCATTGGGTTTCCACGTTAAATCTATGTGCATTGTATATTGATGTTGATTACTGTTTATGTAACTAATAATATCATATGATTGATATGTCTGTTTTCACAGAGAGTTTAAAGCTGTAAGAGTGAAAAATGATTTGAATCTCGTGTATCTTGATTCAACCCCTGCCCTCTCAGTATACTTGAATATTCCAACAATAGCCCCTTATGCGGAAAGAGCAACTAGGAAGACATGGAAACAATGGGAAAGCCACTTTGAAAATGGATTAGTGACCACAAAATAACTAAGCACAACAGGAAAATGGTTGTCTCAGGGGTTTATATGGCTAAAATCTAAGTTTTGAGGACAACTGAGTTTAGAGTGCTTAGAAGTTTAAGCATCCATGTCATTATTGATATTAGGTGTTGAGTTTTAATAGTTAACGACAATAAATCAAGTTCAGATTTTGATTTTTATTAAGTTTAGAGCTTAGATCTGAAAGTTATGAGTGAGAAATAGGTGTTGGTATGAGTTAAGGATGCCTCAACACACAAATAGCTATCTGGTTTTTAACAGATCAGATTCAGAAATTAGATGACAGCAAGTAAATAACACACATTAGAGGAAATTTCAACTCAAAATGGGCCTTTTTAACTTTAACTCAAATTCCATGTCATCATGTGTTAGCCAATGAAATTGATTTAAATTTGAAATACCGTATAGGTCTTAAACACTTTTTTAATATAAATTTGGGGATAGGTATCATAAAAAAAACTACTTTTTTTGTTTGTATTTTCAACACATATCCCTGTGTTTTTACTCAAATTTCGATCGGGAGAGCTTGTTGGATGCGGAATTAAATTCTGCATCCAGCAAGTACCCACTCGGCATACTTTTGACGGTCCCCGCTACCCCAAAAATAGGTAATACTTGGAAAAAACGTGATGATGACATCATCATCATGTTTTTTCAGGTATTTCCTGTTTTTGGGGTAGCGGGGTCCGTCAAAAGTATGCCGAGTTGGTACTCGTTGGATGTGGAATTTAATTCTACATCCAACGAGCTCTCCCGATCGAAATTTGAGTAAAAACACGAGGAGATGTGTCGAAAATACAAACAAAAAAGTAGTTTTTTTCTTTTCTTCCTCCAAAATTAATAAATATTATTGTATTATTTTAACCATTATTTTATTAATTTTTTTAGGAGGCCCATTTTGAGTTGAAATTTCCTCTAATGACTAAACTCAAACAAACACTTGCTTAGTTAAAGTACAATGCAAGAATGATTTTCTAGTGCCTTAGTCCTAGGGTTTTAAGATGGATTAACTTTAGATTTGCATGTAATGCCTAGGATTCATGCTACTTTAACCAACAAATGAAAATTTATTCCTAGTTCCTAAATAACAAAGAGAAATGCATTTTTTATTGATGGAGAAAGAGAACAGGGTACAAAAGGAATCTGACCCATGCCTTGTAGTTGGGTAGAGGACTTGATTCACCCCTCCTAGCAATTGAGATACAAATGATAGCTGAGCTTGATGAGGCTGTTGAGCAATCTACCAAGTTTATCTAGCCGAGGCACTCCCTAAGATCTAAACTTTTCTCAATCCTGCAAATCGAGGAGTATTAGTGAATAGAAGTCACAAAATGAAATTCCAAACCCTGCAACAAAAACCAACAAATAAATTAGAGTAAGATGTATGAATAGTAAGAAATAAACCCAACAAAATAGAAGCAAACATGCAATAAATTTTATGAGTAAGATCTCTCACCAAAACCCCCAAGGCGACTTGCGCAATTGAGAAATCAGATTCATATGAATGGTTTTACCTCAAATTAGATCAACTACTTTTTACACATAAAAAAGGAAAGCCAGAGCCAAAATCCATCTATTCACAACACAAGGATCACTATAAGTAATTTTTAGAAATAAAAAATCAGTTGTATTGATATAGCAAAATTGTTTCACTTACCAAATGAGGACCAATCTCTTTTTAAAGATGAAGAGAGAACAAAATCTGTAATGCTAAAGAGATAGAGAGCCGAGATATTCATTTGAGTCTCAACCTTTACATCAACAACTCAATTAAAACATAATATGCTAAGTATTACATGTTGGAAATCACCCTCCCTAGGTTAGGACTGCATCCACACCTAGGTATTATGGGAAACAATCAATGGATTATAAGTCAACAGGTGCTTTTTCCATATTTGATATGTGCTTTGTTACTTGGGACTCAGCTATGGGTTCTGGGATTGGAATTGTAACTGCCGGTTTTGATGTTAAGAACAATCACAACAATGCCTCATTGTTGTTCTCACCCACAAAAATACCTCAGAATGCCTCCTATATGTCTAGGTCAGCCAAGGTCAGCCTAGAAATCCTCATGAACATCTAATGTGGACACCCATGCAAATAGGTGGGTAACACGGCCAACCTGTTGAATTTGGATGTATCTCCCCAAATCTCGTGCCTGTTTACTATGAGATTTGAATCTCTGTTAATTATCAATCTGTCTTCTTTAATCACCTACAAAGTGAAAAATTTATCTCAGAATAACTGCTTCTTGCCATATGGACCGTACACATTCATCACAGTAGGAGGTTGGTCATCAAATAAAGCAATCTACAAATGTAAGGATACATAATTACATCTGTAGCTCTAGATGGACCCTCCTTAGTAACCAGCAACGTCATACAAACTTTCATTGTCTGCTCTAGGAGGACATCATGGATAGTCCTAACCAATAACGCCATGTAATTCTAGTAGCAAAGGGCACACTGAGTGAAGGCACACCACTAGTCATCTTGGGATGCACATAGGAATAATGTGAAAAGTGGGGCCCAAGAAATCGAAAAAATAAACGGGATATGATAATAAAAAAGTGAAAAACAATCAACGAGATCAGTTTTGCAATTGAAAACTACACATAATGTGAAATATTGTTGATAGAAACAGATCTACACCCACTTGAATACAGAGGGTAGTCTTATATAGACAAAGAGTGGTAGATGTGAACAACAGTAGATTACTGCACCAAATCATCAAGGAAACATTGCAGAGAATGAAGAATACACGGGGCTTCAATGCAAAATATGGAAGAAGTTTTGGGACATAAAAGAGGACTACCCTTGGGGTTAAAAAAAGCATTGAAATTGGGCATGTGTGACTGTTATAGGAGGGGAAAATGAAGGGAGATGGAATATATTTATGTTCCTTGAAAGCAAAACACATATTGGCTCAAATCAGGACAAGCTTGCATAGTATAAGATGTTAGACAGGGAGATGGAAGAGCCTAAGGAGGAGTGGAATAGCAGACTTGCCAGGTATGCGATTCTCAGGAGGTAGAAATCAAACAACAATTCCTTCCCAATGTATCTCTTACAGCAGCACATAAGAAAGGAATTATTGTTGGAAGAAAGAGGATGGTTCACAATGTTTCATAGCAGCCATTAGGAAAATGTCACAAGAAGGGCATCACAAATTATGCACCTCAAAGGAAAACTATTATGAGCAAACCTACAGGTCCAAGTTGATTACATCATGGAGCACATCATTCAGTGAAGTAGTTTGTTAAATCTTGCTCAAACACCATTATATGAGTATCCACTTTTGTAATATTAGTCATCATTTATTTTTTGAGTTGGCATCTTTGTCCTTCGTAATTATCTATTCTAAATTTAGAAAGGCAAGACACCTCAAGCTGTAATGCCTCCATCCTTGCTGCTAATGTATCAAACTTAATCATGGGTTTTGTCATATTTTGTTGCACTGGCAATGTTTTTCCAAATTTCATTGTTGCCAAACTCGAGGCTCGAGCATAAACAAAAAAAAATAGAATCTAGCTGGTGTCTGGCCCACTTGAATGGTATGAGTTTCAAAGGAATGAGGATGAGACCAGCTCCTGCACAATTTCGACATAAATCCAGAGGAATACTGGTCTATATTGTGCAGCTCCCTGGGGTGTTATTCTTTGAAGCATTTCCCTAAAAAAATTGGACTGTAAATTTTAGGGTGCCAAAACGATCTCACTATTGCAACTTCACCAAGGGAACAATGTCATCCGGATCTTCCTATAGCAAAATCACACCAAATAACCTATTGTTCGCATTAAAATTTGATTCTCGAATCACTGGGAATTAGCTGAGATTGTTAAGAATGTCAAGTGGGTTATGCTCAAGTGGTAAATCAAGCTAGTTTCCTTCACAGAGACCTGAATTTAATTCCTCGAGAACATGTTGTTGTCTTGATGCGGATAATTGTTGTTCTATTTTGTAATATCTTATGGCTAACTGAACCTAAACAATTCATTCTAGGTAATGAATCTCAATGTACGACACCATGTGCAAATCCTTAGTGATTGTAACAGAAAATACCCATCGGGGTCATTGCATCTAAGTAGGATTGACAAAGGGCCCTTTACCAAAAATTTAAAATATAATAGTAATAGATAGTTCACACCATGTACATGAGGCGTAAAGGTCTTAGAGCGTTGCGATGTATCCAACTTAGAATTCTCGAGCGTGAATCCCCCAAGAGAACTTTAACCCTTCTTCATCATCCATGCCATGTAAACGAAAGCATTGGAAACTTCTAATGAACCGCTCGAATTTTCGTCAAATATCCTTGTAGAATTATCATCTACCATGCTAGACATACCCGCAGTCATGGCCTCTAGCCAAACCCTCGAAGGAACTCGAAATTCTGAACAACCTGTCGGCTGGGCAAGAGATTGATGCAATTGATTCATCTATACCTGTAGAAAAAAATATCCGAAGAATGTCTTCAAAAGCACGGGCTTCTGCTCTTTCCTAGTTGACATCCTTTAAGGAGTTCAATGAACTGGTCATTTCCGCTCTGTCTATATTGTGAAGTCCAAATAGAAGACAAAAAATGAAAATAGTTGTTTCTGCCATATCCATTGGACAATCCCTAGACCTATTAACTTCATTTTCTATTAACTCTATTGTAAGATCAACTTCTGTTCTATGCAATGAAATATACTTCTCTGCCTTTCTCAAATGGTTTCAACTAATGATTAGCATAGATCTCAACAAGGGAATAAAATTTTTGTATAAGTTTATTGTCACACTATGTAGCAAAGTATATATATAAGCAACAATACGTTTTAACTACAAACAAAAATATGAGCAGTATTAGAAGAGGGAAAAAAGGAAAGCACACTCAAATTTTAACTTACTTGAGTATTTTCTAGGATACCTTGACCGACCCAAAGTCACAAAACTTGTTTCCTGGTTAGACATGAACCGGGATAAAGATGACACACTGCATATGTATTTACCCAATATTAGACTTTAGTTGATCATAAAATTTCAATTCCTTTGTTCCAAGCAAACAAAGAAAGCAAAAATAAGTTATGGATATGGTAATCTTGAAATCAAAGATGCTAAAATTTAAGTATACCTTCCAGTGAATACATGCTCATGAACACCAAGAATTGTTGGAGGGTGAAGCCCATGATCACTATGAAATTCTTCAAGAAGATTACACATTTTGAAAGCCTTCTCGAAATAGTTGTCCTGATATACATATCATTTCTTAAGCAATATCCTAGGGTGAACAAAACCCATACTACTGGTAACTGCTGTTATGAAACTTTATCCCAACTGATTGATAACAGATGAGGACCTGCTCTTCTCTGCAAAGGTGTTATTCTTGTGTGTAGGATTTCGGTATATGCAAAAAGAACAATGAAACAGAAACATAGAAAATTTAGATTTCCAAATATATTTTGCTACAAATTTCTCCAAATATGTCTTCAACTAGGCTGTTAAAGTTTTACATGGTTGATTTAGTCCAGAAATGAACTTATACTTGTTGTGCATGATGGAAGGCTGGAAAAATACTTGCAAGTTTGATTATAATGGGTTCTGGACTCTTGGCAAGGGATTTTGTTCAAGCTTACCGTCAAGCAATTGCAAGTAAGGTTCATTCTTATTTCTATTGATATCGTTTTTAAAATATCAGTTATTTAGTGCCATACTAATATACAGCATAGATCTATCTTAAACCTGAGTCTACCAAGCATTGAGAGGGATCAAAAGACTTGAGTTGAGGACCTAAATGTGTTTTTCTTTATACCTCTCAGCTTTTAATAGATTTGGGTTTAATATGGATCTATGATAGCTTATTCATAGTTATTAAAGTTTTGGTAAGATAAATAAAATATTGGCTCTATTTTTCTGATGTCCTCGAAATCAAGTAAAATAAGATGATAGCCCTTTTTTTCATTTTTTAAGTCTTACACATAGACACATGCAAAGTCACGGAGATCTCTACCCACCCGAGCTGTAGAGCTCCTCATTTCTCTTGGTGTGCAATTAACAAATCTCTAGAGACATCCAAAAGAGACCTCATTTCTAACCAAAAGTCAACACTCAAGGATAGTAAGCTTCTTGAGTTAACAATCCTTATCTATGTAAGGCTTATATCTTGAAAGAGGCTGAATGAAAATCAAACTGATTTATTTTAGAATAGTTATGTTTATTCTCTGTTGTCTTTGTTCCACAAAAAAGTATACTCTACAATAATTCATTCTAGAATATATATGTTTAATATATATAGTGTTCTGCCAAAATTTAGTAACTTGAGTCCTAAGGGTAGGCTTTGAGTATAGTAAGCCTCTTGAATTAAGAATCTTTATTTATTAAGAGATGCTTATAGCTTGAAAGAGGCTGAAAATACACCAAACTGATTTATTTTTAGAATAGTTATGTTTAGCCTATGTAGCCTTTGTTCCAGGAAAAAGTCAATTCTGGAAAGATTTGTTCTAAAATATATGTTTAATCTCTAAAATTCTACCAAAATTGACCATCTTGGGTCCAAGGCCAGGCCTTGAATCGTGCTCTTATAAGTTTTTGTTTACTTCTAAATTCCAGCACATAATATATTCTTATGTGCTTCTGAAGTTTAGAGTTATTCTTGTATTCTCTTACATCATAGTAGTTCTAGATTGACACGTTATTTATGATAAAGAGTTCTGTTCTTTGTCTTTATATACCATCTGTCAACTTCTCATCTGTGTTTGTTATTGGAACCAACATCCTCGTGGATATGGTGGTATTGGCTATCTAAAATATTTTACCTAAGTTATTTATTATCAAGTACAAATGGAATTAGCAATCTAAAACATTTTACCTCATGGATTTGATATATGTATATATGAATTAAAAATAAAATAATGTGTAAATTCTATTATTTTCATTTCACTTGAAAACAAAATATCATTAATCGTTAACTTATTAATTTGCCGTTGATAAAATTACATAATTGATTTTTCCAGATCAAAAGATCAAATTCAACCAACATCAATGTTAAAAAAAATTCATGTTTTACCAACTTAATTTTCAAAACTCTATTTAGATTGGAATTTTTCTGCATAAATTTGAAAAAAATTGGTCATAATTTTTTGTTTTCTAATGATAAAATTACAGAATTGAATTTCTCAAATCCCAAAGATCAAAGTCAATCAGCATCATTGTTTAACAATTCATGCTTTACTAAAGTAATTTTCAAAACTCTATTTTGTTTGGAATAAGACCATAGAAATTTGAAAAAATCTGGTTATAGCTTTTCAAAATTTAAATAATCTGATTATAACTTTTCAAAATTATAGTTACAACTATCAAGTTCTGGAATTTTGGATGAAACTAACTGTTTTTTGCTGAAATAATCACTTTCCCAAAACTTAATGTTTGTAAAGGTGCTTGTCTTGGAACTCGACTTGTTTTTTGCTTTGTTCAAAATGGATATGGTGGTATGAATCTGTCACAGACTTGATTTCCACCACCACCACCTAAATCAACAACAATGACTTGATTTCTACCTATTTCGAATTAATTAAGATAAGATAATAAGATGATTTTTTAAATTCCCAACAAATGACCACTAAAGGTAAGTCAATGGGACTAAAAGAGTACCATCAATGTAATATTAAGTGGGAGTTTGAAAGCAACTCCTATATCTTAAGCTAACATTAACAAGAAAAGTTATATGATTTACAAGCAAAGCCACAGAAAGCTAAGAATTAGTCCAAGAAAGCAAGTAGAGAGAATGATTGATTGTCAGAACAAAAAGATGATTTTCATTGTAGAAGAGGATATACATACTATTACAGAATGTTCTATTTAAACATGAGGACACTATTTTGTGTTTCTGGATCAAGCAATGAGTATGGTCAACAATTTTCTCAAAATTTTTGTGTTGTAAAAATCTAGATTGAGCATTGTATCACAGTAAGTGATTTTTCGTCATTTTGAAGGTTGTGTATTGTATGAGCTTTAATTCTAAGATAGGATAATCTTAAAAAAATAAGTGTTAATGTATATTTCACTGTAACAATATATTATATCAAATATGTGGTTACTTGGGTAGTTTACCTGCCTATATCTATCTAGATGTAGTGGAAATATGTGTTTCAACTTTTTACAGAATAGGGAATTGATGGACCTATGCTAGGATGAGTGTATTGTTACTAGCCTTTGCATTTCCAATCATCTTATATCTCTTGAATGATCAATGCATTATCTTTTTCCTATTCTAGTTTGTCTTTTGCAGTGTATTTCCAACTTGTGATTGTTGGCATGCATTGTAGCAGTCAAAGTCTTGCACTCTTTCTTTTGTGAAAATTGATTTGGAAGAAGAAATGTTTCAAAGTTGTTTCCATATTTTTAAATTTTGTTTTGACACTCAAAAACCTTGGTCCCATGTTTCATTCCTCACCTGAGATGTTTCACCATTTTTGGAAACATTTCAGGCACAAACAACGATGTCATAGGCCAAAAACAAATTCTAAAAGCATCTACACTAACCCTAACCCTAAAAGAAAGCCTTAGAAATTTTAATTGATACATATCTGGCCTCCCTTAACTATGCAAATATTCAATACATTTTTTGTCTTACATAATATCTATGTTGAGGAGACAAGATAAATTTTGGCTTACATTGATCCAAAATTCTACCCATCCATGGACTTCATAATTTTAAAGATTAGATCAAAGCCCCAAAAAATAGACACAGTTCTTACAATAAATTGTAATTTTTATGAGTAGGATCAAAATATTTAACCGTATGACTCATTTATTTTTCATCAAAATATATTTTGCAGCCTCACCAATTGGGTAGAGCAAAGTAAAAACTTGACCTAAACACGTGACACAAATTCTGTATTAAATTACTCACACAAAACATGTTCTATTAGGACTTGTTTGCATTTTCCTCAGCGTCATTTATTTCTCACATGTTTTCCTAACGCCTCCAACTTCCTATCTTTCCTACCATATTTGTACCCCCTTACCTTACATAATTCCAGTCATTTCCTTCAAATATTTTACACACAAGCCACAATATAAGAGCCCCATCGTTATTTTAGCTCTCTTTGCAAGCAGCACCAACACTATGCAAAGAGATATTTTAGGATGGTAAATAACTATTAAACCCAACAAAAGGAAGAGTTGGAAGACCTATCTATCAGACTGGGCTTTATTTTCCCAACTAGTGACGAAACGAGATCCACCCCGACTCAGACAAAATGTGATGGGGTTAAAAGTCAGACCCAAAATTAATTTGTTAACTCAAAAGGATCGAGTGCTTTCGTGCAACAAAAAAGGATGGAAAAAGACCCTGCCCCTGCTCGCCATTCATCTGGCAGAAATTCGATTTCCAGTGTAAAGCAAGGCATAACTAATAGATGAGATGGCACGAACTTACAATACAAAGCATATGCAGAACGTCCCAATTGAAATGTCAATTTCATTCCAATGGAATAATTAGTTTTATAATCATCCCTAAAATAGGTGAATTTCCATAATGTACTAACCTTGCAAGTTTTCCGAGAAAATTGTTGTTGAGGGTTCGTCAACTAGCGTGTTACCTCGTGTGCTTTGCTGCAAGAAATTGCATGGTTCTCACTCTTCTTAGCGTTCTCACGACAACTTTCTTGCAAGGTTCTCACTCTCTTAGCATTCCCAGGGCCATCTTTCCAGGGTTTTCCAGAGTTCGTGTTCCCAACTCTTTCATCCCAGTCATGGCCAACCTGCTAGGGTTCTCTAGAGTCCGTCTTCCCACTCTTTATTCTCAGTCCTTTTCCTAGTCACCGCCAACCTGCTAGGGTTCTCCATAGTCTGTCTTCCCACTCTTTCTTTTCAGTCCTTTTCCCAGTCACTACCAGGCTGCTAGGGTTCTCCAGAGTTCACGTTCCCACTCTTTATTCTTAGTTTTTTTCCCTTTTGATGTCGAGGCTATAGCATACGAGGAGGCAGAGTAATTATGAATCTATAGACAAAGCCTAAGCTATGCTATTCTACTCTACTATGCCGAGATTATTCATGTAGGTTTAGGTCTGTTATGAGTGGGAGTTATCGGGAAGCGGGTATGCTGTGTTCTGTAATCTTTATTCTACTCTTATTCTACAGTCGCGTCTGAATTTTTTTTTTTTTTAAAACCAGGAAAGCAACCAACATCTTACCAGAGTCCTAAAATACTGAACGCTTTTTCCAAACAAAAGCGCTTATGAGTCCTTGACGTCGTCCGGGAGTAAAGAGATGATTGTTTATGCAAGAATTGGTCAAACCACCTCCCCGCAGGGCATGCATCAGGAGAATAATTTTATTGTTATTGGTCTCTGTGTTTAGATGGATCGCTCATTAATTGTTTGTTCCACCTCATTGTGGGAACCAACATAATCATATCGTGGGATTCTTACCTACATCAAAATTGAACCCTTCCAAAGGGTTCTATCCCTTAATTGCCTTTAAAAAAAATTTAAATCTGAATTTACCCTTCCAATTAAGAAAGGCATAAATTATATTAACATTTCAAAAGAAGCGCAACATTTGAAATTACCCATTCATTTAAATTTTTCAATATGTTGAAATTTGTATGCTATAAAGTTCAAGTCATCATTCAAAATATTGGAAATATGATAAATTATAATCACTTACTCACTCATGTCATGCACTCACTGCTTAGTTGTGCAATATGACCAGTGATTATTGATGACTACAAGGCACTAGCCATCGAGATGTGAATATGACTCCCGAGTCACTTGGGGTGTCAATCTAAAGTGTGACAATGTGTCAACAACTACGACTATAACAAAAAAGAACAACTACTAGTCTACTACTAGGCCTAAAACAAGCTCAAAACTTTGTGCCTACTACCTATGTAAACCTCGCTACCAATGTCCACTCTTTTTTCGTCAAAATGAAATTCAAAAGGCCAATTTGAGGAGTTCTTCTCCACAAGACTTCATTTATTACATGAATATCATGGACTCATGACAACAATAAACAACACTCGATGTCGTGCAAATACAAATAATGGCATGTAGCTAGGATCACAAACTGTGCAGAGGTCAATTTATGCATTGCTATAAAGAGGTGTCGTTGGGCACAAGATATGGAGAAACAATGGTTATTAATAAAACTAAAAAAACAATTGTTGGCTCAAGAATAGTCTTCAATTTGATGGGTGGCATGATCGTGATGCAATCTCCCTCCGTCCTTCCAAACATTTGTGGTTTCTCACAACATTTTTCCTTAGCGCCACCAAAATACATATAAAAAATGTATTTACATCCTCTTCCCTTTAAATCCTCATCTCATAGTCATAACTAAGGATTGTTATGCATGAACATCCTCACCTTATAATACAAATTGGGTCAAGGTGCAGAGACAACCATAAAATATTAAACGTGTCAAGAGTCAAGACACAAAGAGTAAGAGACAACTATAAGTAAGTCTTATATTAAAATTTACCATATATGTCTTTATTAACACTATCAACTAAGAATTTGACACGTTGGATTGTTTTGATCTTCTTATCACTCCTTACCAATGTGATTGCAAAGCATTCTTTGAAGGTGAAGTCCATAATTTAAGGTCTTCTTCCACATTATCATGCCTTTTGGTAAGACAATAAAGAGGGTAGTGGCTTGCATAAGCATGGAAAATGGTTTCGACATAGAGGTATACACAATAATTGTTTGCATTAAATAACTTAAATTCCTACCCGTGACTGTCTATTCACTTAGTCATGGGCTGGTACAAAACACAACTATTTTAGAGCCCTGAGCCCTTAATTACTCACACCTAGAACTTTCTCAAATCTCACCCATTAATAAACTTCTTTTGCTATTTTGGTTCAGTTTAAAAGGAGGATTGTTGAGACTCAGACATGCAGTGAGTCGCAAGGATTCAATTGAATTAGGCTTGATTCCATGTCCCCTACATCCCATACATGTATGCTTTCACGACAAGTGTTGAACAAAAAAAATTGATGCCCTGTCCCCGCTTATGCTAGCTTTGCTAACTTTCTTGGTATGTTGCTAACTTGCTTGGTATGTAGGAATTTTTTTTAAAATATTTTCATAGCTGTGTATTATTTTTTCTTAGGTGCCCAATCCATATCATTTTTACATCTCTCAAGCTTGGATTGCATGTGGATGCCCTAATATGGTGATGACATAGTCTAGGTAGCTTTTTTGTATAATGAAGTGTGCTCCAACTTAAAAAAATACAATAGAATAGTTGTTATGTTATTGAACTGTAAAATTAATGATACAAATATGACAATTTAATGTGTTCAAAATAAGTTTTATTGAAAATATATCATTTTTCATGTAAATATTAAGGGGTGCTCAATTGTTAAACATTGCAAAAATTTGAAAAAAAAATATTTATTTTTTGCATTTTTTTGGTGAAAGGGTTTAGTTAATTTATATTTGTCAATTGAAGTACAATTGTGTATATTTCCCTTAATCTTTGAAGGCTTCCAAGAATAAATACCCTTCCAATTGAAATTAAGACCCACCCTTCAAATTTGATCATTGCTTACGATGAAGACGGAATATTGGAATGGATGGATCTAGAGTTTGCATAATAAACTCAACTACCAAATACAATTTTAAACATTAAAACATTTATTAATTTCCACATGCGCGTTAATTAAAATCAAACAACTTCTCAGCTAGCCACAATAACTTAGAAAGTCAGCCTACTGAGTCACCAATCCAAAGTAGTCTAGTCACTCCATATACCAAACTCTAGACTATATATATATATAATTTCAATACAAGAAATGATTAAGGGTGGCCGTCAAATAGACTACTTCCAAAATTAAATAAACTTCACGGTTTACGTGTTTTTTCCACATTGACCTGTATTTAACTGATAAAAAATATAAAAACGAGCATACAAGCATCAATTTTAACCCATAGTTGGAGGTATTATGTCCATATTCCAATGATCATTTTATTAGTTTACTTAGTGTTGCATTATGATTGTATTAAGGTTATTGTATATGATATAGTATATATATTTTGTTTATTTTATATTGTATTATAAGTTTTATTTTATATATATGTTTTACAATATGTGTTTGGGACTATTTTGTTTTTTTTTATGTTGTTTTGTGTTATATATATGGTAAGTTTTGTAACTATATAGTATGTAATATATTAATATATTTTGTGGATTTGTGGATAGAGTTCTCTAAGCAAATGTATCTTGCGAGCGATATTTACCTCCATAGATGTTTAGATGTGGTCCGATGTAGTAGAGGTTTTCTATTTATGTCTATCATCGGTATTAATTGATTAGTATGGTATTGATATGTTATCAAACATATCCATAGTCTCCCCGAAGTAAGCATTATACTGTAGTACTAGGTCTAACTTGGGTGGTCTAGATCCCACTTTGTTAATCTTATAAGGTATACAAAATGGCGAGGGATATTGAACGCATAAGCAATATGGTTAGCATGTTCTTGTACTTATCCTGCACAAATTAACTTATGGGTTATGTTAATTAGGATTAATTCATCATATACCCTTTGTGACACAAATCCATCTACAATGTTACAATTTACTAAATTTTAACACCGTAGATGGATCTAGAGAGAATCTATCTGTAGTGTCAAAATTTAGTAAATTGTAACACTTCATCACCAAAATTGCAATTTTCCATTGTTGGAGTTACAATAAAAAAAAAATAACATAAATGACTAATTCATATTCTTCTGGCTATTCATTTTTTATGCCGTGACTAAACTAGTCGTTTATGTTAGTCATTTTAACTCTGTCACTTATTATCTAGTCATGTTTGTTAACTGGTGACTAAATTAGTCATTAATTTTAGTCATTTATAGTTGGGTCAATCAAAATTGCTCATATTTAGTAGTAAATCACTTGAAAAACGTGTGGTGACTATAATTTTTAGTCACGTAGTAGCTAATTCCTCATTTTGTACTAGTGAAATAATGCACCAATTAAAAATCCCCTCTTGAAGGGGCAATGCAATTCCTATACTCACCAAATTCCTTTTGATTACAATCTTAGGACACATTTTACAACCACCCAATATAGTGAAAACCATTGGAAATAATGTGAGAGTTTCAACAAACTCAAATTTAAAAGAAATAATAATGGAAAATAGAAAACCCTAAAACAATGCACTATTACAAATGTTACATAATAAATCCTTATGGAAACACAAACTCTTAATGCAAAAATCGATTGCCAATTGATTCACCAAATGATTTCTATTTTGGGTTGTGATGATTTCAATTTTGGGTTGTGAAGCTTGGGATTAGAGAGAATCGTTGTTGATAGAAAAGAACTTTTATGCATTGTCACAACAATAGAAAATTAATATTATAACGATCATTGTGTAGTATATACACATATTTGGTCTTTAATGAATACAATTAAGAATGCTATATCACTTGATTGCATTGTAGCCAGTGTTGTCCACTACTGAAATATCTTTGGCATGCCTTTACATGACCTCACATAGGAAAATCCTTGCATTGTCCTCCACCATCTTTGCTTCAAAGTTGTGAATTCGCAATCACATATGGGAAAAAATGTCCGCAACCACATATGGGAAAAAATGAAAAAAAAAAATCGATGGCCATGATTTAGAGTGGAATTAAGGACTTAAAAATATGTTCTTCCATAATCCTTTGGCTTGTTCTAGGCATTTGGCCCCAATTCTCTTTAGATCCAACTTCAACGACGACAAGACATACACTATCGTTGTAATGTCATCATGAGATTGAGTCCATCATTTAATGGGAGAATAGAAGTTAACATAAAATATGGTTATCTAGAAGATAACCAATTAGTTAATTTTCAGTTATTATCCCTGGACTCTTTTACAAGGAAAGTTGAAGAGAATGAAACAAAACCCGTTCTCCCATAATTTAGCCTCCCTACTAACATGAACTTCCTCAATCTTCTTGATGGCCTTCAAAGTATTTTGAACATTTCTATCATATCTCTCAGGCTTGTTTCTTCTTCATAGAACCTGAAATAGAACCAATTTCCCAGCAGAATGTGTTCAAGTTGTTCCACATCCAATCTTCCCCATTAAGTTGTTTACTGAGTTTTTTCAACATCTGCATCCACCAATAATCAAAATGTACTATAAAAAAGCAACCTCAAGTAACATGTTGTATACAGTATTCAAAACAAGTACATAATAACTATCTAGCTCTATATAACTGTAATATTTGATATGGAAACAACTGGCAAATGCTGCTCACTGTGCTGAAGTTGATGCATCAAACAAAGTCAGAGTAGGTCATATCTAGGAGATGGGACAGATAAAAAACACATGAATTGATAAATCAAATCCCTTGTTCCCCACAGAGAAGACATTTGTGTTCATTTTGCATTCATGTGTGGTCATTTACAAGTGTTATCAGAACCAGTTGGTTTGGACCAAGTCTGACTAGTCCTTCCCCTGTAAACTGGTCCAAAGCAGTTTAGGTCCAGTGTGTGCCCAAACCTTGTTCAAATCAGAACCAGTCCAGCCAGCCAGTTAGGGACCCCTTTCCCCTGCAACACTTGAGCTCTATCTGATTCTAAGAAAGAAGCATAGAAGAAGATGATGCTTCATGACACCAACTGATTAAAACACATTTGATGCCCAAGAAATAAAGTAGTTTAATCATCTTAAACCACTCTTTTGGAGCATATATTTATTTGAAGGAAAACAACCCAATGGACCGAAATCCCTCAAAACTGTGTCCCCACCCTCTATAATGTTTTATTAGTGAAGATCAGGTCGTCGGTATTAAGCCAACACAAATTACAAATTAATTGCCCAAAACCTACATCGATGATCTAGCATAAAGCCCAACAAGGCACGTATTCTGGTGACATCTTATAAGGCATGTGCCCAAAAAGAGATGGCCCAGCTACAAGACACAACCACAGATCCCATGCAAGGGAGGAGAAAGCTTGCCATGATTTGAACCCGGGTCTTCTTCACAGCAACCACACCAAGTTGCCACCAGACAACAACTTGATAGACATGTATATGTGTGCTTGTGTGTGTGTGTGTGTGATGCAAGAGAGGAGCAACCCTGCCATGATTTGAACCTGGGTCTTCTTCACAACAACCACTCTAAGATGCCACTAGTGACTAGACCGCAACTTGATGGACATGTATGTGTGTGTGTGTGTGTGTGTGTGTGTATGTGTGTGTGTGTGTGTGAGAGAGAGAGAGAGAGAGAGAGAGAGAGAGAGATTAGAAGTACATATTTCAATGATTTATTTTTGGATCCAATAGTGACAATTACCAATTCTTAAGAACTTGGCTTAAAAACCATCAGAATACCTTATGCAAGACACACATGTCATGTAGATAGTTTGCATAGGGTAGAAACCAATTCATATTAAATTTGGAATGGATCTTGATTTTGTAGGTTGCATGTGGTGCATGTTACAACAAAAGAGTGAAAATTGAAATGATGTAGGAAGATAGTAATATATGGTTTATTTCCTTTGCCTGAACAATGTGTGTATCTATTAAGATACTATATTCATGTTGATAGCATTGTTTGGTTCTGTGTTGTATGCCTTAAATTGGTTTGTGAATTTTAGGTAAGCTTACCAGATCTAGGTGATTCAACAATTCATGCAATGAAGGCCATGTATTCAGTCATGAAGCCCTTTCTATAATCCTACAACCTTTGGCAGGTCATTTCTTTAACTATGACAGGACAACAAAAATACATGTACAAGCTAGGTGTTTTTGAATATTTATAATGTATACAAAGAGGCATGCACACTTCCATGCAATCAAGTATCTGTTTCACTTTGTTTTCTTTTTCTTCATCCTTTTCTCTATCTGATTTTCCATTGATTTTCATACCACCGTAGGGCAGTAGAAGTAATGTTTAATAGTGGTTTAAATAAGGATTATGGGACATTCATCATGTAGGAAATATAAGAACACACTCTGGCCACACAACATGGTTACATTTCATATACATTAAATATACTACTATAGCCAAAGTATAATACCATATTCATGGCCAAATTTACCACAAAATTTCCTATTTGCTACTTAGAGGCTGGATCCCTATTTGAATCTTTCGTCCATACCTAAAGCAGAATTACATATGCTTTAACAAAATGGTCTAATATCCTTTTACACATATACAATACTTCATTGATAATTTCCTTTCAGAAAAATCTCATTCATGAGTCCTTCTTGCCATAGCCCAAGTTTGATAAGATAATTATATACAGGTAGACATACCCTTCTGAATAGGAAAGAAGGTCAATGCAACCTTCAAGGACTGGGAATATTTCTGAGAAATGGCTTCGGGAGGTCCTGGAACATGCGAGACGTGATGGTGTGAATGCTTCTTAGAATGTAGTATTGTCAACATAACTGTTGTTACAACAAATGCTGTTATGCCCAGTGAGAGCAACCACCAGATCCATCCCTTAGAGTTCATATTAAGTGTGCGTAGAATATATGATATAATAAATATATTAGATTTCATTGCAATAAAAGGAATTTATCTTACCTTTTACGATATATCAAATCTTTCAATCCTCGATTTCTCTTTAGTACACATCACATTGGATCATGCAGAGGTTTCCAGGGATTAGCTTGACTGGGAGGCCTTTGGTTTGAATGGCAAAAATCAGTAATAGAAAACTAATTTCATGTTTCTATGATCAATATACATTAACTGACCTTAATGTAACGATAAGGTATGACATTAAAGCACAATGAATGCATTTATGAAAAGTTAATAAGGCTTGCCTGCACGCTAGCATGTTTGTTGACCCAGCTGAACCAAGTTGGAGTAGCTCCCCATTGGGAAAAATCTTGGTCATTCCCTACAGAAACGTAGTTCAAGTATGACTCATTGTTGGTTGCATGATAAAGCCAAGCTGCTTCCCATAGAAGCTCATCTTAATATACAATAGAATTGTAGAAGATTTTAACTAAAGGTATGCTACTGCTATATAAGCCCCTGTGGGAATCAGAAAACTGAAAAAATTGTTGTGCATGACTGATCAATAGTTGAGTATACAGAATCGGTCTTGCGGAACACTAATGAAGCCGATGCCATTGCTGTTGCTGTCTCTACTGCTACATCTGACCCGGAACTTGAATCATCCACCTGGAGAGTTGGCCTTTTCTCCATCATATTTTCTGGCCTTTCCCAAGACTTATGATCAATGCTTGCATTTCCCACCTGAAACAAATAAAGATATACATAAATATAACAAGTTGGAGTACAGAATAGACCAGTATACATGACTACATAACGTTGGAATACAAACTACAATTTTTTGATAAGTGGCAATATATGACAAAATAAATTATTAAATAAATCTATGTGTGAAACTGGCACAACAAGTTGTTGTCTATTTATAGATTATAGGTGAAAGGAAGTGTCCTAAATCCCAACATTTTTGTCATTTTAAAATATGATAAAAGTTTGTTAAAAATTCAGGTGCAAAATTTAAGAGTTGGATAATCACCATTGAATGAATGACACGAATATATGTGTAGTAAATATGAGTTAAATAATAACATCATCACACTTGTGAATTCAATAACTATTGGAGACAGATAACATCAATGAATCCAGAAATCTCGTAACCAAAATAAACAGAAGAGCTCTAATCAATGATAATAAATTGGCATTTATAGTCAATTTCTTTCTACTTTGGCTTGAGTAACTATAAATTAAGGAATCTATTCTATCAAGGTCACTTCAACACCAACCCAGCTTCCTCCTTCCCTATTTGTTTGAACTTTGGAATTTCAATATTGCTTCCATAACTATTTCAGTTAGAATTTTAACAGGTTTACAATATGAACTTTTGTGAAGTAGCATTGACAAACCTCTAGACCACATCCAACAATAAGAGGAGGGAAGGGTTTTTGCCTATGACTAAACTTGCAATAAACCACATGATGGGATAATGCAGATGGAATATCCAACCCACAACAATTTTTTAGTTGTTCAACACAAATTACCATATTTGAGTACAAGTTTGGTAAACAAAAACTATAATAGTATCCTAAAGAAACTGCCATATTTTCCCAAAACAACCCTCTATATTGAGAGAATGAAATTCTTAACAACAGCAAATAGTGCAAATACAGTGATTTACAAAAGAGGATAATTTCAACAAGACATTTACAAGCTCATTCCCATACTCGTCTTGCACTCTCAAGTTTGGAAGGTGTTTGTGTGAAAACTCTATATGAAAAGATTAAATTCATTTTCAAGAGCATGGAAGGGATGAAAAGTTTGAAATAGAGGCCAATATACCTTGAACCTTATATTTTGGATCACCTTTCATTTCAAGTCGTGAACCCATTTTCCACAAAATGACCACTATATTGTTCGAACTAGCAGTCATTTGGGAAAAAATTGTTCTCACAAACTTTGGATGAACCCCAACTTTTTGGCGAACTCTAGCCTTTTGGATAAGATTGGGTAAACAACCATGTTGCTAGGACCAAACAACCTAAAATGTAAGGTAGTGGTATTTCAAAGTAGCAGATCTATTAGAATTAACAATCAAATTGGCTTACTTCACCAGTCATCCGAGATGCAAATTCGATTACTTCGCCAATCATCCTAGATGAAAGCCAATCAACAAAGATGAAGAATTTAAGAATTGGAGATTGTTACACATTTAGTGTGCTAACCTTGGGGTAACCGGCAACCTTGTGACTAAACCTATCACGATCTAAACTGTCAAGCAATGGGATTTATGAGTTGGGATTTACTTGGACTTAAACAGTTAGAGGGGTTCATTTCACTTGTCGATCTTCAATGCATGCCAATAAATTATAATTTGTTTAACTGATATTGGTTATAATTTTCAGCTGCAGGCTGCAACACTTGAAGATACATTGCCCAATTAGTAAATGCATCGACACATTTTGCTGCTAAATACTGTACAATGTATGAAAAACCAAGTAGCAAAAATGTGTAAACCTGGAGCTAGTTATGAATTCAGATGGAGAATTTGACACACAAAAAAAAGATGGGTAAAAGTAAAAGCTTGAGAGATACAGGATGGCATGGCATACCTAGATATATAATACATTTCTTGAAGGATGTGCATTGATCAAATAATTTGTGATCAATCTGATGGCAGACTGGGTTGCCCCTAGCTAATGAGCATCATTCATCTGATCCCCATACTCCAACACACTCCAAGACAAAAGAGTTGCAGTAAAAGCCATGGGTAACCCAAACTTGATGTGATCCCCTGCATCATACATTCCTCTAGAAAGGTCTGTACCCACATCATTACCATTTGACATAGCAACGTTCCCTCTCATGGTATGGAATTATCGTTAGGAAGCTTCCCAGCTATTGAAAAAATCCACCAAACATAAAATCAAAACCAATACGACCCAAAAGTTGAATGAAATAATCAGGATGACATAAGTCTTCCTTCAAGTAAATATGTATGCAAAAATCAAGTAGTGAAGGAATCTCATGAGCAGTTGGGATTGCAAAAGGTATGGTGATCTAGGCATCTATGGAAAAGCAATTTCAACCTAGCTTATGTCATTTGCAGCCATCTTGCCAACCATCTCCAAAATCAATAAATTTTTTACAACAATAGATTTCACTTTAAACTCAGTTAAAAAGATCATTTGAAATTGAACGTACATATTTGTATGATCATCATACATGCCTATAGGAATGGATATTAATATTCAAAAGAAAATTACTATCTTCATGTGCCAAATGACATCACATATTTTCTTACAAAATGACGATTTCCAACACACTATTTGACTTTAGTATGGTTGGAATATCATACAGAACACCTCCAACCATGAACTAAATTGAATGCAAGACAAATGTAAGTCATTTGCAAAATTCAAACACCGACCAGTGCACTATACGAGTGATGATACAAAATGAGGAGGTAAAATGGATCCCAAACACATATATACAATGACATATTATCTGTGTATGATATTAATGAACTCAATGCGCAAATGCAGTATCTCTCCCATCACCCTTAACACAAGCAACAACTGCAGGGAAGAGAAAATGCATTATTATCAAGAAGACAATTTGGAATCTGTCATGGCTAGCACTTAAAACCCCAAGGTGAAAAATCTGCTATGATAAGCTACAACCATCCATACTATTCCCATAACAGTAAAATTTTCACGGCTTTCCCAACCCGATTTCAAGTTTAGATTCAGAACATGAGTTTTATGCCCAACCCTATTCATTTAATGACTGTTGCAAATGAAGTTTTCACTCAAACATTTCTGTAGCTTGAAACACTATGGAATACTTTACAACCTAAATGAGCAGAAATAAAAACATAGCCATGCATAAAAAATTTGGACTCAGTATTTTAGGCCAAATAGCCCTAGAAAAAAACCCAAAATGGGGAAAACCTGTGAGAGAGTAGTTTTATTTTCTTCAGAATGAAATTGCACTACAGTATAGTTATGAACACAAACACTACTTATCTCAACCAGCATACCAATTCTTCAATCCTCAAACTGTGCAAGACTGCCTCAAAATCTGTGCAAATCCTTCTCGAAAAGCATGCTGAAAACTCACAGTACTGACTGTCTGGAAAGTGCAGTCACTTCCTTGAAATGTGTGGTGCTGTACGGTTTGGTTTTTCATGCTTGTTAACTCAGCAAAAGTCTGCCTCAAATTTTGTACCTCGTTTGCTACAGAAACTCACTGCACTAACTTCTTGCTATATGGTCTATATTTTATGCTCAGAATCACTCCTCTACCTGCTTCTATATGGTCCTTGAAATGTGTGTCAGAATCTCTTTTTCACCTGCTGCTCGAACCTCCTTGGAAAGCATGCCAATTGTTCTCTCTCTTAAACTCGACTTTTCCAAAATTCATGAAGTATGAATTGCTTTCTCACATTTCCTGAACTCTTTAAAACAGTGTCAATTGAGGGAAAAACTGCTAGATGCTGGCGATGGCACAAAGAGAAAATACACCATGTTCTGAAGAGCATAAGGACCATGAGAGCAGTATTATTATAGGAAAAGAATGCTCCCAGAATTAGCAGTGAGACACCCACCAAATTGAGTGTTTGAAGATCATTACACAACAATTGCAGGTGAAAAAACCATCATATGCTTAGATGTGCCAGCTCTCACTGAAATGAGTTCATTTCATATGCTCAAGATCAAGCCACCTGACACATGCATAATACCCTAGGAAATAAAACAATGTTGTTTGTATATGATGTAAATGAATATGTGCCATTTTAGTAATATCTTCAACATGATAATCTTTTGCTGTAGTAACCCATTTTTATCATAGGTAGGGGATTGTCTACTTGTGAGATAAATTGTGTAGTAAATGTTTGTAGCTCTATAGCATACCTTCCTTTGTAGCCTGTCAATTCCATCCAAACAGACCTATCATTTAAATTCTCTACGCCAAACCAATCTTGCCTGTTTTAAATTTGCTCAAGCAGTGAATTATCCCGTGAAAGCGAAGGATTACAGACTTAAGACCCAACTAGATTATTCACCAAGCTTGCATTGTATATGCATATTACAAATTACATCCAATATGTGTAAACTACTTAGTATGGATCATATCATTAAAACAATTTAATGAAAATGAACTACAAATGCAATTGTTTAAGCCATGAGAAATTAAATCAGCAGGTTTGGAAAAACGTAAAACGGGTCTAACAAGAAATGAACCAACTCCAGCATTAGCTATTCCAAGTTCCAATAATAGACAATACCATGAAGGTGAAGAATTCATGCTTCAATATTGATCACCTTTAAACAAATTATCTTGTTGGTGGAGCTGCCCAAAAAGGTCTAAGCTTAACCAAATCAAATGTTGTGATGATCACAATGTGAACCTGGTTGGCTTAATTAACACAATGATAAATGACAGCTTGCATGGATCTACTAGGTAGTAAATGATATTTAGTTTTTGGATGTCCTTTTCTGTCCCATTGGCCTAGTTTTATGGTCATTTGTAGGATGTTAATAAAATTATCGTATCTTATCCTAAATGCTAAAACTTAACTATACACACTCAGTTTGCCTACTATGATGAATCATACAACTAATCCATGATAGGTGCAATATAAATCACCACAAGATAGGAGTTGGTCTTCTAGCACTATCCATCAAATTTTACAGATTTTTAGAAGTGAGAAAGACTGCTTTTAGATTATTCATATCAATACGATGTTGGTGAATGGGTAGGGAGGATTATGCTTTTAGATGATTCATATCAATACAATGTTGATGAATGGGTAGGGAGGATTCAACATTCTCTGCCTAGCTATCAATTTCCTGTCTTTTACTTCAAGAAAACACATAGACAAACAGACAGCTACATTTGAGATGACTAAAGCTTATCTTATTTTATTTAACAGTAACATTACCTAGAATCTCATGTATACAGGACAACTTGTATGATCTGAATTCTTAGTAGGCACCGCAAATCTATGAAGAATCACAAGCATTTTCTTGCATTACTCTTCATTTTGAATGGTGTTTATAAATTGTCACCTTTGATTTGTACATCATGAGATGCCATATTACATAATATTTTCTATGTTGCCAAGGAAAATTAGTGAATTAGAAATTGATGTGTTGATTTATTTGATGCAGTTACCGTACCAACTACTTCATTATAATAACATTAGTTCTTGGTAAGTCTGGAACACCATTGACTTTTCTATTTTAGTTTCATTATTCTTGTTGTAGGTTGGACTGACTTTAGACTAATAATTAATGGCTATGTTTATTGGCTGCAGGACTGGCCTTTTTGACGAACCCCCTTGCTCTCTTGGCTGCTATTTTGGCAGGATTTAGCCTTGCAATTCTTAATGACAGGTAATACTTGTTTTCATAAATTTACTATTTTTCTATTCATGGGAATTGGTCTAGCTGTTTACTGTTTCCCTCTCTTTGAGAATCGAGTTACTTTTCACAAAGAATAGTGAACTTATTGTGCTTCCCTACAACTATATTGTTCGAACTAGGAGTCATTTGGAAAAAAATTGTCCTCACAAACTTTGGATGAACCCTAACTTTTTGGCGAACCCTAGCCTTTTGGCTAAGACTGGGTAAACAACCATGTTTCTAGGACCAAAACAAGATAAAATGTAAGGGAGTGGTATTTCAGAGTAGCAGATCTATTAGAATTAACAATCAAATTGGCTTACTTCACCAGTCATCCAAGATGAAATTCGATTACTTCGCCAATCATCCCAAATGCAAACCAATCAACAAAGATGAAGAATTTAATAATTGGAGATTGCTACACATTTAGTGTGCTAACCTTGGGGTAACAGGTAACCTTGTGACTAAACCTGTCAATATCTAAACTGTCAAGCAATGGGATTTAAGAGTTGGGATTTACTTGGAATTAAACAGTTAGAGGGGTTCATTTCACTTGTCGATCTTCAATGCATGCCAATAAATTATAAGTTGTTTAACTGATATTGGTTATAGTTTTCAACTGCAGGCTGCAACACCTGGAGATACATTTCCCAATTAGTAAATTCATTGACACATGTTGCTGCTAAATACTGTATAATGCATGAAAAACCAAGTAGCAAAAATGTGTAAACCTAGAGCTAGTTATGACTTCAGATGGAGAATTTGACACATAAAAAAACAGATGGGTAAAAGTAAAAGCTTAAGAGATACAAGATAGCATGGAATACCTGGATATACAATACATTGCTTGAAGGATGTGCATTGATCAAATAATCTGTGATCCATCTGATGGCAGGTTGGGTTTCCCCTTGCCGACGAGCAGCATCCATCTGTTCCCCATACTCCAACACACTCCAAGACAAAAGAGTTGTAGTAAAAGCCATTGGTAGCCCAAACTTGATGTGATCCCTTGCATCATACATTCCTCCAGACAGGTTTGCACCCACATCATTACCATCTGACAAAGCAGAGTTCCCTCTCATGGTATGGGATTATCATTAGGAAGCTTCCTAGGTATTGAAAAAATCCACCAATCATAAAATCAAAACCAATATGACCCAAAAGTTGAAACAAAAATTGAATGAAATAATCAGCATGACCTAAGTCTTCCTTCAAGAATTAATATGCATGCAAAAATCAAGTAGCGAATCAATCTCATGACAATTTGGGATTGCAAAAGGTATGGTAAGGTAGGGATAAGAAAGATAAGATTTGGGCATCTATGGATAAGATCTGGGGATTAGATATTCATGAGTTGGATATTAAATTGTTTGCATAACAACACTCCATTCCAATCACTAAATCACAACTTGGAATCTAACACTATCAAGCCTACCATGAAATATCAAAGAGAAAATTATATCCAAGTCAAGCCAACTTAGTAGTAAGTCCAAGTCCAACAAACCCTTAGTCATGCATGTTCATTGTTAAGTCTACCATGTGATGTCTAAAAGCGAAGTAGGTCCAAGTCAATCTAACCATGCTATGTGCTACTAAGTTAGTCCAAGTGAAGCTAACCAAGTGAAACCAAATGTCCAAGTCCAATTTGACACGCATATCTTTCTACGTTATCTATGTATTCCACATTCATAGGAAAGAGATATTAATTTGAAAATACAAATATTAAATTCATTAAATCATGGCAATTTTTAATTTATGTAAAATCTAACTTTTTTTTCAAATGGAAGATTTTATTTTGTTTGTTTGTTTTATCCTAAAAGGGTAATAATGATTATTGGGTGAAGATAAATGGCATTGAGTGTAGCGTGAAGTTGTGTTGTTTTTACTCCCATGGCATCTAGTAGTTCTATGGAAGTTGTGTTGTTTTCATTTCTTTAGTGCCAAAGGGTGCTATGTTTATGCAACTTCAAACGGTGTTCAACGATCAATATTCTTGCCAATGATTATTCTATAAAGCATATTTCGTCTTGTTGTAATGTATGTAGTGCCATAAATTCTTGGCCGTCATATTGTACACTTTTTTGTGTTGTTGTCTTTCCTTGTGTCATTTGTTATCCATATCAAACAAACATCAGTAAGAAGACTCATCGCCTTCATAACCACGTTGATTGCATGTTGCATGATAGGAGTTGACTACTTATTGTCCATGCATGACTTATATGTGGCATGGTAACAAACTATGTCAATGGTACATGTACCATGTGTCTATTATGTGTGGCACGTGTTTCACAATGTGCTATGTGTGGCGCTTATGGCGCAACTATGGATTATGTGGTATGTGTGGCACAAGGGGAACAAAGTGTGTCTATGTGGTGTTTATTGCACAATTTGTGTTGTGTGTTGGGTTGTCTAAAGGGTTGAACTGATCAACTCAATAAATATATTGATTCAAATAACTCTAATCCTTATGGAGTTATCAAGTTACTTAGTTATGTTGAGTACCATGTTGACATGGTCAGATGACATGGGCCACCAAACTATAGAAATAAACATTATGTGGAAAATCCATGGGGTTCTGAGTAAAGATTTCTCCTAAGGGGGTGTGTGAGATTCCTATAATGGTTTTTTTGTTCATGCCTAATATCATTGATAATGATTTAGTGTCTCTCTCCTTGATCTAGATATTATCTACCTAGAAGCAACTTGGGATCATTAAGGAGGAAAATATGATGAATAAATTGATAAATAAAAATGACAAGGTCAATAAAATATTATGTTGCTAAAAGATATTTTTTTATAAAATATAAAGAAAGTGATATTGTGAGTCATTTAGGTGATATTAGTATGTTGCTCATATGCCATTACAAACATTTAAGTGTCATTGGGATCAATCAGTATCCATAATTATTATCAAATGCACCATCATCGTGGACATTGGCGTTGTTGTCATCATGATCATCAATGTCATATGCTACATCAACACCATTTTCATCATCATGCTCATTAAGTCAAGTCCCTGGGCTAGTTACCTCTATGAATATTTTAGAACTCACTCGATGTCCATGTCGCTATTATGGTCAATTTAATGCATTATGGTGAATTATGTTTCCACTAGGACCAATCAATATCAAATAGTGCTATAATCACTTGCATCATCATTATTGGCATTGATATTTGTCATCAACATCCTACTAAATATTGTAGAAATCATCATTTCCATATTTACCATTGTCAATATATACCAAAATATCCATATTTACCATTGTCAATATATACCAAATTATTTGGCTCCCACGGTCTGTTTGGACAGGCTATTTGGCGCCAACGAGCTGGTTGAGTAGTCATTGGCGGAATTGGAGGATGAAATCTCCATGGGTTCAGGGAAACCAGTCATCGACCATGAATGTCGTAACAGAGGTAGGTGGAGAGCTATTGGGTCGAGATTTTGGTCGACAGTTGAATTTGCATAATAGATTTTTTTTGTTTTTGTTATATATTTTTGTTTTGTTTTTATTATTTTATTATATAAATTATATAGATTTTTTTGTTTTATTTTTATTATTTTATTATATAAATTATGTTAATTGGTTATAGATTATATTTTTTAATAATTATCATATAAGTTGTTTAGTTTTATAAATTAGGATTAATATAAAATTTAATTAATTTGTGTTTTATATAAATATAATAATTTGTGTTTTTTATGAATATAATATTTGTTTTAATGGTATTTTTTGTTATAGTATAAGTATATATAATAAACTTGGATTGAGGACGTTGGTCGAGAAGAGTTGTGCACATCGTGAATCAAGTGGGTGGTCATGACGTTAGATGCAAAATTTACGTGGCCACTAATGCATAAAAGAGGTTTAAATTGATAGTGATGAGGAGAGGTCATCACTACATTATACGTATCATATTCTACAAGGTCATGAGGCCTATATTAAGAGGTCGATGAATCGAAATATTTTCCTAAAACTTCGAGATTGGGTCGGGCCTCTACCTTTATACTGCATATGGATCTGAGACTGGTTCTAGGGAAACACCCTAGTTTAATTATAATCGAGTATTTGATTGGTTAAAATATTGTTCTTGGTTCTTCCACCAGTTCAATTAGTATATATTGGATCAGCTGCTACGACGTTTAAAGGAACTCAACCTAGTGAAGCTATGTCGACTGGTGCAACTAGACGTTTGGCGACCACAGATCATGAATATAGTTATATTGAAGTTAGAAAATCACCTCAGACGTATGGGGCTCACAGGGATTCTTACATTGTCGAAGGATCAACTAGCTATATTGATGCTTCTAGCTAAGTATCGATATGGTACTGGTTCTAGTACCTAATTCTTAATCGACGTAGGAACCTAATTTTCCTTTGGCACGCACTTAACAGGGTTTGCTTCAATGGTGTAGCAGGGATAAAGATGGTCAAGATAAAATTCGTGCAATTGCTTTATTGGATATTTGAATATCGAGGTGCATGTCACAAATATTACTAATAGAAGGTAGAAAAATTAAAAAAATTACACTTCAATGTCAAATTTGCAATTTTCCATGACACAATTAAAAATGACTAACATAAATGACTAATTCATATTATTCTAGCTAGTCATTGTTTATGCCGTGACTAAATTAGTCATTTATGTTAGTCATTTTTAACTCCGTCACTTATTATCTAGTCATATTTGTTAACTGGTGACTAAATTAGTCGTTAATTTTAGTCGTTTATAGTTGGGTCAATCAAAATTGCTCATAATTAGTAGTAAATCACTTGAAAAAGTTGTGGTGACTAGAATTTTTAGTCACCTGGTAGCTAATTCCTCATTTTGTATTAGTGATCAGAGTAAGATCTCTCCCAGAAAAGAACGTTGGGATGCTCCATTATCACCTCGAAAGGATCCTCCTAAGTATATTTACGTTAAGAATCCAACTTATATGGAGAGACGGGGAGAAAACAGAGATCATGATCAAGTTAGAAATGAAGAAGTAGAAGGGGAAAATCGAACTGAGGCTACCTTTGGATTCCCTATCTTAGATACAATGCAGGACGTAACTATGAAAAAAATCCCTCCTTCCTCCCTACCCACTTTCTATGGAAAAAGAAATGAGGACCCGGACACATTCCTGTTTGAGTTCGATATCCTTTGTAGGAGTTACAATTATCTACAAAAAGCTCACAAACTAAAACTCTTTCCTGCTACACTAAAGGATTCCGCCTTGAGATGGTTCATGGGATTAGGAGAATCTACTATCAGGACTTGGGATGATATGAAAACCTCATTCTTGTGAAAATATCAAGAATACTGCAAACCTAAGGACTCTCAACATGATATATTCAAGATACAAGAACTTGAAGACGAGAGCTTGGAGGATTATCTCGAGAGGTTCATTTATACATTACATAAGTCTAAATATAATGACCTCCGAGAAGATGCAATACGTACACTTTTCCTTAAGGGGATCTCCGAGGACTTGTTAGAAAGTCTTAATCTCATGGCGAGTGGTGACATTTCTCACAAAAATTTTGCACAGATCGGTGAGATGTGTAAAAATTATTCTAGGAGTAGGGGGAAAGTTGTGAAAATTTTTCAAGAGCCTTTTAGTAGAAATGTAAGAGGAAATGTTCCTAGTTTAGGTGGAGTTACAAGAGTAGAGTTAGGAAACCCGTTGGAGAATTTTAAGACTGATATATTAGGAGCAATGGGTTCTCAACTAAATGCTTTACAAGCCAAGAAGAGGCAGGATGAAGAACAAGCATCAATGAGTATCTTTTGTCCAAGATGTAGAACTAAACATCCCCAAAGGGAATGTCCGTTAAACAACATCTTTGTATGTCACATCTATATAGAAGAGCATCCAATAGATAATTTTCCATCCTTTCCTGGATTGCAAGCTATATATAAGAGTGGGGATGCATCTAAAACATCTAGGAGGCCTCCTTGGAAACCTAGAGACCAACCAACATATCCAAACTTTTCATCACAACCTCCACTCTATTATCCTCCGTATCAACCACCTCAGCAATGGAATAATTCCAACTGGCAGAATTGGCCACCTCAGTATCCTCCTCCTCAAATTCCACAACATCAATATTGCCCAAGGATGGAGAGGACAACCATATCCTCAGCCACAACCTGTCCCTACACCTAATCATCCTTATCCTTAGAATCAAATAAACTTTCAGCAAATGTCACTTGGATTTGTACCTCCAGTTCCTTTTATCACACAACAACCTCATCACTTTCAGAATGCAAATCCTCCTCGATCGACATTATTACCTGCACAACCGATACCTAACCCTAATAATAAACCAACTCAAGATCTTAACATCATTGAGTTGCAAAATATTCTCTCATACCTTATTTCGACTATACCTGTACATGAAATTCAATTACAATCAGGAAGAGTTGTGAATAATAAACCCAAGTCATCAGTCATCATTCAGGAACCAAATGAGGGAGAAGAAGATTCAAGTGAACTCGTGAATGATGCTATTTTGGAGGATGTGAACATTCCAAAAGTTTGAGTACACACCCATCCTCCACAAGAAACTATTCAGGAGCAAAGAATTCCTCCATTTCCAGAGAGACTTGTAATAGAAAACCTGTAGTTCATCAAGAGTATAACATTTTGAATGAATTAAAGAACATCTGTATTAAAATCCCTCTATTTCAAGCTATCAAAGATATACCAATCTATAGTAAGGTAATAAAAGAGCTTTGTATTAAACCGTCAGGAAAGAAGCAAATGGACCCTCTTACAATTCATGTTATAGGAGAAATGTCTGAATGTATGACAGGTCAGTCCCGGATTGCAAAATATACAAATCCAGGAGCCCCAGTAGTGACTGTAATTATAAACACCACCGCCATATAGAATACATTAATCAATTTAGGATCCACTATTAACATGATGACCAACGCAGTTTTAAAATTTTTACAGTTAGGAGAATTCCTCCGACTACTCCTTCCATCCTAGAACTAGCAGATCGGCCTATAGTAAAACTCGCTGGTGTCCTGGATGACATTGTTGTATCAGTAGATTCATAGGAATACTCTGTTGACTTTATGGTCATAGAATCGAAGGATCCTTCTAAAGGACATCCTATTATCTTGGGAAGACCATGGTTAGCTACTGCAAATGCTTTTATAGGATGTAGGGATGGAGAGATGACTATTTCCAATGGGTTGTCCACACAAAGACTTATTTTATACCCCCCAGCACAACCAATAACTGAAAATTCATGGTGGTTAAATTATTCTTTTGGAGATGAAGACTTTGATGATCTCTCCCTTCCTAGTGATTTTTCCTTGGCACTTTAGGAGCAGACCTATGAGAATGTATTAAACTAGTTTGTTTCTTCGACAACCTATATAGATTTCCCTCAGTCCTTTGCTCAACTCGATCAGAATTTTGGAGATGAGTTTCAAGAGAATATGGCTCTCTCAATGTTTATAGAAACACCTTGTGTCTTTACAATTGAAGAGCATACAAGACCATATACCATACCTTGTGAGGTTGGCCCTGAAAAATTTCTACATATAAACGCTGGATTAAGTGAAAACCAACAAGCACAACTGCTTAAAGTTATTAAGAAACAAGCTGGAGCATTGTCATGGGAATACATCGATAGGAAGGGTATACACCCCGATACCTGTATTCACAATATTTATATGGATCCAAGCATGTCACTTGTAAGGAAGCCACAGAGGAGGATGAATCCTGCTCTAAAGGATATAGTAAAAGAAGAATTACAAAAACTCCTCACTGTTGGTTTCATCTGTCCTATTTCCGACAGTAAGTGGGTATCTCCTTTAGTAGTAGTTCCAAAGAAAGTTACAGGGAAATGGCATATTTGTGTTGATTTTAGGGAGCTAAACAAAGCTACACTTAAAGACTACTTTCCTTTACCTTTTATCGATCAAGTATTAGATACTCTATCAGGTAAACAATATTTTCCTTTCTTGACGGGTATAGTGGTTACAACCAGATTTTAATAGCACCAGAAGATTAAGACAAAACCACTTTTACATGCCCTTGGGGAACATACGCTTATCGAGTTTTTCCATTTGGATTATGTAATGCACCTGCCACTTTCCAGCAAGCAGTATTAGGAATCTTTTCTGATCTTATACATGACTGTGTGGAGGTATACATGGATGACTTTACAACATATGGTAATACTTTTCAAGAAGCCCTTGACAACCTCGAGAAGGTCTTGATCCGATGTCAAGAAACAAATTTATCTCTTAGTCACGAAAATTGTAAAATGTTACTGAAATAAGGTATAGTTTTGGGGCACCATGTTTCTTCCCAAGGAATCAAGGTAGACCCTGCAAAGATCGAAGTAATTGTTGGCCTTCCCTCTCCCAAAACACAGAAAGAGGTAAGAAGCTTTCTTGGTCATGTAGGCTATTACCACCGTTTTATTGAAAATTTCACTAAAATAGTTGCACCAATGTTTAAGTTACTTACAAAGGACTCAGAATTCCAGTGGACAGAATCTTGTCAAAATGCTTTTGAAATCCTAAAATCCAAACTATCGGTGGCACCAATACTTAGGGGTCCCGATTGGTCCCTTCCTTTTCACATATCTATTGATGCCTCTGATATGGCCATAGGAGGAGTCCTTGGCCAAAAACAAGGACAAGCACCTTATGCCATCTATTTTATTAGCAAAAATATGACCGCTGCTGAATTAAATTATGCTGTTACTGAAAAAGAATTTTTGGTAGTAGTTTATTCTATTAATAAATTTCATCATTATATCATAGTTTATGAAGTTTTTGTGCATACCAATCACTACGCCATTAGATTTCTAATGAATAAACCAATTACCAATGGTAGAGTGACCCGGTGGCTTCTTTTATTGAAATAATTTAACATTACCGTCATTGACCGACTTGGTAAAGAAAATCTCGTAGCAGATTTCCTTTCTCGTATTCAACATGAAGATGGTACTAAACCAGTTGACAACACTTTTCCTGATGAACATCTATTTACTGTATCTGTTCAAACCCCTTGGTTTGTAGATATTACCAATTATTTAGCAACTGGGAAAATACCAAAGCATTCGTCCCAACATGAGAAACGTCGTATCATAGTTCAGAGCTCCAATTATTCTTGGGTTGATAACAATCTCTTCCGCACTAGTCCAGATCTTATTATTCGACGATGTGTGCGGGAGGATGAAATGATAGACATCCTCCATGCGTGCCATGATGGACCATGTGGAGGACATTTTTCTAATAAGAGAACGACATATAAAGTATTACATTGTAGTTATTATTGGCCAAGCATTTTTAAGGATGCTTCCAAATATGTCAAAGGATGTGATAGTTGTCAAAGAATGGGTAGACCTACGTCATCTGATCAGATGCCTTTATGACCCCAAGTTATGATTGAACCTTTTGACAAATGGGCTCTTGATTTTGTAGGACCAATTTCTCCCATGTCTCGTAAAAAGAAATATATCTTAGTTTGCACGGATTATGTCACCAAGTGGGTAGAAGCTAAATCTTTATTTAGAGCCATAGAGAAATCGGTGGTAGAATTCATATATGAAGAAATATTAACCCGATTTGGTGTACCTAGAGAAATTGTCATAGATCAATGTACTCAATTTACTTCTAAATTAATGAAAGAAATTACTACAAAATATGGTATTCGATATTGAAAATCTTCACCTTATCACCCTCAGGCTAATGGTAAGGTAGAATCAACTAATAAAGTATTAGAAGCCATTTTAACTAAAACCATTCACTTACATCATAAGGATTGGGCAGATAGACTCCTTGAGGCTTTATGGGCCTATTGGATAACATAGAGAAACACTACCGGACATACCCCCTATGAGTTAGTGTATGGAAAACAAGTCATTTTACCTATTGAATTTCAAGTTAAAATCTTTCGTATGGCAGCACAATTAGGCATGAATTTGGATGAAGCACATAAACAACGAATATTGCAGATTAATGAGTTAGACGAAATTAGACAAGATGCACTACAAAGAACGATGTTAATACAGAATCAACAAAATACATGGCATGATAAATCTATTAAGCAAAAGTAGTTTAATACTGGATATTAGGAACTACTATTTGATTCGCAGTTTAAAATTTTTAAAGGGAAATTAACTACCCGTTGGATGGGTCCATACGAAGTAGTTACAACTTTTGACAATGGATTAGTAAAAATTAAAACAATTGATGGCTCAAAAATTTCCTTTGTAGTAAATGGACATAGACTTAGGCTTTATCACCAACTGACATCTAAACAAGATTTTATACAGAACGTTTTGCAGCAAAATGAAATGGAATTAGTTTAAGGGGAAGCTATCCCTCCTCCTCCTAATCCTTGAAAAATATTTTGGGTTATTATCACTTGTATATATGTAAATATGTGTTTGTTGGTTTGAATAAATAAGAGTAATTTCTAATAGGTTGTTTACACAAGACACTTTTGCTTTTATGTCTTTATGAATAAATTGAATCATCTAACAAGTGGTTTTGCAGTTTGATTATAAATATATTATCTCTATGAGAAGCTAACAAAATATTACTTGTACAAGGAAAGTATGCAAAATACTTATCAGGTATTTTAATCTTTTTGGGGTACTTTTGGAATTTTTAACTTAAATGGATAATTTTTTTTATATCAATCCTTTGTATATCATACTTAACCAGTTCTGTCGTGATTCATATAGTTTTTGGTATCCTGATTCATACATGTATATTTCTGATTTATCCTTTTAAACAAGTTGCTTGATAAGACCCACTCTTATTATCATATTTTTCACAACCTTATTTCCCCCCTATGGATTACTAGTTCATCCTATACTTGTTATCAAAACTTGTCTCTAGAGTATTTTGGTGATAACTCGAAAGTAAGTGGTATTTTTGTCTGTGGGGAACATTAGTTTTCTTTTATAAAGAAGAAGGACTGTTAGGTTAAACAACAACTTTCAGTTATTCTTTTTTTGACATGTTTTATGAGTCTGGCCATTATGAAATTACTTGAACTTTATTTTGAAAAAAATTGAATTATGTGTTTAGCAGGATTTAACACGCTCTAGTACCAATTGAATTCCATATTTTTAATATCATTATACAAGGCAAACCTGCCGAGGTACTGAATAGGCCTGTTGGCAGCGGGTCAATGCTAAGTACAAACTTTACAACATGAAGCTCGATAAATGCAAGTAAACCCATCGGGGTACTGAACAGGCTCGCTGGCAGTGGGGCTATGCTTGCATGGTACCAAGATGAACCCACTGGGGTACTAAACAAGCCTGCTGGAAACGGGGCAATATCTGGTAACAGAGATATGGTTAATACACCACCATGCACATAGTTCATAAAATAATGATAATATATGAAATTTTTTTCAAAAAATAAATATGGACAATTCTTTATAATGTCATTTGAGAATGGCTCTAAGTTGGACTTTGCCCCGGCCGTCTAATTCTGCATATACCTAAGATATCACTATCTTATGGGACCCATAGATGTAAATCTCACACACTCAGGGGTACACTTAAAATATTTTATGATGACAATATATCTTTATAATGAGGCATGGATGGCTAGTTTTTCCTATGGTATTCTTTTGATTATAATATTCTCATTTACATGGTATTTCTAAGCACTTTTTATCCTTCATGAATATGCATCTCTGAATCATTTCCATTTACTAGTTAGTTTTTCTTACAAATAATTCACATCATGCCAGCACTCTTTCATTTTATGGAACAAATTAATTCTTCTCTCTGTATGGCTTGAGGACACGCCATATATTTGGTTTGGTGGGAAGATGGATTTGTAATAGAATTAGATTGTTTTTATTTATGATAAATTTATTTATTTCTAACAAATGATAAGTATTTTCGGGAATATAAACAGTGGAATTTGGTTATAGCTTGAAGCATATTTTTACAGCAGAATTCAATATGGAAGATAATATGGATGATTGAATGAAGATCCAAATGAAATATTAAATAGCGAGATCTGAGAAAAATGGTGATATTATAGCACTTATGATTAAAATTGCTAACTAAATTTTGTTTTTGGGAAAATAGTTTTTACTTCCATTTCACTGTTAATAATTCTATCCTCTTACCGAATCATGCATGAAAATGATCAATCTTTTTGTTATTCAAAATGCAATTTATGTTTTTGTGTTACATGTTTAACCTGCCCAAAGTTTTACTTTGGACATGGTTGAATTAATTTTAAACCTTATAAATGATAAAATTATTTTGAACCTGAGAACTGTTAAATTAAGAATGTTGAAAACCCAATAAATTCATTCTTAACTTTCATACAATGTGTGACATGAAATATATGTTATTTTTACAGATTAACAGAGTAAAGTTTAAAATTACCTTCTTCATCTGCCAAGTTGAAGGCAGATGCTAGTTTGCCTTCTCCCTAAATTGTTTTTCTTTCTTTTTGTTGAGTGGGACCTGGCATTTCTCCAGTTTGGGGGAATGTTGATCCTATATTTGTTATCATTTTTGGCAGTTAAATTACTCATTTAAACACACATTTTATTATCTTTTGTATATTTTATGTTAGGTAGATCATTATTCAGCCTCAGGTATGAGTGTATTTAAGGTTTATATGAAATCTTTTTATTTAACATTTTTTATGGTTTTATATGTATTAACTTGTTTATATATTTGTTTACAAACTTCATAATATTTTTGGGCTAAATTAATAAACATAACACATTCAGCCTACCTTTCGCACAACATGTCTAGCTCAACGTCTAGCTTGTCATCCAGTCCATCGCGTGAAACTCGCTGGTGGTTTGCCAGATGTTGAGACGTGTTGCTGTAGACTGCAGTCTTGAAGCACACCAACAGATAGACACTCCATTCACCCTAGATCGATGCCTAGCGTATCCAGCTCACGACCCAACCTCCCGTTCAGCTCTCTGTCTAGATCGCCCATTAGAGTGCGCGCTGCTGAGAATTAATTCCGGCATTTAAAATGTGAAACAACTTGCAAAAAAATTGTTATCCACGCGTCTGGGTGATGAAGTTGTGTTCTAGATATTTTCCAGCCTGTATTCTTCTTTGCTCGCCACCACATCAACCATCCACGCGCTGGATTGATGAATTAAACTCACGCTCTAGAATATTCACCGCTACGCTCTCCTCTGTTCATTATCAGCCACCTGCTACGATAAAAAGGGAACCCGTGCACCACATTTGAAGATCGATCATGCTAAGGAGGAGCCTGTGTGTTCGCTTCCCAGTAAAAAGATCATAACCGCTCTGAAGAAGGAAGATGCATGTGCCTTGGCCTATGATCAATTAAACGCCTTTAAGATCGACTAAATTTAGAGAGCAGTCGACTTCTAAAGGGTGGAATTGCTCATCCCTGTAAATTATTGTATATAGCAGCCTCTATGAGAGAGCTGGGTTAGCTAGAAAAAGTTAGTCAGTTAAGATAAAGACAGAAAGTTAGAAGAATTTATCAGGTTGTTCTTAAACATTTGTATTTCTGTTCCACCATCTGAATAAAGAGCTGTATGTGTTGCTGTTGAAGATTGCGTTTGAGTAGAAGTTAGCTAGGAATCACCCCTGATTGCTGAGAGGGCCCCTCATCAACCAGAGGTTTATTTTCTTGTTTATTTCTTTCATATTTCGTGTTGTAGATAGTTTAATTCACAGTCTGTTTTATTATTTATGTAATGCAATTTGATTTCTGAATTAGATAATTAGACTGCACACATAGTTTGTTTCAAGTTTTGCTTTCAGTCATTTTATTTCCAGTCTATTGCCTGATTTATTTGTGAGTTAGATAAAATAGATTGTTGTTTATCAAGTTAAGTAGATTCAGTTATGTCTATTTCATTTCTATTTTAGTTATTAGTTTATGCAATTTACATTCCAGTTCATTAATATGCAATGGTTTCTTTATGCTTATGTTTATGAATTTGTTTAAGTTTATTCTACTATTAGATTTGCTTAATAAGTAGGTTTGTTTATTGCCTTTATGCATTAGAATTACATCTGCATGACTTCAACTCACAATTAGTTCATTTAGGTTAGTTTTTACCATTTTAACTATGCAACCTATCATTTGGACAGCCTGTTCAGTTTGTTATTCAGCCACCCCTTTCAGACCCACAGTTCAGTCTGTCATTTAGCCCTTAGTTCTGTTTTTAGTGTTTTTAATGTATTTTAAGATTGTTTTTAGTTCTGTTTTGTTAATGTCTAAATTATGTTTTGACTGTCATATTTAGATGCTAGTTTTGTTTAACATTAAATTTATAGTTTAATTGTTTCAAGTTATTTATTAAGTTTTATTATTTTTCCTTATTTTTTTTCACTTTGAATATGTGTTAAGTTGTTTTTGAATGTTATTGCTGATTTTGTTTTACTATTGTATTATTTTGTATTTATGCTTTTTAGATCGATTTATTTGTTTGTTTGTGAGATTTAGTGTTACATTTGTTTTCCTTAGTATGTTTTTAGATTGTCTCTTTTATGTTGTGTTATTGTTGAAAGAACTTGTAGGACAAAACCTAAAGATATTTCTTTTATTAAGTTTTCTAGTTGCTTCTTTTATTAAGTTTTCTAGTTGCTTATAAGTTAAGTCCTCCTTGTACCCTAGTTTCCCATTTGAATATTTAATTGTTGATTGTATTTCAGTTTAAAGTTTATTATCAATTATTTAGTTTAATATTCTGTCTCAGTTTAATTTCTTTAATAAGTGCATTTTTAGGAGTTTGACTGGGTTTTTCATTTTGAAATATCTTTCGATCTTTTGTTTGTTAAAATATTGACACGACACCCTCTACCTTCGCATATATTTTGTGTCAAATCTAAGCTTACCAACCTCGATTGATAATTAAAGAAGAGGTGGATTAATTTAGACATTATAATACACCCAACACCAGCACTGGAGCAGTTTCCCTATGCTAGTTTAGACTTTCAGGCTGACAATGATCTCGTCCTCCCTTGTGGAGGAGTATGGGGAGCGCTAGGTATTTTGTTTTTTCAAGTTTTTAAATTTTTATGAATTTTTATCATAAAGGTATATACATATGTATAATATTTTTTAATCCATTTAATGTTTAAAATGCAAGTATTGCACTTGTCCGCCCTGATGGGCATCCTAGGATGTATGTACGACCCGTGGCAAGGGAAGATGTTGCACCTAGAAATCTTGCATTGCTTATAAGTATTCATGAGAATTTCACATTTTCTTTCAACCTCCTAGAAAGCCTAGTTTGAGTCACCTTGGTCACTTTTTTCCCAAAACTAGAAGGGAGGGCGCCTTCATGTTTTTTACACAGAGCGTCAGCGACACCTATTGCAGTTGACCCAAAAGCACAGTTTTCTCCTTTCTTTGGAAAAAACCCTAGATCGGCGCTTTTGTTAGTTTTTCTAAGAGCACCAGTGGTGAGAAAATGAGAAAAAAGAAGATTCTGGAAGCTTCCATGTGGAAGCCTCCTTGGAGTTAGTTCTTATAGGCTTGGGAGAGGTGGAATTCACCTTCCTCACCTACAGGGATCTCATCTTATCCTTTTTCTAAGTAATCTCTTGAGTCCTAGGCCTATAAATGAAGCCTTCATGATGAGAGTGGAGGAGGCTAGGAAAAACACCCTTATGCTGCTAGTTTGAAGTCTGAGTTAGAGGCAAAGTAGACTTAGCTTATGGTTGGAGAGGTCTTCATAGTCATAGGAGATTGTAGACATTCTTGTTTAGATCGAAGCCATCGATATCAAGGCTTTTTGGTTGTACTTCTTTCTCATCCATATATTAATACAAAGACATTTCCCTTTCCTATATTTGATTGTATTGATTGTAATTAGATATTATTGGACTCCTTGATCACCAATATGAATAGCCGATTTATCATGATGCTCTCATCCCTTTTGTTTGTCTTGTGATATATTTTGCAGGTACTGAACTATTGCAAGGAATTTTGGAAAGAAGACAAGCGGATCCAAGGTTGAGGTATATTGTCTTTCATGTTAGTTGATTTGATTATTCAAGGAAATGATATGTTGCTGTGTCTTTTTGCTCTGTAGTTGTGACTTACACTGCAGAGGAACAAGTAGTGTCTGCACTGATTGAGAATTCTTGATAACAAAATTGGCAACTTTGCTGGGGATGCTTAATCCAGTCAGATCTGGGGAAGATCTAGTTAGATCTGGTGTAGATCCAGTCAGATATACAAACTTTGGTAACCATTCCATCTATAAAGGTCATTCTCTCTCCTTTTAGTTGTTTCAGTTAACAAGGTAAGCTATCTATCTTATGTTTTTGATTTTTTTCCTTTGTTCTGATTAGTTTTACCCTTTTCAGTCTAGCTTAGTTTTTTCTGGTTTCTCCTACAGGATTTTAGCCTTTCAGTTCTCGTTCGAGCGACGCCTTTCCCTTTGGTTGATAGAGCGTCGGTTCATCCTAGGGCGTGTTTTCTATTTCTGGACAGAGTGCCAATACTGCCTTCTCCTTCAATTGACAGAGCATCGACGATGCCTACATGCAGAAGGCTAGAAGCACTGATCCAACCTAGGACACCCTGGTGCAGTGCTCCTCAACATGTCGAGGTAGGCCTTCAAACTGCCCGTTTAAGAAATTCTTTGTTCAAAATTTGTAAACTGTCCTGTTCTCTGAAGTTTTTCTGTGTGGTTTTCTTGCTTGCTTGCTGTATGATTTACTATTTTTTGTGAGTATGATTCTCTGTTTGAGCTCAGATCCAAAAAAATTATCTTCTCCATTGTCATAAATGAAAGTGGAAACATAGTTTAGTTTTGGTTTTTTAGTGAAGTGTCTGAAAATTTTCTTTTGAAAAGAAAGCCTATATCCTCATCCTAGAAGATTAGTTTCTTTTTTTTAAAAATATTGCTTTGTGTGCCTCGTATTTTCTAGAAAAATACAAAAATAATCATATTATTTTCCTCTTGTTTATGCTTGCAAAAATTCTCCATTTCCATTTTGCATGTGTGATTCAGAAAAATAGGTCTTTTTGACATTGTAGCAGAAGTTAGTTTTGCATGCATGTTAGAGGCTTAGTTTTCTTTCTTGCATTTTCAGAAACTTTAGAGTGCTTGTTTGAAAGAGTTTTTGTGTTTGAAAGGACTTTCTTTGCATTCTTTATTGGATCTTGTTTTGATTATTACAAACAAATTTCTTTTGGTATATTGTTGAAAAGAAAAGAGAAAAGGTTTCTTCCTTACCCTAGTTAGTTCTCATCGAAGTCAAAAAGTGCATTTACATTTAGATTAATTTGCATTATTGGAGATAACACTTCACAAACATTCACCTAATCGTCCAAATAAACTTAACGGTAGCTTTAGGTCTAAAATTGTATAGAAATTTGAGTCATAGGTTAGTGACATGTTCGAGCGTCGTAAAGCGCAGTAGCTGTCGTTACTTGTCTGCACTACAACCCGGGACTCACGCAGTTCTTCTACGTACCATTGGTATATCGAATGAACTTTCATGTACCCTTGAGGTATATAGAAAGGTACTTCACGTACTCGATTGTATATCGTAATCCCCCTTGTGAATGGTTGTGCATTAGACAACACTACTACCGATTTGAGCTCCCACGTACCTTGCATATATTAGGAGACCCCACTAGGATACCCTGACCATCTGAGAAAAACCCGTTGGCCATCTTGTGTGGAGCAATGCATCAAAAACAACATTCGAGGAGATTACTACACATGTACCCCTGAGGTATGTCACGAGTTGCACCTACTTGACAATCTTGGTGAGAGACCGGTTATTTTGAACCCATCCTATCACTTAAGTATGTTTGTGACCTTTAGCTCTGTGTCGGTTTTGTTTGTGTGATTTTCTTGTTTTTTGACCTAGATTAGGTAACTTCGGCCACCACCATGGATGAGCAACTTGCGAGATGTCATTCTCGTAGATTGCAAGGTTTACCTCCTGACTCTCCTCCTACCATGGAAGGACAAGAAGGGGTAACCATGGAACAACTAGCTTCTACTAATGTTCCCATAGGAACTGCCTTAGCTAGTGAAATCAGAGAAGTTTCACTATTTTTACAAATCCTTTGGTTCAACTGCCTCATGCAGCTGATGCTTCTGTGCATTCGCTGTTGGAAGGTTGTGTCGATAGTCCTACTCCACCAGATTATGGCTTGGATGCTCCTTTTTGGAGGAATTCTATGGGCCAAGCTATTGCTGAATTCAGGGTTATTAGACCTTCACCAGGGAACCCTCCTTTAGGAGAAGAGGAACATAGAAGAATTAATGCATCTCTCGATCGAGCTTGTAACTTTTCAGAGAGAGTAGAAAAAATCATTCCTCCACCTGTGTCTCTTTATGAAACTATGCCAGCTCATTTACCTGTAGTATGGACCCTTGGCCTATAGCTAAAATTAAACCTTCTTTTGAAGGTCATCCAACCTATGGTGAGACTTCTCGCAAACCATGTCCTGATGGCTATCGTTCACTAGCTCAAATGTTAGGTCCTATTGATGAAGTTCCATTTCAAGGTAATCCATGCCCAAATGACAATCCTATAGTTTCACATCATGACCCCATTACTAGGCCCCTCATACCAGTCATGGTTGAGGGAAGATCCACAAATCAAGTAATGTCAACAAACTCTAATGCCGGGGGGCAACCGCTGGCACGAGTTACGTCATCTGTTAGTGGAATTATTACTAGTTCAGGACAAGTTGCAGCTGTAGCACAACCTGTAGTAGTTATCCCTCTTACCAATACCAATGTTGTTCCCCCCCATCTAGTTCAGGCCAACCTGTTAATAATCCATCTTCTTGGGAATATACTTATCCAGGAACATAGCCACCTATGGTTAATCAAGTTTGTCAACAACCACCAAATGTGGCTATTTATCCTAGAATTCCCTACCCTGGGAATGCTTTTGTACCTTGGGGACAAACCAATTGGTCCAATGTACCATCATATGGAGGAGCCTTTGTTAATACTGATGGAGGATATGGTGGACCATCGCCCAGAGGACCACTGCGAGGACCTGGAGGACCTCAAGGTCTTGGAGGACCTAGTGGACCATTTGGAGGACCACCACTTGGAGGCCCACCACCACCACCTAGAGGTGGAAGACCACCACCACCACCTGTCAGATGACCCCCTCCATCAGGTGGACCACCTCCTCATGGAAATTATAGAAATCAACAACCTTTTCAACAAGCTTTGGGGGCATCATCCATACCCATCTATAAATATGCATTTGGTCCTACTGGTCAGCAAATTCCATACTAGTACTACCAATATCCACAACCAAATCAACAATTTCCATTTCTAACTACTTTAGATTTTCCAGACTTGTCAAGATTGATAAATGACCCAATCCATCATGACCCCTCTTGGCCTACCATTCCTGTAAAGCTTCCTTCCGATATACCTAATTTTGATGGTAAACCCGGTGAAGATCCAAAAAAACCATGTGATGACATTTCACTTATGGTGTTCATCCAATTCTTTGATGGATGACTCAATCTGTCTATGGCTTTTTCAAAGAACCCTCACTGGTATTACCGCAAAGTGGTACATCGAGTTACCACAACACTCTTTTTGGGATTTCAATGCCTTAGCAATGGCATTTTTAACACAATTTCAATTTCCAATCCGATATGAAACAGATACAGACCTTCTGACCTCACTTCAACAAACCACATCAAGTCACATCTCTGATCATATCCATGAATGGAGAAGAAGACTGAGGTTAATTAAGGCCCCCATTCCTTATTAGTTGCTCGCTGATTGGTTTACAAAGTCTTTACTCCCACCTATTGCTAGAGATGTTTCCATGGGAGGCACTGTTACTAAGGAGCAAGCTATTAGTCGTGCTTAGTACCTATACTTGGTCTAATCCCACTCAGGTACTCTCTATGATCTGATTCGCCATGATCCTCGACCCACAATAGATCCATCATGACCCACAACTGAACCACCTACTGATGGCATACTTAGTTCAGTTCAAACACAAATGACAACAAAATCTTCTAAGAAACAAAATCAAACCGCCACTCCGTCAAATCAAGCAGTACCATCTACCAAAACTACACCCTCTCCTATTGCTTCCGCTGAAGTAAACGCGATCCAATTAACTGAATCTTCAGTTTAAAAGAAGAAAGGAAAAAATAAATCTAAAAAACCTGATAATCAATAGGAAGGAAACAAAACACAGAACTCAAATTCTGATTCAAAGGGTAAGCGAGAGGTAATATATCCTTGTTTAATCTGCGGAGGTGACCATTTTACAAAATAATGTCCTCGTCGTGAGGAAGTGAGTAAGTTTTTGAAAACTTCACTCACCCCAGTAGTTTTGAAAGATCCTTTCCCTTCCCAACAATAATTAATTGATCATAAGTGCTTGAACGAAACTTCTTCATCCACTAATGAAGTTCGAATGATTTCTAGTGAAACAGTTAATTTGAACACAAGATCACACAGTTATGACCCTCATCTAGAAAAGAAACCTAGTGATGTTCTATCTGAAAATCCCTCAACTTCCACACCTCCTGCTAATAATGGTCTTCACATTGAAAAACCTATTCCAGAAGCAATTTTCCGCCCACCAAAGGGTACTCAATGTAAGTCCATAATCAATCCTAACGCTCGTGCCGCCTAATATTATAATATTGTCAAAGATTTGTCTCAAGAACCCTGTGCTATGTCGGCTTTAGAGGTACTTCAAACCTGCCCAACTCAATGGAAAAACTTGCTTACTACCCTCAGAGCTATGGATCCTGAGAATAGTAATATCATCACTTTCAAACTGGATGATTTCAAGACGAGACTCACATCGGTTAGCTTTCCAGATCGCTACCAAAATTGCTGGAAAGACTATCCATCGTACCATTTTGGACAAGGGTGCCTCTACATCAGTTATGTTTTTATCTTGTTGGACAGCCATTGTTTCCCCAGAAATCAACCGTTCACCTACTACCCTTAAGCGTTTTAACGGTCGCGACTTTCAACCCTATGGATTACTACCTGCCATCCATGTTGAACTGGGGGGAAAACTAGTCTCCATTCACATTGAAGTCATCGATGCTCCTTTGGATTACAACTTACTCCTAGGTCGTAACTGGTTTTATGCTATGCAAGCTATAGCATCGACCATTTTTCAGATCGTCCAGTTCCCATTCTAAGAAAAGATTGTTACTGTTGATCAGTTAGATTTCATCATGCCTAGTGCCATTAAAAATGATGCAAATAATGTTCTCTCCTGAATACCCCATAGTATAAGGACATTGGAGTAGGCCTTATCAAAGTCTCTTCACTAATGGGAGTCTTTCCCTCATCTGATCCTCCTCCTGCTTCACAAATCGCATCTATTAATATGATTTCTACCTCTCATGTAGACAAAGGAAAAGCAATTGCTGATGAATCAACATCATTTTCCCCTTTTGAAGAAATTTACAATGCAATCCAAGCTACCAATGACCCCCCATCAATTACCATTTGTTGGTGGCCTTAGAATGCTATCACATGCCATACTGTCTTGAAACCCCCCCATCTCTAGATTAGCTTTCACACACACTTCCTACAGACGAATCTATTATGGAAGTTATGTTGTTAGAGGAGATGCCTTGGGAAGATTATCATCACCGATATTCTTTCCTTCCCCCTTACCATATGGTAGAAGACCGCTTCACCTCCACGGTTTCATCTGATATAGCCCTCAACCCTCGATCTCCTATCCTCACTCATAGTGTCGATTCTGAAGGAAATTTGTGTAACATTACAAAAACTATGCCTGTAGACATATCGGTGAAACCAGGTATTTTTGAGAACATTTTCATAGGATAGAACTCTTCACCTAAAGAAGTTCAAACATACACAACACTTTTCAAGGAGTCTCGAGATGTCTTCACATGGACATATGAAGAAATTTCAAGGATTGATCCCTCTATCATTGTTCATGAGATAAAAACTTACCTTGAAGCCAAGCCAGTCCGTCAGAAACTACGCCAGGTGCATCCAAGAAAAGCAGCCGCTATTAAAGAAGAAGTTGAGAAACATTTGAAGGATGGTTTCATTTACCCCGTACCATTAACTGAATGGGTGTCCAACATAGTCTCTGTGAACAAAAAACAGGGCACTATTGGGGTTTGAATCGATTTTAGGGATTTGAATCGAGCTTGTCCAAAATACAACTTTCCCACTCCCTATATCGATCAGATAATTGAAAACTATGTTGGAATTGTTATTTTTTCCTTTATGGATGTCTTCTCCGTCTATAATCATATTGAATTCTCCTGTTAGACCAACACAAGACCGCATTTATCTGCCCTTGGGGGACTTTTGCTTATTGTAAATTGCCTTTTGGTTTAAAGAACGCTGAGGCGACATTCCAACGTGCCATGTCCTATGCTTTTCATGACATTAAACATGTTGTGGAACCTTATCTTGATGACCTGCTTGCTTATTCCAAGCAGCGGGATATTCATGTCGATCATCTGAGAGCTGTGTTTCTTTGATGTTGTCATTTTAACATTCATCTAAATCCCCATAAATGTGTTTTTTTGTGTAGAAGCTAGCCAAATTCTTGGATTTATTGTTTCTAAAGATGTCATTCGTATAGATCCCTTGAAAATTTAAGCTATCTTAGCGCTACCTGCTCCCATGAACATAACTAAACTCCAAAGTTTGCAAGGGAAGGAAAACTTTCGACGTCATTTCATCAGCAATTATGCAGAAAGGACACGCGGTTTCATGAGGTTGCTCAAGAAAGATACCCCTTTTGTCTAGGATGATTTCACACAACACGCATTTGATAATCTCAAACATGCACTTACCCATGCACCAGTGTTGCAACCACCTAATTATGCTAAGGATTATTCCTTGTATGTGGCTACATCCTTGTCTACCATAGGCATGGTCCTTGTTCAAACAGATGAACACGACCAGGAACATGTGATTTATTACGTAGGTAAGAGTCTTTTGAACTCTGAAACTCGATACTCACATGTGGAGAAACTCGCTTTGGCCACGATCATCGTGGTCTAGAAGTTTCGTCATTATATCTTGCTCTGCACCACCACTGTTTACGCGAATTCCAACCCCATGTACTACGTTCTTACACGACAAGTGCTTGGGGGAAAATACTCATGTTGGATTGTGATTCTCCAGGAATTTGAGTTAGAATTAACTGAAAGCACTTCTAAGAAGCCTCTCATTTTTGTAGAGCTTATATATGACCTTCCTTGTACTACTGAGATTACAGAGCCCTTTGATTCATTACCTGATGAATCATTGTTTTTCATTAGTATGAATGATCCATGGTACAAAGATATCATTTTGTATCTCCAGACCTTACGATACCAGCCCACTGCTTCTCGGGATGAACTTCGTCACATTCACCACTAGGCCAAAAGTTATCTCATCTTGGATGATACCTTATATTGTTGTGGTGTTGACTCCATCTTATCACGTTTCCTTACACATGAGGAGGTTGAGATCGCTTTAAATGATTGCCATGCTGGAGCTTGTGGCGGTAATCTCTTTGGGTTGGATACTGCCCAAAAAATCTTGCATGCAGGGTATTTCTGGCCCTCTATTTTCAAAGATATCATTGAAACAGGCAAGAAATTCCCATCGTGTCAAATGTTTACTTCAAAGAAATGCACACATCCAAATCTGCTCCATCCCATTGTAGCAGTTGGTCCCTTTGCAAAATGGGGCATAGACTTCGTGCACTGTAGACCTACCTTAGCCAAGGGGCATGGCTACATTATTTTAGCTGTGGACTATTTTCCAAAATGGGCTAAGGAAATTCCCACATATGCCAAAGATGGTAGGACTGCTGCACTATTCTTATTCAACCATATCATTGCAAGATTTAGGATTCCTAGGGCCACCGTGACCAATCATTGATCACATTTTCAAAACAAAATGATGGCAGAGCTTAGTGTAAAATTAGGGTTTCGTCATGATAACTCTACACCGTACTATCCTCAGGCCAATGTCTAGGTTGAGGCTATAAACAAAGTATTAGAAACATTGCTTTAGCGGATGGTAGGGAAAGCCAAGTCAAACTGGCATTTATAGCTTTTCTTTGCACTCTGGGCCTATAGGAATACTATCAAAACTTCCACAGGTTTTACACCTTTCCAATTAGTATATGGGCTGGAAGCCAATCTCCCGATAGAGTGTGAAATCCCTTCTTTAAAGCTTGCTGTGGAATTATTGCCCAACACCACTATAGATGAAGAAAGATTCCTGTATCTAACCAAACTTGATGAAACTCGACGCGATGCTACCTTAGCTAATGAGGCACATAAATGAAGAATGAAATTTCAATATGACAGGACTGTCCAACCTCGTGCCTTCAATGAAGGAGATCTGGTCTTGACTTATGACCAGAATCATGACAAGCTGGGGGCAGGCAGATTTGAGTCTATGTGGCATGGGCCATATATTGTTTGTCGTGTTTTAGAGAAATGGGCATATGAATTGGTTGATTACGACGAGATACCTTTGTGAGAGCCCCAAAATGGGCTCTACCTCAAAAGATACTATGCCTAGGTCATCTAGCATAGGGTCTTTGTAAATGTTGTTTATAGTTTGCTGTGTGTCTTAGCTTTGAGAAGTGTGTCTTTTGTGTGATTAAAATTTGTGTTTTTTCATAAAACCCTACTTATTATTGTCTTTTTTCTGATGGACAAATGACTTCCTTCATTGGTTTTTCTGATGGTGCTCATCGATATACACTTAACCTTGCATCAACAGCTTGGGTACTGTACTCTCCTACAAGTGAGCTGGTGAATTTAGGGGGTATTCTTTTAGGTCCCTCCACCAACAATTTGGTGGAATATCAAGCCATGATCGGATTGTTGACGAAATCCCTAGCTAATGATGTAAGGGAAATTAGGGTTTACCTAGACTCTGAACTAGTTGCCCAACAGCTTAATCGAGTCTACACCATCAAAAATCCCATGCTTCTTCGTACTTTCCAAAGAGTTAGGTTGTTAGAGAGGTATTTTGAGCAAGTTACGCATCAACACATTCCGAGACATTTAAATGCTATGGCAAATTCCCTAGCTAACTATGTCTTAGATTGGCATATTGCTCATATTTAAAATTCCATTTGAAACATAAACAATACATGTAAATTCATAAGTAGATGATCATTTCACACATCACATTTGTCGCACACACAACTATAAATATAAAAGTTTGTCATATATAAAAAGCTGTAGCACCGAGATACAAAATTTGGGCTGAAGCATCCCTAGCTTTCAGTGCTCTCAAAAGTTCAGGACCATAAAAAGTTCAGAATACACATATACATATGGAAAAATATGAAGCTTTGAAGCTTTCAGTAATACATATACAAAAAGTAAAAATCAAGGCAGACTAATCCTCGTGATAATCATGGTAGCATGTAATGGCTTGGGCCACTCTGCGGAGTAGCCTAGAGAATTGTCCAGAGACACCTACAGTATGGCACTGATAACACGTAGGTACCTCGTCAGTAGTCATGTCAGGAATGCCCACAGTCAAGTGCTGTAGGTTCTCCTCAAGATCTCTGAGCTCTTCATCAGCTTCAGAGTGGTAGAGCATCATATCCATGGTACCTACTCGCCTAGCAATAGGTGACATCCTAGCTGGACGAACAGATCCAATGTCTGCATGAAAACATTTTTATCTTAGTACTACAGAATAAAAAAATGAAATAAATACAAAAAATTAAAAACACAAGCGGATAATGTCTTTTCTTACCTCGGTCATCCCATACTTCTCCCTCAGGTAGAGCCAACTATGGGTCATCACAGAAGTCTGCCCCTTCATAGGCATAATCCTCCACCATAAGTAACTGGTTTCTCAACCAGCGAAAGAAACCTGACCCGTAGCTAACTTTGGGTCCTCCACCTCCAAGGTGAGGCATGGCTGTAACCCATGCAAGCATCCTCGGATCCTCAGGCTCAAGCCTAGTAATGGTCACCTGTGGTATCATGTGAGGTACCCACTGTAAGATAAAGGACACTACCACTAATCCATAGCCAAATTGCTTCAGCGTTCCTCTTTTGCACTTGTTCAATTGGGTCTTCAGACACACCAACATGCCTTCACACCAGTTGATGACAATAGGCTCCATGCACTGCAAAGCATATAACATATGTGATCTGCTGGTAAGGTGGGAAGCCTTAGTACCTGCCGCCTTGCTGATAGTATACACCACTGTCCTCAAGGGAAGATCTACTAGAGACTTGATCTGTAGCTTCCCCGATTGGAACTTTGTACCTAGGGAGAAATGCTGATCAATAATATCATCCAAGGAGCCTTCCCCTCCTCATGCTCTAGATAGAACTACTGGGATTCCCCTCATAGACAAATCGGTTAGAAAATAAATAGGATATGGACTCCCACCACAAAATGCTCTTGGTCGGGATCCCACATATCTATGATATACTCTAGCAATCAGATGTGTGCTTTCATTCTAGGTACCTGAAAATACTTTAGAAGCCTGCAGTTCCGTAGAGCTTCAACAGTGGCTAGATCCTTGGAAGCTTGGTTGTCTGGAACTTCATGTTCCCTTTCCTTCCAAATTACCATGATGTACCTGTAACACACAAATTTTGTAATTAGAACTCATATCATGGCTAAAAGGAAGAAAAGCAAATGAAATGACAAATTATGAAGCAAGAAGAAAGCATGAAAAATTTATTTTTGGTGGATTAGGGTTTTTGATTTTTTCTTTTCACTACGGCGGCGCTGCTCTCCTTTGCCCACAAAGCACCACGACATTGCTTCCTGTGGCTCCCAGAGCGCCGAGCACCTATTTGTTGTGGATAGAGCACCTACAACGCCTCTATCCCAGCTTGATAGAGCACTGTCGGGGACTCTGCCCGATGGCCAAAAACCCTACGGGGAAGAAATTTTTACCTTCTATCACAGTCAAAAACCCTTATTGGGATGCTTAATCCCCTACCTTGCCATTTCAAATGATAAATCTATCTTCTATCTTGCTTTTAAACTATAAAAAACATTTTAGGAGCATGGATTTAAACAATGGAAAACAAGTTAAATGACATTTGTTAAGCATAGAGGGGGAAAGAAACAAATGCTTACCTCTTCTAAGGAGAATGAAGAACAATGCTATGAAAAACTCTTGCAAAATCACCGAAGGAAACTCTTGCTATAAAAGCCAACTACCAAAACTCATCAATGGTAAAAATATATTTCCTACCCTTTCTATTTATAGAATATTTGGAATTTTCAAAAATGGATTATAATTTATTTAATTTTGAAATCCAAATTATTTTGGTAAAAGTGGGGTTTTATATTTTTTACTTTCTATAGTTTTGGAAAAATCGCTTTTAATGGTGTTTTTTGAGTTTTTTCAGTTAAATATTGGGTTATGGCTACGATTTAAGCTATTTTTGTCTTTTTCAAGCTTAGAGCAAGACTGAAAAAGTACTGAGCACCGTTTTACACTTTTTACATGCTCATTAAAAATTCCAGTAGAAAGGTGTCGGGTATAATTTTTTCACTTTTTCAGACTCATTAAAAGTGGATTATGAAAAAGGAACCTAGTTCGGGAGTTATATTTAAGCTTTTTTCAGTCTCCTCAAAACACAAAAAGATTTCCAAGTGAACTTGTTGCGTTCACACTTGTAAAAGAATCAGAATGGTCAACTAGTTGGGGGTAGGTTATCTCTTTTTCGGACCGATTGGCCTTATTTACGAAAAAGGACCCTTTGGAGTCTTCTTAGTCATTTCAAACTCTTTAAACATGAAACGACAAATGAGTTTGCTTCCATCAGACTCGTAAAACAAAAAGGTGAAAGGCCCTATTTGGGAACGAGCCCCTCCTTTATCAGGTTCATGAAAAATATGAGAATGGAATCATCATTTGATGAGATTTAACGAGTGTTTGATACCCTCTTTGGACTCGTAAAAATGAAAGAGAGGCACTCACCCTTCGAGGTGGGGAAATTAAAGGAAAGGGGAATGGTTTTCATTTGTTTTATGGCAGTAATATACAGTCCACCTTTGAACATGGCACCTGTTTGCATTTGCATATCTGAACAGTTGGGTTTTTAGCTTGTCTCCGAGTTGATCCACTTTTGTGAGTCATCTGACTCCTTCGAGTTAATTCAAAGAATGCTTTGTCATATTCCTTGCATTACACCTGGTTCTATTCTCATTAATTCAGTGCTGCCAAGTCATGTGTCATGGCGTCAAATTGTTCAAAGGATGTCTCTCCCAGAAAAATAACTTATCAGTAACTTTACTTATCCTTAAGAGTCAGTCATGTCTGAGTAAGTCCCGTTACTTCAAATCAACTTTTGTTCCTAGTTTCATGTCACTGATGTGGGAATCATCATGGCCCTCTTGTAACAAATTCTATTCCTATCGACTTCAAATCATTATCTAGAAATTAAACCTAGAAACCTAGAAAAGTACCTTGAAGCCTGCATGCTTCAATGGCAGGTTTTCTCGTTTGCAACAATAGGTTTTCATCAATGACCTCTGATTGGAAAATTCTGTCAAGTGTTCAAATTCAGAACATTTATTCACACTTGAGAGAATGTACTTAGATACCTTGGGGATCATTGACATCAATGGTGATTTCCCTCGCACTTGTTAACAATTTACATCATTGACTGGTAATCAAGTGGTTTCTACCATGTTCAACATCAAGACATTGTAATCACATGGCTAGATCCGTATTGTTTGGGTATCGGAATGAAGACCCTAAGTGGTTAGGATTTACCATCATCATTTCCTATGCTCAGGTTGCGTTTGGAGATCATTTAGAGTCATGACATAGATCCACATTGTATGTTTGGTGGTTGTGTTCTGTATTTGAGGTTAAGAGACATGGATCTACTTTGTATGTTCTGTAGCTATGTCCTACCTCCCATATCAGTTATCCATGGATATACAATGTATTATTGGTAGCCATGACATGGTCATCATCATGGATCTGTAGTGTATTGGTCCACAGCTATGATTGGTTTGGATAAGGTCAGTTATTGGTCCTGTATGAGTCTATATCTCTTCACCTTTGTATCAGACGAAAAACTTGCAAACTATTTCACCTATCACTTCCTTCTAGATTCATACTTTGGGGGGAATTCTGTTGCACCTAGAAATATCACATTGCTTGTTAGCCTTCATGAGAATTTCACATTTCCTTTCAACCTCCCAGAAAGCCTGGTTTGAGTCACCTTGGTCACTTTTTCCCCATACCTAGAAGGGACAATGCCTTCATGTTTTTTGCATAGAGCGTCACCGGAGCCTGTTACAGTTGACCCAAAAGCGTCGTTTTCTCCTTTATTTGGAAAAAAACCTGGATCGAAGCTTCTGTCAGTTTTGTTAAGAGCACCGGTGGTGAGAAAATGAGAAAAATAAGCTTCTAGAAGCTTCCACATGGAAGCCTCCATGGAGTTAGTTCCTATAGGCTTGGGAGAGGTGGCATTTGCCTTCCTCACCTATAGGGATCTCATCCTATCCTTTTTCTAAGTCATCTCTTGAGTTCTAGGCCTATAAATGAAACCTTCATGATGAGAGTAGAGGAGGCCATGAAAAGCACCCTTATGCTGCTAGTTTGTAGTCTGAATCAAAGGCAAAGTAGAGTTATATTATGGTTGGAGAGGTCTTCATAGTCATAGGATATTGTAGACATTCTTATTGAGATCGAATCCATATACATCAAGGATTTTTGGTTGTACTTCTTTCTCATCCATATATTAATACAAAGACATTTCCCTTTCCTATATTTGATTGTATTTATTGTAATTAGATATTATTGGACTCCTTGATCACCAATATGAATAGTCAATTTATCATGGTGCTCTCATCCCTTTTGTTTTTCTTGTGATCTATTTTGCAGGCACTGAACTATTGCAAGGACTTTTGGAAAGAAGACAAGTGGATCCAAGGTTGAGGTATATTGTCTTTCATGTTAGTTGATTTGATTATTCAAGGAAAGGATATGTTGCTATGTCTTTTTTTTATGTAGTTGTGACTTACATTGCAGAGGAACAAGTAGTGTGCGCACTGACTGAGAATTCCTGATAACATAATTTCTTGGTATGATTAGGGTACTTGAGGGGAAAATAGCCAGGATTACCTAAAGAGTCCCAACCATACGCATTTAGCAGATCTCTGCCATCATGCAGGAACTTGTTGTCAGGATTCCACCAACCTAGATACACCTTATGAGAAGTGTAGCCAGGGCTATACTTGTCTACATAGAGTTCGCGGAGGCTGATGCAGCTGAAGAAGCTAAGGAGGCTAGTGATCAGGGCGAACAGGGTGGTCAAGATTAGATATATGGGAATTTAATGGATTGCGATCCAAATTTTGTATATTTTTGTATATGCACACATGTATAATTGTATCTAAGGATCAAAACTCGACCTATCTTATGGACAACTATTCGCACACATATATATATTACCGATTTATTTACATGTATTCACAATGTATTTTTATGAAATGTGTGTTAAGTGCCAATCTAAGATATAGTTCGCATATGGATCAGTTAATGAATTTTGATTTCTTGGAATATGATTAAATGAAATAAAATCAAAATTTCTTTCTAATAACCTAACTTGCAAAAACTGACGTAACAAAATAGGGTTTCGTACCTGATAAGCTTGATTGAGCTGGGAAACCACAAGTTGAGAGTCAAGTTTAAATTACAACTAGGTGATGCCATGTGTTAAGGCATCCCATAAAATCTCAATGAAGACCCTGTATTCAGCTACATTATTGGTAGCAGGACCTAGGCAAGTGCCTCTAGAGGAAACTATTTGTCCTGAGGGTGAGTAAATAACCCATGTGGCTGAAGCCAGGTTGAAAGTGTGACAACTAGCGCCATCTGCAAAACCTATGAACCACTTGGAAGACATCTATAACAACCAACATATGATATAAGAACACAAACTAGCTAACTATTGTACATAAAGTTACATATAATAAAAATACAAGAAAAAGTGCTAAGACTAAGAATAGTACTTCTTCAGGTAGAGCCCATTTCTAGGCTTCGACAACTTATTCCCTTCGAAATTGGTTAATTCATATGCCCCTTTCTTCAAAAATTTTGACACAACATAGGGTCATAACCACATAGACCTAAATTTTCCTGCCCCCAGGGGTTCTTGTCCTGATCCCAGAGAAAGATAAGTCACCCTTCAGAAAAAACCCTAGGTTTGACCAATTTTATAATATTGATTTTTAACCCTATTTTTATGAGTCTCGTTTGCTATCAATGCATCTCTACGTTGTTCGTCTAGATGTTCTAAATGTAGCAAACATTCTTCCAGTTCAGTCATATCAGGTAACACATGAATGGGAATTTTTAATGATGGGATTTCACATTCAACCGGGGTTACTGCCTTCACACTGTGAATGAGTTGGAAAGGTGAGAACCCCGTGGCAGTTTTCACATTGGTTCAATAAGCCCAAAGTGTAGGACACAACATGATGTTCCAATTTGATCGGTCTGCATTGACAGTTTACTTGAGAATAGTCTTCAAGGTTTTATTGACTGCCTCGACTTGACCATTCTCTTGTGGGTAGAAAGAAGACAGATGTTCTTGTTTAAACCCTAGCATAGTATCCAATTCAGTCATCATGTTGTTTTGGAAATGACTACCATGGTCAATGACAACATCTTTAGGAATACCGAAATGTGTGATAATCTGGTTGAAAATAAAAAAAGCTGCAATTTCCCCGTCAACCTTGAAGGTGGGAATTGCCTCTACCCATTTTGTAAAGTAATCCACATCGACAATGATGTATTTGTGCCCCGTAGCTGAGACTAGATTGCACGTCATGTAATATATCTACCACTTGGTGAAGGGACCCATTGTGCCGACGAGAAACAGTGGAGAAAGATGTGACCACATATTTCTGGTGTAAAGCTAACAAGGATGACAACACTTCACAACTTCCACACAATCTTTAAAGATTGTAGGCCAGAAATTACTGGCACACAAAGTATTCTGAGCCGTTGCTAACCCAGATAAATGACCCCCACATGCTCTGCTATGGGCATCATTTAGGACACTCTTGGCCTCTTCGTGGGTGAGCCATCGATGCAAAATAGAGTCTACCCCTCTATGGTATAAAATATCCCCAATGATGAGGTAGTTTTTCGCATGTACGCGTAGTTTGCATTGTTCTTCCCATGAAAATGTTGCAAGACACTTCAGAGTCTGGAGCCTAGACAAGTATATCTCCATACCAAGGGTCAGAGGTGGAAATCAGAAAAATGTGCTCATCTAGGAATGAGTCTTCTTCAATTACTACATCTTCTTCTACCAGAAATTGTGCAGTAAGCTCTGCAAAAACTAAGGATTTTTTTTCGATTTGGTGGATTGAAAATCCAAGTCAAACTCTTGGAGAATGACTATCCATTTGTTGAATTTCCCTCCAACTATGTGTCGGGACAAGACATACTAGAAATGATTGACATCTGCCACTACTGTCATAGTCCTTAGTAAGATGTAGTGACGTAATCTCTAAACAACATACACAACTGCTAAAGCCAACTTTTCAATGTGTGAGTGCCGAATTTCAGGGCTAGCTAAAGCACGGTTAATATAATAGACGACATGCTCTTGGAGTTTATCATCTTCCTGGACTAGCACTACCCCAATGGTTGACTTGGATGCAGCCAGATACAATATAAAATCATGAGAGAAATATGGCAGATGGAACAAGGGGGTCGAAAACAAAGCTTTCTTTAATGCCTCGAACGAAGTTGTGCGGTTTCATCCCATACAAATGGGGTGTCCTGCTTCAATAGGTGCATGAAACCTTTGGTGATCTTGGCATAATTCATGATAAAACGTCAAAGAAAGTTAGAATTTCCTTACAGGCTCTGAATTTTCCTGATGGAATGAGGAGGAGGCAGATTTACAATGGCCTCAACTTTCAAAGGATCCACCTGAATACCTTTGTTAGAAACTATGAACCCGAGTAGCCTACATGACCCGACACAGAAAACACACTTATGGGGATTCAAGCATATTTTGTAATGCCTGCATCGTTCAAAAATTAAGCGCAAGTGATATGGATGATCGAACCTCTTACGAGAATGTGCAGGCATATCATCTAGGTAGGGTTCAACAATAGTCTTGATGTCATGGAAGGCAAAATTCATTTCCCGTTGAAAGGTAGCCCCTGCATTTTCAATCCAAAAGGCATTTTCTTGTACGCAAATGTACCCCAAAGACAAATGAAAGCCGTTTTATGTTGGTCTTCCGGCTTTATTTGAATCTAATTGTATACGAAAAAACCATCCATAAACAAAAAAACCTCACTTCCCGCAAGCATCAATGATTTGATCTATGAATGGTGTGGGGTAGTTATCCTTAGGACAAGATTTGTTTAAATCATGAAAGTTAGTACATACACGTATCGTCCTTTGGTTTTTATCAATGGGAACAGGATTGGATACCCATTATGTCGAAGCGATCGGGTAAATAAAACCAACTTTCAATAGCTTTTGCGCTTCAGCCTTAATGGCTGCCACTTTACAAGGATTGACAGGTCTAAGTTTTTGTCAAATTGGTTTGGCATTAGGATAGGTTCAGATTTCATGTTCAACTATCGATGTATCTATTCTTGGCATCTCCTCATATGACCAGGAAAACACGTTGCAGAACTCCTTAAATAAGGCCGTATATATAGCAATCTCCTCCGAAGAGCATTTTGCTCCAATATATACATTTTCCACAACGTTGGGGTTCATAGAGATGTTGACAAGGATGGTAACGAAAATGTTTTCCATATTCCCCTTGACAAAGATTCCCTCCCTTGGTAAGGGATTGATCGGTATATCAACATCACCTGCCAGTCTCACATGGAACTCTTGATTTTCAATCCGCTTAACTCTGGAAGAAAATAAGATCTATGGTGAAGATATTTACAGATCTTATCTAGCCCACTCCTAGCTTCCAAAATGGCTTCGTCTTAAGGAAAAACCATGTCTAAGCAATCATCAGTATACAAAAAGTTCTCTACCCAAGCAGGAAGATAGGCTTCTTCTAGCTCCTCTGAGACTGTAGGAGGAGCTAGAACGAGATCAACAGTGGTGTTAACAATAGCTTGATAAGATACTTCCATTGCCGATAAGGACACTTCAGGTTCGTAATGGGAAGGAAGGACCCAAGGATCCATTCTATCGACAACCGTTGTGATAGAATTCCCTACACTAGTATAACCTAAGTAGTTTATCGAAGCTGGGATATCAAATGTGTCCATTAACTATGAATACATTCTATCCCCTAACCTCTATGACACAGGTTTGACCTGATCAACCAATGGCATGGTGGACTCATTAGTTTCCATACGACCCTTTCGAGTGAAACTAAGTTGGTAAACAGTAACCAACTTTCCTTCGTACAGAAACACTACCACTCAAAGAATGACCGAGGCAATTGCACACATGGCATAAGTCCAACTTCTCCCCAGAAGCAAGTTATAATCCAATGGGGCATCAATCACCTCTAGTTCAACAGACACTTCCTTCCATGCCAGCTTAATCTCAAAAGTTGGTAGGATACCATGTGGACGAAATGACCGTCCATCGAAAGTAGTAAGTAGGTTGTTCGATGTAACTAGCTTTGGAGATCCAAGAGCCTTTCAGTAAGACGAAGACATGACACACGTGGAAGCACTCTCATCAACAACTGAACTTCCAATGTTTTTTCCACCATGGATGACATCTATTGGCAAAGCCACATGATATGGCAGGTGAATTTTGACATCAGACAAATTAAAATTCTCCATAAGGCTCGATGAATCCACACTACCTAAGGCCGCTAAGAGTACATCTTGCTGGGCGGGACAACTCTGTAGCACCTCTAAAGCTGACATCGCACAAGGGTTTTGGGATAAATATTCAACTACAGAGTAATTGGCTGCAACCCTTGCATTGGGATTATGTAGTGCTTTCTTAAAGACAACTTTCGGTATCTTAGGAATAGGTTCGACAAGTTTTTCGATTGTGAGAGGGTTAGAAGTTTCACCTATAGACTTACCCTTCTCGGGAGCCTCCATCTCATAGTTTTTGTTTCTAGTCTAGAGCAAGGTCTGGGATCGAACCCTGTTGATATAGTTTTGGTCAGGGGCATTAGAAGTGCCCCCAACTACATTAGAAACTGAAGCTGGATTCTGTCCCTGGGGAAATGGATCCTTTAGGACAGTCGGTTGTTGACTTTTTAGCAGCTTCTGAGCTTGATCTGTAAGAGGGCATTAATGGGTCAAGTGATCTTCCTGGGACAACTTACAGGGAAATTTCACATTCTTCTTCTCTTCCCCCCCCCATCAACATTATTCATGGGTTTAGGCTTGTTTTAGTTTCCCTCACTTTTCTTCTCCTTTTTCTTTTTCCCACAGGGCTGCTGATTTCCATTTTGGGAGGATTGAGAAAAAACATTTGTGTTTTGGGGTGAGGGGGCAGTCTTTGCTGCCTCCATTGTAGACTATTTAACAAACAACTCATGGATTTGTTTTTACAAAGACTCTATAGTGGGAGATTTAATTGAACCAGCCACACCATCAGCATGGGGTCCAGGCTTAGGTTTCTCGATACTATGTGTTGGCCACGGTGCATTAGGGATGATTTCATATAGTATCCCAAACTAAGAGTATATCAAATCTAACTACTGGGCCCTGAGGATAGCCTCTTCCTCATTAGTTACTCCTAAGGTGGATACATCCATAGATATATACGACAATAAGGACTTAAGGAACCATTCTAATAAAAAATCAAGAGGGATAGTGGCCTTCATGAGCCTCTTCTGCCTTTGCCACTCTTGGATGTGATCCAAAATGTGTGTGGCTTTATCCTTCCGAAAGGTGGAAAATAAATCTATACCGACATCATACCGGATAGGAAGTTGGAAGTGGTTAAGGAACACATTGGATAAGTCCCAAAAACTGTCAAACACAATAGAGGGTAATTCCATGTACCACTTTGCTGTAGCACTAGTCAGAGTTCTTTGGAACAATCTCAACCGAACGATGTCATCATTCAACGAGTTGGAAGAGCAACACAAGTGAAAGGTGGTGATATGAGCCCCTGGGTCTTCACCAACTTTGCCTTCGAATTTTGGAATGCTCAAAGGTAGCTTAGTAGGGACAGGTGGCCAAGTGGCATCATGCTTCACCAGGTCATTCATTAACTTAGACAAATATGGAAATTTTAAAGTTGCAAGGAATGGAAGTTTGGGCCTAACTGGAGCCTGAAAAGTACAAGATTGGGAGGTAGAGGGACTTGCCCCCCTGGTTCCCAAATGTAAAGGCGAGGTTTCCCCAGTTACCGGTTGTGAAGTAGTTGGACTACTTTGAAATGGATTCCACCCATAAGCCAGTGGATTGTTCATGTGTGGTGCAATGTATGTTGTTTGAGCCACTCTAGTTGAGACTGGAATCTGAAAAATGGGAACATGTATCCCTCCGCTAAAAAGAAAAAAGGGAGAGCTCGTGAATGGAGCCGAAACCGACCATAAGAGTTAGTATTTCCAAACTGCATCCCCACATATGCAGGTGTAGGACCGACATAAGGAGTAGGTAGGGGAATGTGCCCCCCATTCCATGGGAAAGCCTGGACAAATGAAGAGGATCCAATAGGACCACTCTGAGTAGTGTGTGCAAAAGAGGGTGAAGCAAAAGGTGCATTGGGGATCCCAGTGACCACCCCACTAGAAGAGCCTACTACATTTGTGAAAGTCGGTGGTTGAACCACCCGACTAGTTGGAGTTGAAAGGGTAGTAGGTATATTTGTTCTAGGAGTACCAACCAGGGGATGTGGCACTCCTTCAACTAGAATGGCTGAGATGGGGGTAAATGGACCCTCTCCTCAGCTAGCCATAAGTCTTCTCACGGGAACAACAATCACAGGTGAATCAAATGGACAAACTTGGATGATCACAAGATCATTTAAGCCATTAAGAGGTGAATTAAAGTTTTCTTCAAACTCGTTAGCTTGCAAGTCTTCTATCTCTACTGTAGTTGTATCAACTTGGTTTGTCCTAAGTTCCAGTTCACCTGGAACTTCACTGATTCCTACCGGTTCAAAAGAACCGTATGTATCTAATCTCTGCCTTTGAGGGGGTGGTGGAGGCTCCACTGTAGCAGTTGGAGGAAGGTTTCACAACCTTCTTTATATTCTAAGAGATTGGTCCTCCATAATTGAAAATTGATTCTTCACACACCGTAGGGAAGACTAAACACAAACAAACCACACAACAATCACTACAAAATTTCCTAAATCCAAAACAGACACAAAGGGTATAAGATATTCTTTCCAAAAGAAAGTTGAGAGACAGTTACATAGCATCTCTATAGATGTTCTTAGGCACAAGCGAAGGAATGACCCACCTCCTTCCCACACCTTCTACCGGAGTTACCTTCCAACCTTGCCCAAGGTCAACCAGAAATATCCTTCTGGTGTACTTGTGTATGAACCCTAGATGTCAAAGAGACTAAAGGCTACCGCAACTATACTAACAGTATGGGGGGATAGTCGCAAGCCTGGTTCGTACACATGGGCAGGGTAGAAAATCCCAAAACCCTGTCAACATCGGCACCGCATGGGGCCTAAAGGGTGGTATTGATAGAAGTCCCCAGATGGGAAAAAACCTTGGTCTACGCTTTGAGAAGTAATCAGAGGGTTATCTCCTCAGTCCAAGCCTCTACGCAGCCTCGTTCTTAACTCCCGTTTGAGAGGAGCTTCCCAGATACAATCAACATAGAAGAGGATTTACCTATTGATTGGCCAACTACATCTGAATTTAAACACTTGTGGAGAGTTGAAACTCCCTAATCCACAAGTCTAGACTAAGCTAGTTGGTGTAGGAGCCTATAAAATAAATATTACTAATAATTTTTAAATTATATCGTTCATTTTAGAAGGTTGTTTTTAGTCAGAGGTAAATGGCGTGAAACAATGTGGTGTTATAGACTCGATAAGAAAAAATAAAATGATGTGTAAAACAAATTTCACAGTAAATTGTAACTACTTAAACCAAATTTCTTTTCTATTTGCAACATAGAAGCTAATGAATTTATAATTTTTGAATCTTATTTGAAAAATACTGAAAAGAAACAAGTAGTTGCAACTAAATGCAAAAGTATAAAATGTTTTTCTTCACTTTTTCAAAATTTTCAAAAACTATAATGTAACCAAATGCAATTTTTGAGCAAGTTCGAATAATCAAAGCATATAAAAAGTGAAATGAGGTATAAAGGACCCAAAATGACTTACTTCAACCAATCAGGAAGAGGACTTGGAAAAAACCTGACTTGGAGAAACTATTGAACCCAAAGAGTCCACTAGATTCACGAAAGAATAAGTGACAAACTACTACAAAATGTAGTACGGAGTATAAAACATCCAAATCCTTGATCACTGACATAGACACAAGCACTCAAACTTACATAACAAGCAGGAGGACCACCTACACTTCACAAGATGCAAGAAAATCAAACAAAAGAATCAAAGGCTTGAAAAAACAAGCAAAAGGTGTGACACATAGACTTCAGACTCATAGAACCATGCCATAAATAGAAGACTTCCAAACATATTAAAAATCAAAATAGACAGGGACAAGCAAACCCTATCAAACTTTTAGACTACTACAGGGCACACACACTTGTGTATTCATGAAACTCGCATATGACACACGACTGTCTTATACAACAACCCACGTGTATAAGGTCATATACGCGACTGTCTTATACAACAATTAACATGTACTACTAATTTTTTTTTCAAATAAAAAAGATTAGCACAGAATTCTTGGCACACTCTTTTGTAAATTGAAACCAAGGTAAAAAGGACCACACTCAGAATCAGAATCAAAACAAATATTGGTAAAGGGAACCTACAGGATGAACCCACAGCAGGCTGGACTCCCCAATGGAGTCACCAGTTATGTTGTACAGGATAATACACCCTTGTAACCTAGGGTCTGGGGTTACCAACTTACTATTAGACTTGCAAACAATCAACTTTTACAAAAAATGAAAGGAGAATAGGAAGAGAGTTTGGCTTACCCAGTTTATGACGGTTGATCCAAGCTTGATCTTCTCCAAGGCTTCTAGGGCTAATTTCTCTTCACCTGCAAAGAGCCAATTCTTCAAGCAATATCTCATACATATATATATCAGAGGTTAGATGAAACACATATTAATAATATATATAACATCATTCATTAACCAATATACATGAGAAAATAACAATACAAAGATTGGAAGAAGAACTCTCATTATTAACAAATAGTGAATATGTGAGAATATAACCCAGCTTCTGACACAAGGACTCCTCTACAACCAAGGAATCTGAGTTCTACTACTCCAAGACTCTGAAGGTATACCATGAGCATAACTTTGCTCTTCCAAAATTGATTCCTTAGCCCCATCCCAAGGCCTCTATTTATACATTGGGAAATAGAGTGGTTTCGAAGGTTAAGATGGTTGAGACAGCTGGGATAGTGATGGATTAAGGCCCAACTAATCTCATCTAATCATGATTTATATTTTTTAAGGTCAGACTAAGGTACACGTGAGTATTTGTTAAGCAAGGCGTGTATGACACACTTGATTCTCAAAGGTAACTCGCATGTTCAAGTTAGACACGGGTTGCAATGCACATAGTTGCGTGTGACACGCGAGTTGCAATGCACATAGTCGTGTGTGCAACCCTAGACTCAGAATAAAAATATATCAAGATGGTATGGAGATCATGCATCAATGGTCATGAACATCTATAGTGTTTTGGACACTTCAATCCTAATTGTCCTTTCGTGTGTCGAAATAATGCATGTCAACACTCTAACAGAGAAGTTCTATTTTGGCTAATAACATCGAGAGTCGGGGAGTGCAAGAAATCTATTGAGGGAACTAACTCTGCACTGTGAACATAATGATACAAGAACTGAGTTGGAGGATGAAGTTTAGTGCCTTCCATTGTGCGTGCCATGCATCTAATCATCCTGGGAGATCCAAAACTGGCATTAATAACCTTCACATGGGCGATGATGATGGAGGTGAATGCCCGCCAAAACTGGCATTAATAACCTTCATATATGATTCTGGTAGCTTTGTTAGTAACTTGGTTATTTAACCTTTTTTTTTTTGTAATTGTTATAGGTAGTATAGAGTGGGATGCAATTCACTTATATGTTGCAAATAATATTGATTGGATGAAGAGATGGATATAAAAATGTGAAGAAGTTTACGCTGCCTTATCATGGAATAGGGTGGTATAGTTGATCATAAAATCTTATTTGGATCATGATATAGATTTAACCCAACAAGAAATAGATACAGCATATGGTGCAAAAGATATAAATGTAAGCAATATGTAACTTTAGGTTTATATTTCAAATCCCATAATTGTTTTTTTCTTGCAAATTATATTATACATATACTTAACAAATCCCGAACTTCCATTTTTAACATGTTCATAATGCAAGTGAAACATCATAAGGTTATGTGGTGCAATGGCATAGAATATCGTACCAAACAATTGGATGACAGGAGGGAAACATGTGATAGTGGCATAACTACAATTTTTTGGGTTACTAATATTTCCCATAGGGGTGATGGACATCCAGTCACATCATATTTGAGGCACTATGGATATTTGGAAGACATATTGGATATAGAATTTAAATCATTCAAAGTGGTTCTCTTAAAGGTGAGGTGGTATAGATTGTTGTTGCAACGCTATGAAAGGATAATTATTGATCATGACAATGGATTTACCATGATTAATACTAATAGGTACGAGCCAAATACAGATCCATATGTAATTCCAAGTCAATGTGAGCAGGTATTTTTTTCCAGAGGTACCAAGTAGAGTAGGTTGGTCTTCTATTGTTAGATTTGATCCAAGAGGATGACCCGTAAAGTATACTTTGTCAGAGGATGAAGGTGGTCATTACCAAGATGAAGAATCAGATAAATATGTTCAATATCAAGAAGAATAAGATGTAGGGGGGGAATCAAGTTGACTAGATTGTAATTCGCTCACATCTTGATGATGATAACTTAGCACTAGATGTTGTGGATGTTGTTTTGTGCAATCATTAGGATGATTCTGAAGGGACGGGTACAAATTTTGATCTTCATGACTCAGATGGCGACTTGTACGAAGTTCAATATCAATCTGATATGGAATTGTAAAATATTTTGTTCAATGGATCTCGCTTTAATAATTACAATTTTTTTATGAATAAGCATGCTTATGAATTTATATAGGTGTCTATTATTATTGTTTTAGATGAAATGCCGATTCAATTTCTTTTTTTGTAAAGAGTCAATCTGCAGATGAGTGCATAGATAGTAGAGTAGAAGAGTCGATCCAGGCTATGTGTGGATCATTAGGAGTAGAAGAAAGCATCAAAACCAGAGAGCATGAGAGAATGAGAGAAAGAAGAGTCTGAGCTGTAAAGACTTATCTCAAAATAGTCTATAATTCACAAACAGCAAGGTGCCATATATTTCTCATTCTAGATGAAGAGCACCTTGGTGGTTTTACCCAGATGGGTTTCCACGTTATTTCCCGTGTTGATGAATGATTGAATGGTAAGTGTTGAATGTTGAATGTTTGATTATCTTGAATTATTTAGGATTATTGCTTGAATGAATGTCGTAATACTGATAACAACAGTAAATGAATGAATGACTAAAGCATTGTCGAGAATTGTATATTATTCTTGTTATAACACTGTTAAGTTATAATACCACCGCACTGCTGTCATTTACATTTAAGGAATCAGTTGCATCGCATAGTTGTACCAGTTGTTAAGTTAACAAGGACAAGGTTGTGTCGTACGACGGTTGTGTTGCATTGTTGCGCTACCATCGAGTAGTAAAAGACTCCACCCTTCCGACTCTATCGAGCACCTTGGTTGCGCTAAGGGACTGTAATCCCTCGCCGACTATGGAAACACGGTTTTGGAAGTTACACATTAATATATATTGGGTGAGACTACACTTGCCTTGCAAGTGTTGTCGACTAAGCTTGCTCCATCAGGCTGTTGTCTTTGGGTGTTTTGTTGGTTTTGTGTTGTTGTTGAACCTGGGTTGCGTGACTGAGGAAAATTAGGCCAACAAATGGTTCCATTGTGGTTGTCCATGTTAAACTATGTACTAAAGGCTACACCCTCGAGATGGTGGGGTGCACATAAGAAATCCATATCAGAATGGCCACAGTGCAGAAGATTGCTGGAAGTTAGATTTGGTGAATAAGTCACAGTCACGAGTTAGAGGTACACAAGGCTATCAAACCCTATTGAGCACATTAATCAGTGTTGCATAGCATTTGTAGAATACTCACGACAAGAATGGGTCCATCATTTCATTCATACATTGGAAATGACACCCAGAACTTGGTATACGTCCATGGAGTTATGACAAGGAACTAAATATTGGGATGCGATGGTTACACAGGTTGGGCACACCTTTGAATTTGTTGATGAGAAATCAAGAATAGATGTTGCACTTCAAGTGATCAAGGACAATATATTCGTTGAAATCCTTGCCGCAATAACAAGTTCCCATCAGTGCATCACGACTATCCAGCAATGGATGGCCTGTTACAATCTGGTTGGAGAACCCTATGACGATCCAACTAACATAAAAATACCAGAGTCAGAGGGCATGTGTGAAGTCGAAGGAAGTGTCATTTAGAGCAACCAGTTCCTTAAGCTGCTAAAAATCAAGAAAGTAAACATTGGCTCGCTGGAGAACCCGAAAACTGCCAATATAGGATATTATTGGGACAATGAGACGGTTTCAAAGATCAAAGACTTGTTGCATGAGTTTCAGGACTTATTCCCTACCAACGTTTTAGAGATGAAAGGAATAGTAGGAGATCTAGGGGAGATGAAAATAAACCCTGAAACTAGATGCTAATCCCGTAAAGCAATGACCTTATAGGTTGAATCTAAGGTATAAAGAGAAGGTAAAAGAAGAATTGGATCGCATGCTTGATGCAAGAATCATTGAACATGTTGAGGAATCAGAATGGATCAACCCTATAGTAATCCAGGATAAGAAGACAACAGGTGAAGTCAGGATTTGTGTTGGCCTAAGGAAGCTGAAAGATGCATGCCTGCATGATCCATTCCGAACACCATTCATAGATGAAGTACTTGAAAGTGTCAGAGGACAAGAGATGTATTCATTCATCGATGGATTTTTTGGCTATCATCAAGTCAGAATAGCGAAGGAGGATCGACATAAAATGACATTCATCATAGAATGGGGATTCTACTAGTATACTGTAATGCCCTTTGGACTCAAGAATGCACCTGCTATTTTTTCTAGAATAGTAGTTTCTGCTTTTAAAGATTTCATACATAAATTTCTTGAGGTCTACTTTGATGATTGGACTATGTTTGGTCTAGTAAGAGACCATATTGAGAGTCTATGCATGATGCTGGGCCGCTCTCACCAGTATCATATCGCGCTTAATTCAAAGAAATGTATTTTTTGCGCACCATTTGGTGTGCTATTGGGACATGTCATGTGTCGCGACAAAATTTTGGTCGATCTAGTGAAAGTTGTGATTACCCTTGACTTGGCACTCATAAGAGGATATGTAGAGATAACTGCACCTATGGAGAAAATGTTGAAGAATGATGCGAAGTTCTAATGGACAGAAGCTTATTAGGAAAGCTTATATAAATTAAAAAAAATGATGGCCACTGTGCCAATACTAGTATTTCCTGACTAGAAGAAGCAGTTCCATGTCCATGTCGATGCATTGTCTGTCGCGCTCGGCATAGTCTTGACACAACCAGGTGAGGGTGAGCTTGACCAGCCTATTGCTTTTTCTAGCATAAAATTGTCAATGACAGAGAAAAATTATACTACAACAGAAAGAGAAGGCCTCACCATGGTCTATGTGCTGCAGAATTTTCGACACTACTTGTTGGGTGGACATTTGAAAATGTACACTGATCATTCAACCTTAAAATACCTGGTCAACAAGCCATTGTTGGGGGGAAATATCTATTGATGGATTCTCTTGTTTCAATAATTTGACTTTGAAGTCATTGTTAAACCTGGTCGACTGAATGTGGGACCTGATCACCTGTTGAGAATAGAAAGTGGTGAAGAACCCACCAGTCTCAAGGATAACTTACTCGACACACAACTATTTGTAGTCACCATGATTGATGATTAGAATAAGTATTTTAATGTTGTCATACAATTCCTAACCAGAGGTTATGTTCCTAAAGGATTCACCACCACGCAGAAGAAACATTTGGTTGTGAAAGCCGTTGATTATATGTTAATTGTGGGAAATCTACATAAGATGGGACCTAATGAAATATTGCCACACTGTGTATTTGACTATGAATGACAGTGGGTAATGAGTGAAGCACATGCTGGTGTCATAGGAGGACACTATGCTGGAAAGGAAACTATGCACAAGATATTGCAAGCTGGATTATGGTGGCCAACTATCCACATGGATACTAATAGTTTCTACTGGTGCTGTGATATGTACTAGAGAACAGGAAAACCATCGCACCGTGACGAGATGCCACTTGCATCGCAGATAACCCTTCAAGGCTTTGATAAGTGGTCTGTTGATTTCATAGGACCGATTAGTCTGCCAGGAAAAAGGACTGGTGTGCGCTACATTATTACTGCGACAGACTACTTAACCAGATGGGATGAATACGTGCCTGTTAAGGATTGTACCGTTGTGACTGCAACAAAATTTTTATTTGAAAATGTGGTGACCAGATTTGACTATCCAAAAATTCCCCAAAAATGTCACGACGAAGTACAAGGCGAATGACGACATGCTTTTTGGTCCAATAAATTGTCCTTGCCATAACTTCCATAACTTCCCTGACAGGTACAAATCAGAACTCGAGTATGTGAGGTAATTTTGGAATGCATCGAATGAGAAGCCCATGTGATCGACAAGACGTCGATATTCCATCAAATGGTCGCATTCCAGATGAGTGCATGCCTATAAATTGTAGGCTTCATCGTCAAGGTTAAGTTTACTTGCACAGAGAGAAGAATAGCAAACCAGACTTTGCGATTAAGAGAGACGAAGCTAATGGTCATTGAGATTTCTAGTGCCAGTGAGAAATCAAAGTTACCATTGCTTCGCTGTGCCTTATTGTTGAAGAGATCACGTCACCAAAGGTACAATAATGAGAATAAGATCCAGAAACAATGGTGAGACCAAATCCGTAGAAAATTCCCATGACCGGTCCGACCCCTGCAGTGGCCCCGATGTAGAATCCACTAGCCAACATATCGGCCACAACTTAGCACATATGTGAAGCAACTCCTGGTATGCTTCCATGGAGTAGAGCTATGGGTTGACAAGCCATGTGATGTTGATGTCAATCTCATTTCGTCAAGGGCATGACCCTGCGCCATATTTGCACCCAAACATAGATATTAAGAAGATGAATAACAAATATGACCTCTAGTGTACCAATAGAGGATTCCTCTTTTCCTATATAACTACCAATACAGTGAAGTTTTCCGCAAAGATTCTATCTTGCAAGTTGCTGTGCAAGATGCGGCCTACTGAGTGCACTGCCAAGATGGTGGGACTTGCAGAGCAGTGCGCAGAAGGTGTCATATTCAACTGGTCACAATACTTGTTGAATGAGCTGCTCGAGGATGCCGAGAAAGTGCAGGAGGAACCCAAGGTGAGGTTCCACTAATCCCGGCTCCTAATTTTAATTTCTTTTGTGGGTTGGTCCAACCCACCAGACTACCAGCCGTAGGATGTCCTAGTACTTTGCCATGATGCAAAGTATTAGAACCTCTAGGAGGACAAGGAGGAAAAAATATGACAGAAGGACAATAACATCGAGTTCTTTCTGCACAATGAGGCGCTATGCAATGTAATCAAACAAAAACATAGACTGTGGCCTGGGGCAGTACAAAGGTATTCATCTTTTATAAGCTTCCAGGCATGTGTTCATAATGTTATTCTTGAGTTGCACCAGGACCCGAAGAAGCAAGCACACCCAACGGGTTTTATGATTATTGTCACAGATGTGGACGTAGTCATCCAAGATTGGCCTGAGGAATGGTGCATCTGGATCGACGTGCCAATGGACCAGGGAGGAAACCAGGGAAATGGCCAAGGGAATGGTCAAGGGAATGACTGACACGAGGAAGAAGGAAATGATGGGGGTGATGTGCAAGGTAAGCAGTCGGAGGAGGAATATGACAACGATGATAATAGTGAGCACAACAATGATGATAATGATGGAGAAGACACACCTATTGATGAGGATATGCGGAACCAATGAAAATTATAGGAACAAGAGCACACGCATGCACGCAAGAAGTGAAAAGCTGACAAAACGACTAATACAATCAGCTTAGATAAGGAGGACATTGGATTACTTGTAGATGTTGTCACAGAAGTAGCAAAGACCAAACTTAAGGGTCTAAGTACACAATAGATGCAAGTGGCCAACAAGCTCACCGAGCATGTTAATAAGCTCACTGAAGCTATCAACAAAGTAAAATCCACAATAGAAGCTGAGACATACGGTGTTGATCCTGGTGATACATTAGCCGCACCAGTGATGTTGCCGCTCCTAAAGCTCGAATTAAAGGTGAAATCATTGGAGTCAGGAATGCTGGAGTATGATGATGTTATTCAGGCGATGGGGACATTATCGCTAGACTTCCCAAAGCTAGCATGGGACGAACTATATGTTTTTTAGCATGCAGTTGCAACATAAATCCGCATCAGGAAAAATGCTCCTGAATACCAGGCCACAAATAAGACAAGGAAGGAGAAAGAGCGCAAGGTCCTCCTAAGGGAGAAGGAGCAAGATATTGATGCACATGAACAAAGTAGGCTTGCACTATCTGAAGCCATAAAAATCCTAGTCATAGAGTTCCCCTTAGAAGAAGGCTAGGAAGATGAAGATGCAGTTGCAAAGGTTGGTCGAGTATCAATGATTGTGATGGATCTTAGAAGGCAGGTAGAGGAGCTTTAAGCACAACAACAAACAAGAACACCTCCTAAGGTGTTAGAAGAGCGTAGGAAAATATCATCTGAGGCTGTTGATCTGATTAAGAGGGGAGAAAAGCTATGTATAGACGCGATAGAAGCTGTTTTGACAACTTGGGAATTGCTTTTGGAAGATGAGAAAACAATAAAATTTGCTGAGGAAGCGCGACATGCTGAGGTGAAAATTACAATGGTTAAGGAAGACATGAAGAAGATGACACTTAAAGAGAAGGTTGCAAAGTTATCTGAGCTAAAGTAGCTACAGTAGGAACTAAAAACTCTGTGTGACAAGGATCATAGCAGGAATGATGATGTGATAGTGCACCAATCTGATGCAGAAAGAGTTACAGGACTCATTCATCCTATACAACAGAAGCTCTAGCAGTTATTTGAGTTGCTGGAAGAAGTACTATGGAAACATATCATTTTCAATAATGTGGAATAATTACAGAAGCAAGCAGAGGAAGTAGTGCAAGAGGTTGCCAAAATAGAGGGCATTATGAAAGAATTTTAGGACAAGGTTGGTCATGGGGCACAATTTACGCCAGAAACTTAAAATTTTGCAGGAGGTTTAAATTTTTGCATAGTGGCTTGGGATGAGTCACATGTGAGTGTTGGGGGACCATTGAGTCATGAAAGAGCACAAGGAAGAACCCGAAGTGCAAGTGCAAGAGGAAAAGCAAGCCCACGACGGGATAAAGTAGTTAAAGGATGGAAAGCAAGCACAGAAGAGAGGAAGCTGCGATGCAGATCGATGTGACGAAGTAAAAAGCATAACCTAAAGAGGCAGATAGAAGAGTAAAGGCTAGGAAGCAGCAGGTCTAGAGACCATAGGAGTTCGAATTGATGAAAGACTAAAGGACATTTTTGCGTCTAGTCAGGACGTGTACAAGCAGACTGAAAGATGTTTTCGCGGCTAGTTATGGCCTGCAATTAATGTAATGCAGGATGTTTTGCGATCAGTATGGCCCATCATTAATGTAATAGAAGATAATTTGTGGCTATTTATGACTGTAATAAGTGAGTTATCTCAATCGACCCTGCGCGGTATTGTAACTTCTATAATTAAGAGGAACCCGTTCTTTATAAGGGTTATCTTCAAGAAATAGTTTCAAGTTAGCTTCATTAAGAGTTGGTAAGAGTAGGAGGATTGCAGAGAAATCATAGAGGAGTTTGATAGTAGAAGGTTGTTGAGTTGTGGATCTGTAGCTGAGTGTGCATACCTTTTTTTAAAGAGTAAATTTGCAGCTGATTGCACAGATAGTAAAGTAGAAGAGTCAATCTAGGATGTGTGCGGATCAGTAGGAGTAGAAAAAAGCATAAAAACCAGAGAGCATGAGAGCGAGAAGAGTCTGAGCTGTAAAGGCTTATCTTAAAACTGTCTATAAGTTGCAGAATGCAAGGTGCCATATATTTCTCATGCCAGATGAAGAGAACCTTGGTGGTTTTTACTCAGATGGGTTTCCATGTTATTTCCTATGTTGATGAATGATTGAATGCTAAGTGTTGAATGTTGAATGGTTAATGTTAAATATTTGATTATCTTGCATTATTTAAGATTATTGTTTCAATGAATGTTGCAATAATGATACAATAGTAAATGAATGAATGACTAAAGAATTTGTCAAACACTGTATATTATTCATGTTAAAATACTGTTAAGTTATAATACCACCGCGTCGTTGTTATTTACATTTAAGGAATTAGCTGCATCACATAGTTGCACCAGTTATTAAGTTAACAAGGACAAGGTTGTGTCGCACAATGGTTTTGTCACACCGTTGCACCACCATCGAGTAGTAAAAGGCTCCACCTTTCCGACTCTGTCGAGCGCCTTGGCCACGCGCTAAGGGACTGTAATTCCTTGTCGACTGCGAAAACATGGTTTTGGAAGTTAAGTTAAACATTAAGATATCTCGAGTGAGACTGCACCTAGCTTGCAGGTGTTGCTAGCTGAGATTGTTCCATCGGCCAATGTCTTTGGGTGTTTTGTTGGTTTTGTGTTGTTGTTGAACCCGGGTCATATGAGTGAGTAAACGTACGTCAACAAGGCCATGGCTCGACATGGAGGTAGTGGAGGGCCCACCGTCACATATGGTGTAGTATTTTTTCATTGTCTACAAGGCCAACTATTGATGGTTGAGGACTACTCCTATGCAGGAACTGACTTCAGGGGTGGCCCTGATCTCCCATTACCTGAGGGCGATCAGTGGGATGATTGAGGTGAAAAGAATACCATTCCATGTATTTTTATTTTATTGTTATATTTCATTTTTTTTCAATTTGAGTGATACTGAGACATATAATGTTATTATGCAGACATAGGACCTTCCCGTCTAGCAGGATCCTGATCACCCATTGAGAGGCGAGGGGTAGTAAGGGAGATGGATGTTAGGAATGTGGAAGATGAAGAAGAGATTCAAGAGATTGAAGAAAACCTTAAGTGGTTGACCATGGGAGTTCCCAATATCTCGATTGATGATCTTCCTAGGCGCTACCAACGCTGTATTGCAGGAGTGTCTGAGCACTTTGGGAGGTTACTTCGTTGAGTGGCCCATGCCATTATGACATGCTATCATGATTATGAGGATTAGTCTAGAGTGACTTCCTCATTTTTGTATTTTATATACACTGAAAGATTCAAAGCTTCAAATTTTGCCCCTCCTATGTACTAGAGACTTGATAGCTCTAGATTTTGGGAGAACTGAAAACTTATGGCTCTAGTATGTATGTCAAGATCAATTTATTAATATAAATTTTTTATTTACAGATATGTGTGTGTGCGTGTTATGTGTATGAATGGATACTTATGTGTTTATGTGATTTTATGCATGAAATCAGTACTTAAAATCAACTTCAAATATGAGCCAGATACCAATCCAAAACATAATTTTCCAGTGAATCAGCTATTGCGTTTAAATGTCTTGGGATGTGATTGTAGGAAACATGCTCAAAATACCTCGTAAAAATTCGAAGTCTTCAGAACATACGAAGGAGTAAGGGGTTTTGGATTGTGTAGACTCGGTTTAACTGATGTACACCTAACCTTGAATCCAAGTAAACTCTAATCTGACTCACATGACTAGCAAGAGATTTAGTTAACAAACCAATCACTGCATGGTATTCTACAAGATTGTTCATAGCGGGACCTAAACAATTTCCTCTTAATATCACCATATCATTGGTAGGGGAATACAATAACCATGCTAATGATATGAGGTTTAAGGTGTAATGAATATCACCATTAACAAAGCCGAAATAAGTGGTAGTTTGTTCATTTTAACCAAACACTATATAAGTAGGCTTACAAATCTTGCATTCACACCAAATTCACACTTCAAAATACACACAACACTCTATAAACACTATATACAACAAACCTATGCTAGATGACCTAGGCATAGTATTTTTTGAGGTAGAGCCTGTTTTGGGACTCACCCAATAGTATTCCATCATAATTCATCAACTCATAATCTCACTTTTCTAAGGCATGACTAACAATGTAGGGCCCATGCCACATGGATTCCAACTTTCCACCCCCCAACTTATCATGTTTCTGGTCATATGCCAAAACCAGGTCACCTTCATTGAAGAGGCGAGGTTGAATGGATCTATCATACCGATATTTAATTCATCATTTATGCACCTCATTTTCCAAGATAGCATCCCGACGGGTTTCATCGAGCTTGTTCAAGTATAAGAACCATTCTTCCTCTAGAGTGGTATTGGGTAGTAATTCTATGACAAGCTTTAGAGAAGGAATTTCACATTCTATTAGGAGAGTACCCTCCAACCCATACAACAACTATAAGGGTGTGAAGCTGGTGGATGTCTTAATGGTAGTCCCATAGGCCCATAATGTGGAAAATAATTGTAAGTTCCAATTGGATTTGGCCTTCCCTACCATTTGTTGAAGCATGGTTTTCAACACTTTGTTGATGAATTCAACTTGGCCATTGGCCTATAGGTAGTATGGTGTAGAATTATCATGATGAAAACCTAGTTTGGCACTCAGTTACAACATCATTTTATTTTGAAAATGTGAACCGTGGTCGGTCACAATAGCTTGAGGGACTCCGAATCTGGCGATGATGTGATTGAAAAGAAATAGGGAATCAAATTTTCCATATTCAACATATGTAGGCATAGCCTCGTCGCACTTTGTAAAGTAATCCACAACTACAATAATGTAACTATCCGCCCCGATTGAGGTAGGTTTACAATGCATGAAATAAATGACCCATTTCGTGAATGGACCAAAAACTATGATGGGATGGAAGGGAGTAGGGTGGGTGCGCTCTTTTTGGATGTGAAAAGCTAACAGGGTGGGCATTTTTTGACGACATCCATACAATCTTTGAAGATGGAGGGCCAAAAGTACTGAACACATAAAATTTTCTGGGAAGTATCCATTTGAGAAAGATTACTGCCACAAATTCTAGAGTTACAATCATTTAAAAATACTTCAGCCTCTTTGTGAGTTACGGAGTGCCACAAGATTGCATCAATGCAAGGACAATACAATGTATCATTGATGATAAGATAGTACTTGGCATGATGATGGATACAACGTTGTTCATCTCGGGTTGCGTTAGGATGGAAGAGTTGAGCTTGGAGATAGAGAATCAAGTCTCCATACCAGGGGTCAGATGTACTCTTGAGGAATAATGATTCATCTTGCAATGATTCAAAGGGTTCTGTGTCCTCGGAAATACAAGGAAGGTCACACATAAGCTCCATAAAGACAAGGGACTTCTTACAACTGGATTTGGAAAATTCCAACTTGAATTCCTGGAGAATAACGATCCAACGAGAATATTCCCCCCTAAGCACTTGACCAGTCAATATGTAATACATGGGGTTGGAATATGCATATACTGTGGTTGTATGAAGCACAATGTAGTGGCAAAATTTCTGGATTGGGATGACTGTGGCCGGAGCTATCTTCTCCACATGTGAATAACGAGTTTCAAAGTTGAGGAGACTCTTACTGAGGGAGTAAATCACATGTTTGTGGATGTGTAAATCTGTTTTGATTAGTACCATATTGATGGTAGTAAGTGACACATGCACGTAAAAGGAGTAATCACTGGTATAGTTGGGTGGCTGCAACATCGGTGCATGTGTAATGGTGTGTTTAAGAGTGTCAAATGCATGTTGCATAAGGTCGTCCCAAACAAAATATGTGTCCTTTTTAACAGACACATGAAACAATGGCTTTTTTCGGCATAGTTACATACAAAACGACGCAAAAAGTTTTCCTTCCCTTGCAAACTTTGAATTTCAGTGACATTTGGAGGCAGGGGTAGGGCCAATATGACATAAATTTTCAGTGGATCTATACAAATGCCATCCTTGGAAATGATGAAGCCAAGTAGTCTGTCAGTATCGACACAAAAAACACACTTATGTCGATTCAACCGTATGTTGTAATAACAACATATGAGAAAAATGGCTCTTAGATGGTCAACATGATGATCCCAATGTTATAGAGATTTTCACCCCACTAGGTGAATCACACATGTATGGCCTTCCCCCTCCATGGATTATTTCTATTGCATATTGGGAAAGATGGTGTTCTGGAGTCTAGCTGTCTGTTGTGGTACCCCAAGCCATAGGAATTTCTCTCCGTAACAGAATTGTACAGGAAGAGAGAATTGCTCTTTCTCTCTTGCTTCGGTGTCGGGACTGGGGGCATGTATACCTGGTAGAGTCTGATTGGAGTAAAGTCTGTCTCAGTCTGCCTTTTTGCCTTGTT
>LPNX010629673.1:369951-399705 GCA_001517045.1 Pseudotsuga menziesii
CCAATGCTGCGAGTGGGCAGGAAAATCATCGAGGTAAGGTTCCACGATGTGTTTGATGTCATAGAAAGTGTAAGACATTGCGCATTGGAAGATAGTGCCTGCGTTCTTTCAACCAAAAGGTAACTTATTATAGGCAAAGGTCCCCCATGGGAAAATGAAGGCCATTTTGTGTTGATCAGATGGGAGTATGTCTATCTAATTATAGCTAGAAAATCCGTCCATGAATGAAAATATGACACTTTTGGCACATTTATCGATGATTTGATCGTGTAAGGAGTAGGGAAATTGTCCTTAGGACAAGCCCGATTAAGGTCTTAGAAATCGATACAAAACCTAATTGTTCCCTATTTTTATTCATAGGACAATATTAGAAACCCATTCTATAAATGGTACGAGTTAATTGAACCCAAACTTAAGAAGTTTCTCAATTTCTTCCTTAATGGCTATTGCTTTCCGTGGATGAACCTGACATGACTTCTAAAGGATCGATTTGGTGTCAGGGTAAATCCTAATCTCATGAACCACGATCGAATGATCTATCCCTATCATTTCCTCATACAAACACGCAATAATGTCTCTAAATTCCTTGAAAAGGGTCGTGTAAGAATGAAGTTATAAAGTATAAGAATTTTGGCCTACATGGATATTTTCTACAACTTCAGGATTCAATGATATATCAACTAGAACGGTCTTAGTAATGTTACTCAGATTTACCTCAGACTCAACATTGTGGATGAGTACCGGTGACTGAGGAGTAGTTACAATATCATATGAAACCATTGTTTCAAAATGGTCTTCTACGATATGGTAATCAGGAAGGAAAGAAGATCGATGATGATGGTGTTTCCATGGAATCTCTTCTAAATAAATGACTTCCATGATTGATTCTTTTGACAGAAGGGTTTTCAAAAGACAATCTAGATATGGGAGGGGGGGAAGCTAACCAAAATGATGGGTGATAAGGGTTGGATGCCACCAAAATATGATCATTAATGGTTGGGTCACTTATGGATTGTATAGCTTGGTATGTTTCTTCAAAATGAGTAAATGATGTCGATTCAACAATTGATTTTACATTTTTTGAAGTGTCATGACTATTAGAGGAGATCATGTTCATAGACGTGGTTTGTGTAGGGGGAGGATTAAATAAAATAAATATTTCCATGAGTGAGGAATCTTTGAGAAGACCTACTACTACGTTATAGTACTATGGGGTCATAGAAGCTATAAGTGGGACATTATTCACAGAATTAGAAGTCGTGTCCGGGAAACAAAAATCTAATTATTCAATTCCTACCTAAGAGAAGATTGTAGTCTAATGGAGCAACAAAAAATTCGATTTGAATGGACACCAATTCCCCCCCTTGTTCAACCATGACGGAGGGAAGTAGTCCATAAGGATGAAAACCATGACCATCAAAGGCCTTCAAAGTTGTAGGTGAATGGTTGATCTCTGAGGAACCTATATCTCTCCAACATTGAAGTCGAGGCACCTTCATATAACACAGTTTGATGGAATTGCTTCCCAATAAATTTCATTGATAGATGGAAAGCTATCTGATGGGAAATCCTCGACTCAAAATTCTCTAGTTTAAAGGTGATAACATTACTATTCGCTAGATGCATAGCTCTAATAACTAACAACATGTTCTTTCTTTGCGTAGGGAACATTTGGAGTACTTCAAGGGTGGAAATAACACACGGTGCTTGGGCCAATTATTCAACTACATTGTAGTATTGAGTAGCCTGTGCATCAGGCTTAAATACCAATTTTCAAATTGTACTCTTTGGCGGCCAGAGGACAGTGTCAAGAACATGTTTTTCAATATGAAGACTGTTGGTAGGAGGAGGGTTGGTAATTTCCAGGTTATTAGTTGAAGTGTTATCATCTTTCTTTTTTGGAGATGAGTCATAGTTATGGGATCAATTGTTAAGATTAACTGTGTCACTAGACATCATTTTAACCTCATCTATGGATGATGAGGAAGATCCATACAAGGACTAGTGGTCAATCAATTGTTGTTGGGTAGGGAAAGGATCAGTTAAAAATGCTAGGGTGGGAGAAGTTTTCAAGAACTTGCTGACCTCATCATGCCAAGGACATAACTTGGGTGAAGTGGTTGCCTCCACATATGAGGCAGGGAAACCTTACCTTTCTCTTGATCTTGGACTCGGCATCAGGGTTTTGCATTTTATTGCTCTCCTGTTGATTTTCAGACTTTTTTGATTTATTCTTTCCTTTCTTCTTCGTTCCCAAAGATTATGAGGATTGAATGGAATTTACCTCAGTAGAGGAAACAAGAGGAGGGGTGGTTTTGGGATTTGTGGAGGCTTGACTAGCATATTGGTCTTTCTTTTTCAGGGATTTAGCCATCGGGTGTGTCTGAAAAAAGCCAATAACACCATCAACAAGTGGCTCTATTGCAGGTCTTGAGGGGTCCGAAGTAGGACGAGGAGCGTGCGGGATCAAATAATAAAGAGTACCTAAATGAGAATAAACTAAGTATAGGTACTGAGCTCAACTGACGAATTTCTCTTTGGTGACGACACCTCCCATGGAAACACCCCGAGAAATGGGCGGAAGCAAAGACTTAGTAAACCAATATGCTAATAATTATTCAGGAATAGGTGCTTTAATCAATCTATGATGTCTTCTCCACTCATGTATATGATCATATAAATGGGTGGAAGTGGTATGATGGAGAGAAGTTAAAATATTCGTACTTGTTTCATACTAGATTGTGAGTTGAAAGTGTGTTAAAAATGCCATTTCTAAGGTGGTGAAATCCCAAAAAGAGTGCTGAGGTAATTCTATATAGCACTTGGCGACAGTTTTGGTGAGAGTCCTTTGAAACAATATCAAATGAATCGAACCATCCATTAGAGAATTGGACGAACACCATAAATGATAAGTCATTACATGGTTCTTGGGGTCCTCACTAGCTTTGACATCAAACTTAGGTATATACGAAGGGAATTTCAATGGAATAGCAGGAAATGAAGGATCCTGATGAATAGGATCATTGATTAAACATGACAAATCTAACAGATCAAGTGTATCCATAATAGGTAGTTGCTGATTTGGTTATAGATACTGGTAGTATTAATAGGGGATTTGAACAGTAGTAGGGCCATAAGAAGATTGATAAACTGGAATCAATGATCCTCCAATCACATGTGGGTAAGGTTGAAGTTGGTTTCCAAATGTATCGCCCGACGGTCCCTCGGGTGTTCCCCCAGGTGGTGGGCCTTTAAATGGTGGTCCTCTAGGTGGTGGACTAGGTGGTGGACCTCTGGGTGATGGAACTCTAGGCGGTGGACCTCCATATGGAGGAATTCCATACAGAGGACCTCTAGGTGGTGTTACTCCATAGGGAGTACCTCGAGATGGTGGTCCTCCATATAGGGGGCCTCCAGGTGGGGGACCTCTAGGAAGACCTCCAAATGGGGGACCTCCTGCTGGACTTCCATACATATTTGCAAATAGGATTCCATAAGTAGGGACATTCAACCAATTAGGTTGTCCCCATGGGGTATATGTATTTCCAGGATAGGGTGTGTCAGGAAAAACATTTCTCGAGGAAACAGGTTGGTAATTTTGGGTGACCATTTCCCGTTGATTTCCTGGGTAGATATATCCTCGTGTGGGTTGGTTGGACACTAGTTGTCCTAGTGTGGAGGAAGGAACCATTGTGTTTGTAGTGTTGGAAGGTGGCCCATCCATGTACTTCCTTAGAGAAACATTATGCCATTGACTTAGACTAGTTCTCATGGTCGTGGGGATGACTGGTCCTAGGGATTTCCCCCAGTGACGGGATTAACATGAGAACTAGAGATAGAAGGGAGAATTTGAGTTGATAGGGCATGGATAGAAGGTTGGCCAGGTTTATAGGAAACTGCATTTTTAACTGGTATTCCAGATACAATATAAAAATTAGATTGAATAAAGGCATGGTGGTATTCGACAGTGACTCTTTCCGAACAACTTAGCAGAGGAGAAACAATTCTCCCTCTTATGATTTGTCCCCTTGCATGTAAATTGGACACCATATCACAGATGGGTCTAAAATACTCATCATTAGATAAAAATAACCTTGAACTAGGTGGGGGTGTAGCTGTTGATGTATTTGTAACTTCAGAATGTATTCATCTATGTATCTTATGTCTTGTAACCCGATGTTTATTCTGGGATGTGTCTATTATGTAATTGAGTCATGATGGCATCCCTAATGTTCCGATCAGGAGGATCTATAATGTAAACAAGTCATGTCAAGTCATTTTGGGCAACCCTCCTATTGTCTAAGGGTTAAAGTCCCCGTAGTTCCGGGGCACTAGGGTTATTAGACTCACTTAGTGAAGTTGGCCATAGTAGGGTTTTAGTCATGCCGAGAAGTAGTATAAATAGAGAGGTGACCTCTGTATTTAGCACACATCACATACACACTCAAGTGTAGCGCATAGTTGAGGAAGGAGAAGACACTGGGGCTAGATAAGAAGAAGGTTACTGCTGTCGGGAGATCACTTACTATTTTGGGATTTTCTATTTTGGTGTTGATTCTATATCTAAGGAAGTTGCAGGGTTTTCTCCATTTATGGTTTCCCTGAGGAAAAACACCGTGTTCATTGTCTCTTGTGTTTGATTGCTGTACTTGTTATTCTCTTAGTTAAAGATCCTAATAATGCTAGCTTAATGTCGAAAAACTAACATGGTATCAGAGTTAACCTGAGAAGAAGACACTGTGCAGCTGCAAGAACTAGGGATTCCTAGTTTGTGGACCTTCCTCCACAGATTTTCAGCAAAATAAAGGTGGAATAACTCTCCTCCTTAGGGCACATCTTTCTGTCGAAGCAGAATCCAATTCTGAGGTTTTTCAGTTTTGGACCCGACACTACTGCCGAAAATTAGGGCTTTTCACAGAAGAGGAATTTTTCAGTGAGCCCAGGCCTGGATTGATCTCCTCACAGAAATCAAAGTTAGGGATCAATTTGAAAGCATTTGGTTGGACAAAACTCCAAAAAAAAAAAACCCTAATTTGCTCCTGAACCAGTACTGCAGGATTTCAGTTCCAAATCCAGATTCGACATCTTGACCTGGTAAGATCTAAATGTTTTGTATTTCCATTTGAGGTTCTCAGTTAATATGTCTCATCATACCAAGCTTGATAAAAAGCTTGAGGGAGCTGATAACTTTCGAGCCTGGAAGTATAGGATCTCCCTGGTCCTGGAAGAGAATGAGTTGGACTCCTACATCCATGAGGAGGTTCCATTTGTAGAGGGAGATGAGGATAAGGCCTTGCATAAGAAGAAATTGGTTATGGAAAAGAGGATCATTGCTGATTCTATCAAGGATCACCTTATCCCACAGGTATCCTCTCTCAAGACACCTAAAGCTATGTTTGATGCCCTAACCAAATTGTTTGAAGGGAAGAACATAAACTGGAGGATGACTCTGAGGAATCAACTAAAGGATGTGAAGATCTAGAATGCAGAGACCATCCAATATTAATTCAAAAGGGTTTCTCAGATCAAGGAACAATTAGAGGCAGTAAATGAAGAAGTGGAGAATGCAGAAATTGTGATGACCACCTTGAATGGTCTCCCTAGGACATGGGACTCTTTCATTCAAGGGTTCTGTGCTAGAAAGAAGTTAGTCAAATTCAGCAGACAGTGGGAAGAATGTTCTCAAGAAGAAGCTCGGATAGCAGCTCGAGAAGAAAAGATGGGAAGTGAAGATCAAGCTCTCACAGTACAATCCAAGCAACCCAGATCCAGCCATAACAGAAGTAAGTACTCTCATCAAAGGGATAACTCTAGAAATCCTAGAGATAAGTATAAATACATTTGCTATACATGTGATGAAAGAGGACACTTTGCTAGAGATTGTCCTAAGAACAAAAGTAGCTCTCACAAGAAGAAGGGAAACAAAATAAGACATCATGCTCATGCTACAGAGGATGATGAACCTTCATCAAAGAGAACCAGATATGAAAGTGAAGATTCTTCAAGTGAGGATGAATATGTTTTGATTTCCGCTCTCATGGGAAACATTACTCATGGAAGTGATGATTGGCTTATAGATAGTGGGGCTTCCAAACATATGAATGGATTCAAGGAATCCTTTATGAAACTCTCAGAACATGAATCACCTCACAAGGTGAAGCTAGGAGATGACTACTGGTATCCAATAAAAGGTAGTGGGGAATCTTCTTATAAGCTAGACTCTGGAAAGTCTATAACAATGAAGGAAGTATTGTTTGTGCCAGGACTGAAGAAGAACCTTCTCTCCATATCAGCATTAGATGCAAAAGGAATGAGGGTTGCAGTCATAGATGGTCAAGTCATCATGTGGCGAAAAGGAAATACTATTGATGATGCAATAGTGATTGGTGAACAAGAAGGAGGTTTGTACAAATTGAAGGGCCATCCAAAAAAAGCCTTGGTCCATGAAACAGTAGAGCCAAATGAACTTTGGCATAGAAGGCTTGCACATGTAAATTACATAGCACTACCTCTTGCAAGCAAAGATGTTGAAGGTCTTCTAGAAATACAAGCAAAACATGATGGGGTCTGCAAAGGATGTGCGAAAGGAAAGAACACAAAGAAGACATTTCCAAGTAGTGAAAGAAAAGGAAAAGGAATCTTGGAAATCATCCACTCCGATGTATGCGGTCCTATGTCATCAAGCTCACTAAGTGGGTATGCATATTATGTTTCTTTTATTGATGATTTTTCTAGGAAGACATGGGTTTACTTCATGAAGAACAAAGATGAAGTATTTAGTAAGTTCAAGGAATTCAAAGCCTTGATTGAGAATCACATTGAAAAGAAGATCAAGACCTTTTGATCAGAGAATGGTGGAGAATTCACTTCAAATGAATTCAAAGAGCTATGGAAAGAATCATGGATTAAGAGGGAGTTGTCCACTCCTTATAATCCACAACAGAATGGGATTGTAGAATGGAAGAACAGAACTATCATGGAAGTTGCAAGAGCTATGCTTCATGATCAAGATCTTCCTATGCATCTTTGGGCGGAAGTTGCCAGAACACTGGTGTATGTACATAATCGTACTCCACATAGAGTACTTGAGAACAAGACTCCTAAAGAAGTCTTCTCTGGCAAGAAACCAGAAGTCAGCCATCTCAAAATATTCGGCTGTCCTGTATACATACACATTCCAAAAGAGAAGAGAACAAAATTAGATCCTTTAGGAAAGAAGGGTATATTTGTGGGATACTCTGAAAGCTCGAAGGCTTACAGAATCTATTTCCCAGGATACAAGAAGATTGAAATCAGCAGGGATGTGACATTTGATGAAGACACAGCTTACAAAAAATCCAGAAAGAGACATCCTGAAGAACCTAAAGAAGCAGAAGCACCCAGAATTCATGATACAACGATGAATGAAGAAACTCAAGAAGAAGATCGAAAATTTGAAGAACCACAAAGACCTGTAGATCCACCTCTGGAGAAGAATACTCATAAGAGGAAACCTGCTTGGGTACATTAAATTATCCAAGGTACGAAAAGATATGGGGCTCTAGAAGATAATCACAGAGAAAGAAAGAGGACCAGATCCTGCTTCGGGTATGTAGCCTTACTATGTGATTTCATTGATGAAGAACCTTCCAGTTATGAATAAGTGACAGAACGAAAAGAATGGAAGGATGCTATGACCAAAGAATATCAATCGATCATGAAGAATGATGTTTGGGATGTTGTCCCAACACCAGAAGGGAAGTCAGTTGTAACTTCCGAATCGATCTACAAGATCAAGCATGCTGTAGACGGCAGCATTCAAAAATATAAAGCGAGATTTGTGGCTCGAGGTTTCTCTCAGAAAGAAGGAATAGATTATGAAGAATCCTTTGCACCTATAGCCAGATACACTTCCATCGGATCAGTACTTGCTCTGACTGTAGTGATGAAATGGAAGATACACCAGATGGATGTCAAGACCTCCTTCTTGAATGGTGTAGTAGAAGAGGAAGTGTATGTAGAATAACCACTCGGTTTTGAGACACATGACAGAGAGTCTCATGTGTGCAGATTGAAGAAAGCCCTGTACGGTTTGAAATAGGCACCCAGGACTTGGTATGGTAGAATTGACAGCTTTCTATCTAGTTTGGGCTTTACCAAGAGTAAAGTAGATTCCAACCTGTTCTACAAGGTTGAATATGGCAACCCAGTGATGCTCCTACTATATGTAGATGATCTGTTTGTGACAGGTATGGATGGGTTGATTGCTGATACAAAGAGAAAGATTGCCGCTAAGTTTGAAATGAAGGACTTGGGTATGATGCATTATTTCCTAGGCATGGAGGTGTGGCAGAGTGCAGATGGAATCTCCCTTGGACAAGGACAGTATGCAGTAGAGATCTTGAAGAGGTTTGGGATGATGGACTGCAAAGACATGACCACACCTATGGCATTGAACCTGAAGCTATTAAGCGATGCTTCATCGGATTCAGTTAATGCTACGATGTATTGTCAAATGATTGGGTCCTTGATGTACCTGACGAACACGAGACTAGAAATTTGCTTTGCTGTGAACACCTTGAGCCATTTCTTGACAGATATGAGAAATGTTCACTTGATTGCTACAAAGCATATTCTAAGGTACCTGAGGGGTACAGTTGATTATGGGCTCAAGTATGAGTCGAATCAGAAGATTAACCTGGAGGGTTATGTTGATTCCGATTGGGCAGGTAGTGCCATCGATAGGAAGAGCACTTCAGGGTGTTGCTTTAGTATGGGATCAGGTGTGATCTCTTGGTTTAGTAGGAATCAATCCTGTGTGGTACTGAGTACAGCCGAAGCAGAGTATGTCACAGCTTGTTCAACTAGTTGTGAGGCCGTATGGCTAAGGAAGCTACTGTCTGATTTATTTGATCTCTAGTTGGATGCTACTTGTATACATTGTGACAACCAGAGTTGCGTGAAGTTGTTAGAGAATCCAATTTTTCATGACAAGTTGAAGCATATCGAGATCAAGTATCACTATATCAGGGATATGGTGTAGAGGGGAGTAGTGAAGCTCCAGTATGTTGCAATGGACGATCAGATAGCTGATGTGTTGATGAAGCCATTAGCTAGGGTGAAGTTTGAGTACTTCAGGGAGAATCTTGGTGTTCTCCAGATCGAGGTTCCCTCCAAAGGGAAGTGATGAGTCCGTGACCCATTCTGACATGCGAGAGGATTAAGTTCCTTCCATGGTCAGATGTAAGGGTTGAGCCATTCTGTCATGGAGAGAGGATTTGGTTCCTTATATGTCAGATATGAGTGCTAAGCCATTCTGATGTGACTGTAGGATTGGTTCCTAAGTGATTAGATATAAGGGCTGTTGCCATTCTGGGAATGAAGGTGCCTGGTCAGTTACCAGGAAAACTTAGTCTAGGACTAAGAAGCCATTCTGATGTGAGAGAGGGATGTGTTCCCACTTTATTAGATGTAAGGGCTGAACCATTCTGTCATGGATAAAGGATTAAGTTTCTCCCATGTCAGAAGTGAGTGTTGGCCATTCTGACGAGTAGGTCAGATGTAAGGGAAACTGCCATTCTGGGAATGGAGGCACCTAGTCAGTTACCAGGTAGCTAAGTCTGGGACTGGGGGCCATTATGATGTGATGGTAAGATTAGTTCCTCCATGATAAGATGTGAGTGCATGCCCTTCCAATGTGGTGCTTTCAAGCATGGTCGGATATAAGTGCAGAGCCCTTTCGATGTGGTGCTTTCGAGCATGGTCAATTGTAAGTGCTGAGCCCTTTCGATGCGGTGCTTTCAAGCATGGTCAATTGTAAGTGCTGAGCCTTTCCAATGTGGTGTCTTCAGACATGGTCAGATGTAAGTGTAGAGCCTTTCTGATGCGGTATGCTTGCACGTGGTCGAATATAAGTGCTGAGCCATTCTGGTGCGATGTGTTTACACATGGTCAGATGTGAGTGCTGGGCATTTTTGGAAGGATGAGCTTAGATGTGAGTGCTGGGCATGCCTTTCTGATAGGATGAGGTTAGATGTAAGAGCTGGGTGGGCCATTCTGACTTAAGTGTCAGATATAAGCACTGATGAAGACCTACATGAAGGGTAGGGCTTTAGGATTGACTTTGTAGAAATTCCTGTGACGAGAAGAATCAAGATAGCACCATTCTGAGATAGCATGTGATGATGATCTAGACTTTATGATGATCCATATCAAGTGATGATCCATATGTGATGATGATCCAGACTTGATGACAATCTAGATCAAGTGACGATCCGGTTGTGATGATGATCCAGCAGTGATGATGTAGATCCTGTGATGAAGAAGACTTGAAGAAGAAGATGACTTGAAGATGAAGAAGACAAAGAAGACTTAAATACGAAGAAGACTTGAAGACTAAAGAAGACTTGAAGATGAAGATGACGAGATGATCCAGTCGAGACAGAGAAGAAGACCAGTGTTGAAAATTGTGTCGAAAGAATACCTTCCTAGTTAAGAGGGAGTGTTGATGTATTTGTAACTTTGGAATGTATAGATCTATGTATCTTATGTCTTGTAACCCGATGTTTATTCCAGGATGTGTCTATTATGTAATTGAGTCATGATGTCATGCCCCGATGTTTCGATTGGGAGGATCTATAATGTAAACAAGTCATGTCAAGTCATTGTGGGTATCTCTCCTATTGTCTAAGGGTTAAAGTCCCCATAGTTTCAGGGCACTAGGGTTATTAGACTCACTTAGTGAAGATGGCCCTAGTAGGGTTTTAGTCATGCCAAGAAGTAGTATAAATAGAGAGGTGACCTCTCTATTTAGCACACATCACATACACACTCAAGTGTAGCGCATAGTTGAGGAAGAAGAAGACACTGGGGCTAGATAAGAAGAAGGTTACTGCTGTCGGGAGATCACTTACTGTTTTGTGCTTTTCTATTTTGGTGCTGATTCTATCTCTGAGGAAGTTGCGGGGTTTTCTCCATTTATGGTTTCCCTGAGGAAAAACACCGTGTTCATTGTCTCTTGTGTTTGATTGCTGTACTTGTTATTCTCTCAGTTAAAGATCCTAATAATGCTAGCTTAATGTTGAAAAAATAATAGTAGCATTAGTTAAAGTAGTGGTGTCGTACTCGGAAATGGTCCGTCCCAAAGAAGTCTCCAAAAAAGGAGGAGTTGGACCAAATTCTATTCCACTAGGTCATCAGAGGATGGGCCAAACACCTAGTATCATGCACCAAAATGGATTTCCGTAGGGAAGTGAAAAGTTGAATCATGTGAAGGGGGTAATTGAAACAATACTGGGGTAGAGGTAGGTGTATTCTTAGTAGAAAAATACTCTTCTCCTAATTCAACACTAGGGACACCTTCCACAGAAGGATTAGTTGTGTAAGGTTGATCCGTGGTCACCCCTTGTCTTTTTTCCATGGTAGGAGGAAATTCAGGTGGTAGACCCTGCAATCTGTGAGATCTCCTCACAGGTGGTCCAGCCAGAATGCTGGATAAACACTTCTACTCTAAATATTGAGTATTTAAAAGGGACACACACACAATCATATGCAAGCTAAGGTCACAAGAAAACTTATGTGATAGGAGGGGTTGAAATAAGCCGGAACCTCAATAGTATTGTCAAGTTGTCATAACTCACAATTAACTGGAGGGTCCAACAATAAAATGCGACAAGGAGGATTGGGACCGTACCCTTTCCTGAATAACTAACTACCTAGATGGCATGTGGGTAGTAACTCCCAGAGTGTTGTTCTCAGTGTATTTCTCCAACAGGACGAACAAAAGGATTTTCTCAATTGGTATTAGTTCCTAGGAGAGTCTCCCTATATACATAAGGTATGTGTGAGATCAAGTCCGTGTTAGTGATGTCTGATGCACAACCATTCGAATATACCTCAAAGGTACATGAAAATTCATTCGATATATCAATTGGTACGTGGAAGAACCACATGATCCCTGGTATGTGGTGTGGGTAAATAAACAAAAAATCCTATGTTTATGGATGCTGAAACATGTCTCCTAACCTATCACTCAAATTACTAAAAAAAATTAACCTAAGCTACCGTTCAATTTTATCTTGATGGTTAGTGAATGTTTGTGGAATATGAAGTAAATTGCGAGATTCAAATTATGTAAATGTTCATGCAATTTTACTTTTGATGAAATCTATATATAGAGAGGGAGGGGTTCTTTTTCCAAAACATAATAATACGACCAAGCGATCCAAACAACTAGTTTCCTCAAACTTCAAACACTTTCAGACACGCAAAACTCTAAGGCTATGTTTTGAAATATCTTCTACCACAAAAGGAAAAGGCTTCGTGATGCAAAAATGCCTATTTTCTATAATTAATCTTTAAAAAGAAGAACACTCATAATGATTTATCCAAACCAAAAGAAAGTAATCATTTTTTTCTTTTGTTGTTTGATACGATTTCAAATAAAGAGATGCAAAATCTCACACTGCAAAGGTAGAGAAGCCATACTATTTTTCCTTTTCACAGATCTGTAAAGGGCTCGTAAAACACTAGTCATACAAACCATACACCCAGAATCCAATTTTCAAACAGAACTCATTCAATTTTTGGATATCCTATTAAGGCCACTTCTTAAGATCTAAGGTTAAAAAGCACATCCAGGCTAAAACACACAAGGAGACCCCTCAATGAGCAGGGGAGCAAATTGACCAAACCCAAAAAGAGACAATTTTTTTCAAAGAAAAGACTCTAGAGTTGGATAAACCCTACCTCGACGCATCTTGAAGGGAAGAACCAAGGCATTGTACAGTGATCGATGCACTCTGCCTCTCTGTAGAAGGCGTTAATGACACTTTATGACTCTGGGAATAAGTCATCAGCGACGCTTGATGACAGTGAGTAGCAGGAATTAGCAAGGGTTTGACACTTTGTCAACCACACCCAGGTGCATCAGTGTATCTAGAGAACAAAAAAGACAAACAATATTCAAAATAAACCAATGTGGATCAGATTGGAATTATGGTAAGTAAAAAAATGAGCCAAAGAATGAAAATGAGAGTGAAGTAAGGTGGATTACTCACCTTAACTCTTTAAATGAGCAAGAAAAAAAATTAAGCTTGTAATCAAAAGTGACATAAAAAGTCACAGATCTTATTGGATCTTTCCCTAGTGTGATCACTAGTTTTGTTACCAGGAATATTTCAATCAATGCAGACATAGTTTTTTCTGCTAGCCTGCATGGGGCAGATCTAGAACAAAAAACCACAGTGATGCATCCTTCTTCTATATAGTTGAATTACTTGAATGTTTAATCTTTCCTTACCTCAGTGATGGAGGTTGTCCTTTCCTTATAGATCTTTTGCGGTCGAATGTACCTACAAAGAATATGAAGAATAAGACAAAAGGGTGAAAGCAGCAATATAGTCCAAATATCTATACTAATAGTCAAGGAAAAGAGTAATAAACAACTTATATTAACACAAATCTTTGATGGAAAAGGAGAAAATGTTTGTATCGATAATGAAAAGAGTAAGAAGCTACAACTGAAGCCTTGACGCTGAAGCTTCAATCCCACGATACATTCAACACCAATCGTACACACACTCTATAGGATTCTACAATCCTTACTCACAGTGACACTCACAATAACACTTTCTTGCCTCCTACACCATCTATGATTCCAACAGCATGAAGATGCTCTCTTGGTCTCCCTTCTCATGGTCCATGTAGCTTACTTTAATAGGCCAAAGGAAGCCCAAATGGATTGATATATTTTGGGAGGAAGGTAGGGAATGATCCCTAGGGGCTAGGAGTTCGAGTTCCACATATCCCAAGAAGTTAGGATAATCCTCCATGAGATATTTCACCTCTAAGGTTCTCAAATCTTCCCTTTTTTGCCTTTTTGCACTGTTGATGCTCTTTGCAAGTGGGAAAGGTGCACCGATGCTCCTTGTGATCAGGAAATAATTTCCATTGATGCACTCTGTTAGTGGGAAAGAGGCTCTAGGAATATCTGACACCCTATGCCAAGAGGCAAGGTGCGCCAGGAAGCCTAGAATTTAGCAACAACTCCCCCAAAAGACAACTTGGCCAAGGAAATTCAAGGGATTGAGCATTAAGGCAGTTTTTGGGTGTAAAAATGTTTATGTCAAATATTCCATAGTTTACGTTTATGTCAAATCCGTAGTTTATGTTTTTCAAGGTTGACTTATAGACCATGATCATAATATAAAAAGGTATCAACCTACATTTGAAATTGTGTGACTATGTGAGGTAATTAAAGTCAACCCTCTCTTCAACCCAATTTTCTGCATAATTTTTTTCAAATCCATAGTTGGAGAATTGTAGCTATAAATTTGGACTCTAAACCTTCAATGGTAAATGTGGTATAATAAAAATAAATTGCTCTAATCTACAAATTGAACAACTTTGAAATGGAAATCTCTTAAAGCTTAGTAGGGTTTTTTAATTGGAAAACATCCATGAATACAAACATAAAATATTCCACGACCTTTAAGATCCAAGATATTCGACTCTTTTAGATGGTTTCCAACAAATATAAGACCATATATGTGATGCCTATATTATCTGTATATTAGTATACATGACCATTGCTTATGGCTAGAATCGTAACAAACTAACCCTATACCATTTATGTAAAGGACTTCTAGAGATTAAGGAACCACCTTGGATTTGATCCATAGGAGGTAAATAAACTTTTTCTAATTGTTTTCTAGCATGCTAATACACTTTATTGGGGACCTTATCCTTAAAGTGTTTGGGTCAGGATACCATGATATCAAATTTTATGTAAAATATTTATTCCCTAAAAATTCAAAGCAAGGATTGCACTAATGAATATGATGAGAATTAATCCACTAATGGATCCACAAACATGAACAACTTGGATCATATTACATATCTAAAAAAATATTTTCAATGTTGAATCATGATCCCCTCAACATTACTTGCGAGAGAATAATTTTTTTGATATTCTTCATGCATGTCACGATGAACCAAATAGGGATCATTTTGTTGCAAAAATAAAAACTCTACACGTTTCACACACTAGATACGATTGGCTAACACTTTACCAATATTGTAGTGAATATTTCAATAGATGTGACAACTAATGAAATACCTCATCATCCAAAAGTCTCCTTCCAACCATTATTAAAGATGGGATTGGGATTTGTAATACCAATTGAACCTCCTTCCAATCAACATAATTATATTTTGGGATACACATATTATCTTAACAATTGGTTGAGTTCAAGGTGTTTCCAAATGCAAAAAAATACAAGGCCACATTGAATTTTTATATGAAATTTCTTTACCAAATTTAGTGTGCTATGGGAGTTAGTGACAAATCATGATTCACAATTCACTTCACAACTATTTCAAAATTTGGATTATTATCTCAATATTCATCATAGGAATACTAAATCGTACCATTCATAGGCTAATTGGAAATTTGAAGCTATAACAAGGAGCTTGAGAAATATAATTACCAAGACAATTTAACTACAATTTTCATACAATACAACTTGGAGAAAAAAATATAGGATTTACATTGTATGAGATAGTATAGGGAAGAACAATGTTGTTTCCCATGTAATTTAAATCAGAAATTTATGGAAAACATTAAAAGTGGGACTTGAATATTATATAGTACATAGAGAATGAGTCAACCAATGCAATATATATTCCCAACAATTAAGAATTTTAGTTCCAAAGGTCATCACTTAAGTGATGCCCTACCGAAAACAATGATATGATACCGATGTTAAATACATGTTGATATCATAGCATTGTCATCAGTAGGGTGTTGCTTAAGCAACTTCCTTTGGAACTAAATTGGGGAACTCAAGGTAGTTAGGGCTTCCAGAGTCTAGACAATAGGAGTTAGGGGTGCTAGAGAGTGGGGGTGTAAGGAGGTTGGGGTAGGGGGAGTTGGAGAGAGATAAAGAGAAGAGGAGGGGGGTTACCAGAGTTTCTTTTGATATTCCCACCGTAGTGAAAGGAATTCCTTACATGAATATGTATTATAATTCACATATTCTATATCAAACAAGTCCTTATGTTTTAGTAAAATCATGTCAAATTTACCACAAGACAAATACAACTAATTTGAAACGAACTTTTACCTTAAATTTAAGTTCATTTTAGGAACTAATTTATCATCGATGACTCTTTCTAATATTGATTGGTTGATCTATTCATATTGATGATTAACTCACAAAGAGGTTTAAAAGGTTCTAAATGTTTTTTATAGTGGATCATGTAGAGGTCATATTTCTCAGTTGGCGACAAACCAAAAATATTTTATGCATGATCTATTCGGATGTCAATTTTTAATGATTATGTTGAAGTGATTAATTTAAATGACATCCTTGCATAATATTTACAAATAAAATAAATGCATCCCATACTCATTTTCACCCTATTGTCATGAGTGGATTCTTAGCCAAATTAGGGGTCCATGAGTTCTTTTTGTGGCACAATGTAGTCCATGAGTAGTGTTATAGTCATGCATTCAAATTTTATGATTTTTCATGGTTGGGTTGAACTATATGTATAAAGTTACCAATTGTCCATGGGGATACATCCTTTTATTAATTTAGTATAGAGCAATGGTGAATTTTTGAATCTTGTTGCCTTCATGGACAAAAATTGGTATCCTTTACAAGTGCAAGGAAGTTACTTTGGTAATGTATGTTTTGGAAATGAATTAAACAAGTACTGGAAATTGGTTAAGTCATTGAATCATTCATGATTAGGGATTGGAATTGCATTGAAATTAATTGTGAATAATCATGGTTCTTGATGATGATGATTATGATTACTGGTGACAATAACGACAATGACGATGATTCTTATGATGGTTGTTATGATGATGATGCAGTTTAGAGAATCCTACATATGGTATCAACGTGAGTTACAAAGATAGGACCTAATGGATTTGGATGAATGTTGGTAGTTTGAAATATGCATGTTTTTTGTTGTATGATCATTATGTCAGGGTTAATATGGCATGGACAAAAATATGGAATGCTAATTAAGCATAAAAACCTTCCTATTACACATGTTTTTTTCCATTTTTTTAGCACTATGCAATATAACCTAAGGCATGTTGATTTATGTTCTTATGTATCATGCTTTATGTGACATGGCACAAACATGCTATGGTTGAATCATGTAAGCCTTATCAAGTTGGTATGTATGTATATATTATTTGCACTCAAATGGAAATGGATATTTCTTGTAGTTAAGACCTTCAATTCAAATGGATATGGATATCAATTCAAGGTATATAGGCATAACACATGACAAATCTTATTTATTTACCAATCTTGACTAGATTCACAGTTATTGTACTGAAGAAACACAATTTAAGTTTATGTTTCATTCAACATGTAGGTTTTGTTAAGAAATCCAATCTCATTGAGCTAGTAGGTGCAACCTAGTGTACAAAATTATTTCAAGGAATAAATTGCAAATTTTCCTTCTAGGTTATATTGCAACCCACTAGTTTTCATTTGTATTCCATGCCATTTATAGATATTTTCTTGATAATAGTTGTATTACTCATAGAGACACCCAACCATATAGGCTATACTCATGGATACACCCAACCATCTATCCCTGCATGTTCCATAAAGAGTTCAACATATTGAAATGGCATATATGTAAATGGATATGAAGAGTCTATACAAGTAGTGATCGATACATCCTAGATTTCCCTTTAATTGCATATGATTGCCCCTAAATTGCTTGGGTTGCATCATTCAATGTGGAGATTGGAATCATCGAGTCCATAACCAAATTGGATAAGAGTGAATACAAATACTAAGTCCATGCATGCAACACATTACAATGAAATTCCAATGAAAACAAGGAATTCAACATCATTTAAGATGCATGAACATCTATATCATTTTTAACACATACATCAATATCTAGTATTCATGAACATTTATACCATTTATGAACACACGACGATGACGATGATTATGATGGGGATGGTGATGATGATGATGAACTGATCAAGATGATGGTGATCTCGATGATGATGATGGTGATGATGATAATGAAGATATTGATGATAATATCTAAGATGACGATGATGGATGTCATGACAATGACACTGATCATGATGATGATGATTTTCTTGATGTTGATGACAATGATTATGATGATGATGATGATGATGATGATGACGATGAAAATGATGGTGACACCAACGATGTTGTTGTTTATGATGATTGTGATGATGAATAGTGATGATAACCATTATGACAGGGATGGTGGTGGTGATGATGATTATGATGATATTGATCATGCTGACGATAATCCCGATCATGATGATGATGATAACGATAATGAAGATGATGATGGTCATGATGATAACGACAATGACCATGATGATTATACTTATGATGACGATGATGTTGTTGATGTCGATGATAATGATGGTGATGATGTTGTTTATGATGATTGTGATGATGAATAGTGATAACATCAACGACGACGATGATGATGATGGTGTTGTGTATGATGATGATGATAACGACGATGATGACTACTAACAATGACAATGTTAATGATGATGCTTATGATGATGACGATGATGGTTATTAGGATGGTGGTGATGGTGATCATCATCATCATCATCGAAGTTGATGTCATTAGCATCATCATCATTGGCATCCTCATTAAATTTTTAATTTAATTTTTTTTTATCAATTTTTATTTTAACTTTAAATTAAAATTTATTTTCTAATATTTGTATATATTAAAATTACATAAATATATAAATATATATTGTTTAATATTTAAAATTATATATATATACAATAAACACATAAAAAAATATTAAACAATCAATATTAAAGCTCACCTTTCAACCTTCCATGCCAAAGCAATGAGTTCAGTGAGTGGTGAGCCATGAGCAGAGAAGAGCCATGAGTATAGCTATGAGCAATTGGTAGTGCATAACATAGTTGGATTGATGCAGAGGAGAGGGAGGCCATGAAGAGTCATGTGAAGCCCCCTCCCCTATACTCTCCGAGAGAGAGGACGCAACTCACTACTCTGTCTATCAAACTGGGGATCTAGCCCCATGAACATACTCAAAGATGCATTGAAATAAAAAAACATGTACAGATGCATAAGACATGTAAATACAATGGAAGAAAATACCATTCAAGAATTCAGTATGCTCACAATAATTCATTAAACAAATGCATTACAGAGTTAAATACAAGAGAGCACTTATCTTGAAATTTAATTGTCCCACAACTAGCTATGTTGCTGCAACGTTCCACCCAACCATATCCCAGTTGTGCTCATCAATATCTCAGCAAAAATTCCACCCTTGAGTTGGGCATGATTTCCACAAGGAACTAGGGAACAACAGGCTCACACATAGCCAAAATACACACCAAGGTTCAACCAAGCCAATCGATAGTTGGGTTTATTAGGATGCTAAGGTGGTGGAAAGGAAGAATTGCTAAGCTAGTGAGCTCAACCACAGAGTTATAGACACCTACATAAGATCTATCTATGTTGACCTCCACAACACCTACACACCCAACACAAGGAAGTATCCTCTTCACTACCACACAATCCCTCAGGCTATACCTTCCCTTCTAGTGCTCTTCAGGGTGTGCATAGAAGATTAGCCAGCCCCTCTTGATATTTCTATGATGCTCCTCTCTTCACTAGGTTTATCAAGCCAATTCTGGGCCTCTTCCACTCCTAATTATTATAGGCCAAAACAAGGGTGCAAATAACATCAAAATACAAATGCTGTGCATGAAGGAAAACATTTTGGTAACTAAAAACAAAATTGAAGATGAGGAAATCAACCCTGGGTGAGAAATTCGATTTCAGAAACTTTCTTAGGAATTACAGGGGCAAAAAGAACCTCCCTAAACACCCAAATTGTTAATCTCCCTTCCCAACCACTGTGCAATACAAAAAAAGTTTCCATCTTGGAGAAAAATGAGGAAAACTATAGGAATCGTGAAACAAAATGCCCAGCTGGCTCTAGTTGCATGAGAAAATGATAAACATGAATAAGGAATGGAATGGGCACTAATTTCTAGGTGATATTTTGCCCCATAAGCAAAAAATACATTTTTCAAAAATTATGGATTTCCCCAATACAAATTTTGGCTGCCATACCTTCCCATTCCCAAGGCATTAACTTCCATAACCAAATTCTAGAAGAATTAAATGATTGGGTGAATAAGACAAAATGGGTAGTTGAGAGTTTTATGGGTTCTCCCATTGACATTTGGATTTACACTATTGGCTCAAGGGTTTGAATAATTTCCCTCCCTATTCCTTGTGAAATCATGCCCCCATGTCTTTGTTTCATTGCATAACTAGTTGTGGGTATTTTATTAAATTGCATATTTACATGATGTCTCAATTTATATGGTGCCTGGCTTGCACGAGTACCATAGGCATCGATTTTAATTTTCGATACATAAAATGTTAAATCGATGGTGGGGCCTTGACCTTGAGCTCTTCACCATGATTTAATAACAATATTTACATCATGTACAGTTTTAATGCAATGGGGTCAAAATCAGGATATTACATTCCCCTCCCCTTAATTTAGCACTATCCTTAGTGGTCTTCAAAATTGAACAAAAACAGACGTGAAACTCTCATGGAATCCTCCAGCTCCTATGTAGCCTCATCGAGATTGTAGTGCTCCCATTGCACCTTTACCTGTCCAACGACTCAATTCTGGAGCACTGTCACCTTCTTGTCCAGGATGTGCAATGGTTTGGTTTGGAACTCTCCCTCAGGTTCCACCTTCATCTGCTAAGATTTCATGCACTTAGAAATATACTCAGCAATGTCCTTTTTCTTTCCTGACCAAAAATATTGCTTTCTGGCTATAGCAATTATTTTCTGATATCCTAGGTGACTAGAATATGGAGTTTGATGGATTTCATCCATAGCAATCCTCCTCAAATATGCCACATTTGGAATATAAATCCTATTCTTATAAGTAAGAAGTTCATCTTCTTCCAATTGATATCCTTCATACTTCCTTTCAAGGTTTTGCTTCTGCAACTTGTCCTTTATCTGCATGTACACTTTATCCTCATCAATATGGTTAATAATCTGCTACCTCAAATCTGGTTCACAAGTACTAAGAGATGCCACATGTATTTCATGTACTTTCCTACTGAGTGCATCAACCACCTTGTTTTCTTTTCCTTTGATGTGTTTGATTTCAAAATCAAATTCACACAAAAATTCCAACCATCTAGCTTGCCTAACATTTAAAGTTGGCTGGTCAAACAAGTATTTTAGACCACAATGGTCTGTCCTTAGCTCAAATTTCCTTCCCATTAAGTAATGTATCCACATCTTTAGAGCATGTAATATGGTTGCAAGTTCTAAATCATGAGTAGCATACTTCTTCTCATGCTCCTTCAACTTACTTGACTCATAGAATACCACGTGGTTGTCTTGCATAAGAACTCCTCCAAGTCCTTGATTGCATGCATCAGTACACACCACAAAGTCTTTTTTTAGGTTTGCAATTTTCAAAATTAGTGCAGTTGTAAGAATATTATTCAATCGTTGGAAGCTTTCCTCACATATTGGTGTCCATTCAAACTTTATTGCCTTCTTTTGCAAGGAAGTGATTGAATGTGCAACCTTGGAGAATCCTTCAATGAACCTTCTGTAGTTCCCGACAAGTCCCATAAAGGATCTCACATCTGTCACATTTCTTGGAGTTGGCCAATTCATAATGGCCTCAATCTTCTCAGGGTCCACATATATTCCTTCGTCTGAGATAATGTGCCCCAAATAATGAATTTTATCCTTATAAAAGCCACATTTGATAAACTTTGCATACAAATTATGCTCCCTTAGCAATTGTAATGATATTCTCAAATGTTGTTCATGCTCTTCTTCATTCTTATAATAAATAAGAATGCCATCTAGGAAGACAAGAACGAACTTGTCCAGATACTTGCTAAAAAACTATTCATGAGACACATGAATGTAGTTGGTGCATTTGTGAAAAAACTAGTGTCCATAACTTGTTCTAAAGGTTGTCTTATGCTTATATTCTTCTTTGATTCTTACCTGATGGTAACCTGAACTAAAGTCAATTTTCAAAAATACCTTTGCTCCTCTCATTTGAGAAAAAAGGTCATCAATTCGAGGTAATGGGTATTTTTTTTCACAGTGACTTTGTTCAACTGTATGTAGTCTATACATAACCTGAGTGTCCCATATTTATTTTTCACAAATAGAACTGGTGCTCCCCAGGGGGACACACTCGTCCTAATATATTTCTTTTCCAACAACTCTTGTAATTTCATTTTCATCTCTAGTAATTCTGGTGTGCTCATCTTGTAGGGTGTATTGGATACTGGTGCAACTCTTGGCACAAGATCAATTGTGAAATCAATGTCTCTCTTTCGAGGAAGTCCCAGAATCTCATCAGGAAAAACATGCCTGAATTCTTGCAATACCGGATAGTCCTCCAACTTAGGAGTTTCATTTTTCGTTGCCTCTAGAACATGGGTTGCATACAATCGACAACCTTTCCTACATAACTTCTTCAACTACATTTCTGAAAGCTGCCTGGAAGAAACCACCTTTGGAATGCCTCTTACAACCCTTGGGTTTCCTTCTTCATCCATGCATTCAAATGTCTTGTTGTAGTAGTCAAGTTTAACCTTGTGTGCTTCTAACCAATCCATTCCAATGAGAATATCATAGGAACTAAGTGGCAGAATATTCATATTTGCATAAGTGAATAGCCCATCCATATCTAATGGACATTTCTCTTGGCTCTAGTTGTTAGTTGAACTAACCATAATTTGCTATGCTTTGATTTCTTAAAATCACAAATCCCAACAATCTTAGGAGTGATATAACTGTGAGTAGATCTCGGGTGAATCAAAATAGAAACATATTTCTTAGCAATATTACCTTCAACTTCAACCACAATTGATTGATGATATTTCTAGAGGTGCTCTAGTCCTGCATAGATTCTAGGTATGTTACTTGCCACTTGACCCACAGTTTCAACTCCTTAGATGTTGTGAACTTGACTTACATTCCCATTCTGATGCAGATAGTTCTTAAAAATATGGTCTCCTCCACATCCCCAACATTGAAGTGGTTCTCTTGTCTCCTTTGGATCTCTTGGCTTGTCTCCTATCATTCTGGCTGGCTTAGTCATAGCTTGTGATGGCTGCCTTTGCTGATTTCAAAGGTGAGAGGGTTTCAAACTTCTCATTCCTCTCATCCTTTCATGCCTTATAAATTAGGTTTTCTTTTGTTATGATCATAGCAATACTTGTCCTTCCTTATTTCCTCTTCTAGATTTTGAGGTTCATCAAACTCAATCCTATCTTTATATTCCTGAGGTATCCCACTTAGAAAACACCGATTTTTCACCTTATCATCTCGAATATACCTGGCATACCTCATTAGTTCCTAGAATTTGTTTGCATATTCTTCCATGGTAAATTGTCCCAATTTTAGCTCATAGAACTCAATCTTATTATCATAGTACCTATCAGAGAGGTACTTTTGCATGAAATATTTCTTGAACTATTTCCACACAATCTTTCTTTTATTGATCTTCTTCACTTTCCTGAGGTACTCCCACCATATATATGCTATTCCATTTAAGTTGAATATGGATACCCTTGCCTTCATATTTCCAGAGTAGTTTTGGAATTGGAAATACTTTCTCATCCCAAGAAGCCAAGCTTCAATTTCTTGACCAAATTTGACCTCACTATCAAACGTAGGAGGCTTTACCTTCTTAAATTCCCCATATGAATTGTTCTTGTAATGCCTCTTCCTCTTACTCTTGTGAGATGAAGAGCTTGAACCCCTAATGGATTCTTCATATTCAGATGATCCACTAGAAGATATTTTTGGAGTATATGTTCCATCTCTAGAAACTCTTCTTGAGCTATTAGACCTCTTGCGGGAATTTCTCCTTGAAATATTCCCACTCCCTTCTGGATTTGTTGTCCGATGCCAAGAGTTTATCAACCTTTGGACATCTGTCAAAATCTGTAGCATGGTTGCATTCAATTGATTTTGTTCTTCCTGAGCTTTAATCATCCTTTCATTATCTTCTATGCAACTTTGCATCTCCACCCTTAGGTTCCTCATGGTGGCTACTATATCTGGAGGACTCTCTTGATTTCTTATCCCATTGGATTCTATTTCAACATTCTCAACCTGTAGGTTTTCTCCCATGGCATATGTCTTGAGCTCATAGGGATCATGTGCATCACTCATGATGTTGATCTTCTTGGCCCAACCAAGACCAAATTTTCCAAACTTCACTATGTGGAATGCTGCCTTTGATGTGACTATAATTCTGCAAAATGTGTTCATAAACACAATTGTTAGTTGCATGATATTATCAAAAATTTATAAATTTATTACCTTCATTTGGAAAAATCCTAAATTGAAAACTTGTCAAAACCCATACCTTTCTCACAGTCAATGATTGTCTTAGGGGGACGACGTGGGTCAAGGGGGAAAAACTCACCAAGTTTTTTCGACATGTATCAACAAAAATCACCATTTTGCGTCGATCGAAAAAATAAAATTTTCCTTCCGATGTGTCGACAAAACTCATATTTTCCTTTCGACATGTCGACAAAACTCGTAAAGTTCATTCGATGTATCGACAAAACTCTCCAAGTTCATTCGACGTATCGACAAAACTCATTAGGCTTTTCTGACTCGTATCGACGCAACTCACCTTTTTGTGCCGATCGACAAAACTCAACTTTTCCTTCTGACGTGCCAGTAAAACTCATCTTTTCCTTCTGACGTGTTGACAAAAATCACCAAGTTCATCTGACGTATTGACAAAACTACCCAAGTTCATCCAACGTATCGAAAACTCTAATTTTTCTTTCGACATGGAAATTTCAACACTTAGAAAAATTTTGAAAATTTTTCTTTCTTTCTCGGCATCGGCGAAACTCATCCATTTCCTACGACATGTGTCAGCAAAACTCGTCTGTTCGTTTTGACATATTGGCAAAACTCGCCAAGTTTTTCTGAGATAAAAATTTAAAAACACTTAGAAAAATTTCTATTTCATGGCAATATCAACAAATATTGCTGAGATGTATCAGAGAAACCCGTATATTTATCCCAACACACATAGGTGAAACTCAACCTTTCACGCTGACACAGACGGTGCAATCTTCATCGATTCAACTCAGCCAACTCAGCTGACACTGTCACTGCGATATTGACAAATCTTGCTGAGATGGAAATTTCAAAGCACTTAGAAAAAAGTTTGAAATTTTTTTCTCCCTTTGTTGGAAAACTCATCAGTTTCTTCTGATTTGTCGGTGAACTCGACAAATTTTTCTGAAATGCATCGATGAACTCGGAAAATCTTGTTGATATGCAAACTTCAAAGCACTTAAAAATTCCTTTCCTTTTTTTCTGCTAGCCAGTTCTCAACAGGGGTGATCTTACCTTTGTCAATTATTCAACTTGGACCATTTAGGCCCAATGCTGCAACCAATAGCTCTGATACCATGCTATCATGCCCTTTCCCCTCTACTCACCGAGAGAGAGGATGTGACTCACTGCTCTGTCTATGAAACCGGGGATCTAGCCCCATGAACATAATCAAAGATGCATTTTAATCAAAAAAAATGTACAAATGCATAAGACATGTAAATACAACGAAAGGAAATACCATTCAAGCATTCAGTATGTTCACAATAATTCATTAAACAAATACATTGCAAATTTAAATACAAGAGAGCACTTATCTTGAAATTTAACTGTAACACAACTAGCTATGTTGCTGCAACGTTCCACCTAACCATAGGCCAGTTGTACTCATCAATCTCTCAACAAAACCGCCACCCATGAGCTGGGAATGATTTCCACAAGGAACTAGGGAACAATAGGCTCACATATAGCCAAAATACACACCAAGGTTCAGCCAAGCCAATCCACAGTTGGGTTTATCAGGCTGCTAAGGCAGTGGAAAGGAAGAATTGCTAAGCTAGTGAGCTCAACCACAGAGCTATAGAAACCTGCACAATATCTATCTAGCTTGGCCTCCACAATACCTACACACCCAACACAAGGAAGTATCCCCTTCACTGCTACACAATCCCTCAGGACATACCTTCCCTTCTAGTGCTCTTTAGGGTGTGCATAGAAGATTATCCACCCCCTCTTGATCTTTCTGTGAGGTTCCTCTCTTCACTAGGTTTATCAAGACAATTCTGGGCCTCTTTCACTCCTAAGTCTTACAAACCAAAACAAGGGTGCACATAACAACAAAATACAAATGTTGGGCATGAAGGAAAAAGTTTTGGTAGCCAAAAACGAAAATGAAGACGGGGAAATTAACCCCGGGTGAGAAATTAGATTTCAGAAATGTTCTTGGGAATTGCAGGGACAAAAATGACCTCCCTAAACACCCAAATCGAGAATCTCCCTTCCCAACCATTGTGCAATACAAAAATAGGTTTCCATCCTGGAGAAAAATGAGGAAAACTGCAGAAATCATGAAGCCAAATTCCCAGCTTGCTCCAACTGCATGAGGAAATGAAAAACCTGAATGAGGAATGGAATTGGCACCAATTTCTAGGTGATAAATTTCCCCATAAGAAAAAAAAACGTTCTTAAAAAATGATGGCTTGCCCCAATACAAATTTGGTTTCCCTACCTTTCCATTCCCAAGGTGTTAACTGCCTCTACCAACTTCTGGAAGAATTATATGTTTGGGTGAATAAGACAAAGTGGGTGGTTGAGAGTTTTATGGGTTCTCCCATTGACATTTGGATTTACACTATTGGCTCAAGGGTTTGAATAATTTCTCTCCCTAGTCCTTGTGAAATCATGCCCCCATCTCTTTGTTGCATTGCATAGCTAGTTGTGGGTATTTTATTAAATTGCATATTTACATGATGTCTCAATTTATATGGTGTATGGCTGGCACAAGTACCATAGGCATCGATTTTAATTGTCGATACATAAAATGTTAAATTGATGGTGGGGACTTGACCTTGAGCTCTTCACCATGATTTAATAAAAATATTTACATCATGTACAATTTTAATGCAATGGGGTCAAAATTGGGATATTAGAAGTCACTTTGAGAGGAGCCAATGCCTCTCAAATCTGTGAGTACCTTTCCCTAAGTCTCTATTGTGTTGTTTTTCATGAATATGAAAAATAGACTCCATTTTTTTTTTCCAAATTGAAATCGTATCTCTAAATGTGAAATCATTTATTTTGTCATGGTTTCTATTCTATACTTGGAAGCAATTCAATCTGGTATTTAAAATGACTAGTATTCACCATCTTTTAACCTATAAAACGACTAGTATTTTCCATCTTCCAACCTCTAAAATGAGTTGTTTATCTTCAGTGAACTAGCTATTGGGTTTGTGAAAGTCGTATTCCCTTTGACCTTGACGTTTTTCTTTCCTACTTCTTTTGGATCATTTTCATTAAATTTTGTAAACTGCTTGGGATTGGGTTTCATCATTCATAGATTTTTCTTGGCAAGATCGAAGTCATTTGAAGAATATTTTATCCATAGACCCAAATTGCTAATGTTGTGAAACTTCTTAATCATTTAGGATTAAAATATATGAGATTGGTATCCTTTATTAAGCATTCAAATCTCTCAAAGAAAAATCGTTAATATGGTTTAAGGCCAAATTTCATTGTATTATTGGCACCATTTTTTTCGAGTATTAAATATTATTATTTTGATATGGATTTAGAATGCATTTTCCCACTGAAAGGAACTGATCCTATACAAAGTTATTTTCCCCTTAGGATATAAAGTCTTCTTTGCATGAAATGTTATTGTCTTGCTAGTGGTTACCTTGTCATATATAGAAAGAACTATGCATCTAGGGTGTTTTTAAACAATCAAATCTTTTTCCCTAGTATCCCTTATCTTAAATCCCGAACCTTGACATGAAATTTTTTCTTGATCTAGGGTTTGTTTCTAGATCTAGGCCATTCTCAGTAGGAGGTTCAAACAACATCACATCACATCAAATACACCAATAACTCATGTTAAAACATAGAAAAAAAATGGGTGCATATGTTTGTAACTCCTCTATAACATAACATCAATGCTACCAAGGTGTAAGCATATGAAAAATGGGCCCATAAGTTAAGGCCCTCAATGTATATATAATGTATTACATGTTATAGCGATTTTCACCCCACTAGGTGAATCACACTTTGTATGGCCTTCCCCTGTCCCGCTGCAGACTCATTAGCCCCTTTGGACCACATTTTATCCTTTGATGTATCATTGATCATCCCCAAAACTATATAAACTATGATATACGCGGCTTTTTCCCCGATAACCGCGTACATACGTAGGTTTGACCCCTATAGTCGCGTACATAGGGATGTGTGCATAGTACAAATCCTTTTGGACTGTTCCTTGACTTGGATCCGACTCATATGACTCTTGGCCTTCCATATGCCTTGAGATCGCTCGGATTCGACCCTTCATTATCCCTTGTGAAGCTATATAAGGAACCATTGGTACATTGAAGAGGGGGGAGAAACATATAGAGAGATTGAAGCAAAGGAACTATAGTCCATTGTTGCCAAGATTTATGCTTGAGTCTGCATCCCTTTGTCCCTTTGGAGCACTGTTGTGTTCTTCCCAAGCTTGCCCTTTGCTAGTAAGCTTGCTATCGAAGTGATGGAGGATTGAGGTGGTGGAGGCCCAAGTGGGGGATTCAGTTTCTCCGATTCGCAGACGTGCCGTCAGAGGTTGTCACTTGTAATCTCTGATTTATGTTAATAAGAAACATCTTTTCCTGTCCAATGATGTGCATTTGATTGAATATTGTATCCATTGGAATGTATCAAATGCTTTTACATTATTGATGTTATATATGCTAGAATAGTGCTAACACCATGTTATAGTATGCTTGCATTGTTCACTTGTTGTTGAAGCATGATTGTATCAATTCAAGCTCAATGGATTATTTCTATTGCATATTGGGAAGGATGGTGTTCTGGAGTCTAGCTGTCTATTGTGGTACCCCAAGCCATAGGAATTTCCTTCCGTAACAGAATTGGCGACTCCGCTGGGGAGTTCCTAGTTATCATCCTTTGGGGGTTGGTTTCTTGGCATTCAATGTGTTTGAATTGCTCTTTCTCTCTTGCTTCGGTGTCGGGACTGGGGGCATGTATACCTGGTAGAGTCTGATTGGAGTAAAGTCTGTCTCAGTCTGCCTGTTTGCCTTGTTTTATGCACCTTTTTCTTCCTGTACGCGGGTTTATTGCTTACAGTCGCGTATACACGTGGGTTTACTGTGAACAGTCGCGTATACCCTGGTTTTTACCTTGTTGTGGAAGATAGTGGGTTGCTGGGTGAATGCTGTTAGTTGCTGAGTCTCCTTTGGCACTGCCTGGGTCTGTTTTGATATTATTGACTTGCCCTTTGTTTCTCCTTGTTTCTGGGTTGCATTTTATAGTATGTTTGTCCATTGACACTCTCCTTTATTGGTTTGGCCTTGACCTACTTTTTACCACTGCCTTCTCTGTGTATGCGGATTTTTGGTTAAAATTCACGTACATACGCAGCTGTTTTTTATACAGTCGCGTACATCCTCCCTTTTGGTGAGTCTGATGTGGTGGGAAGTTGCTAGGTGGGTTGTGAGTGTGGTTGGGTCTTCCTTGGGTCTGAAGTTGTCTGTTGGATGCCTCTTTTGTGACCAGAAACTGTTCGTGCCGTGCACAGGTATTATG
>LPNX010629673.1:401318-455240 GCA_001517045.1 Pseudotsuga menziesii
GAATTTCCTTCCGTAACATTACACCATCAATATCTAAACATGGCTCAAACCCGATCATGTCATAATGGTCACAATGATAATAGAAGAACCATGTAAAGTGCTATCTCCTCAAGAACAAATCGTACACCAAATACACCCAAACACTACAATACACTATGTTTGGGTACATAGGGTATTCCCAAAAGACTGAACACCTTGAGAAACCGCTTCACACAAATAGATCACAGATCAACACATCGATGTTTGTCACATGGTTAAAACCCTCGAGAGGGAAACAGTCCATGGCCCCAGCCAAATAGATACTTGAAGCATTTTATTATGAAAAAGAAATAAAGTTACATGAGCTTCTCATAATCAATCAACTAGCCAAGGACCCTCTATGCTCTTTAAATAGAGATCATAGACCAATCGGGTGTTAAGCCATGGATCAATGGTAGGTATGATCTAAGAGAAGATGAACCATCGGATCAATCTATGTCTATAAAATATCATGACCATCGGATTAGAATATTTACAAATGCATACTAATACATACTAAAGAAACACACTTTTACCTAACGGATATATTACACAAGTTGATCTTAACTAACTCATAAGTGTCTAAATATCCTAACATCCCCCCTTCAGAACAACTTGGGATAGGATTGAAGGATTTAAAAAAGTGACACTATTAGGAGAAGGAAGGAGGCATTAGAGCCTATCCCCCCTTAAGGACACATTCCTGAACTCCTAACATAGATCGAAGTTTAGAAAACTTCGCTTCTATAAGAGACTTGGTGAAGATGTCTGCAACTTGATCATCTGTAGGGTAATAGAGCATTTCAAGAACATGATCATGAACAAGATTTCTGATGAAGTGCATGTGTAGCTCAATGTGTTTGTTGTGTTGATGTAGAACTGGATCTTTGGCAAGCTTGATGGCACTTTGATTGTCGCATCAAAGTGGAGTAGGCTGCTGCTGCTCGAATCCAAACTTTAAAAGGATCTATCAAATCCATAAAGATTCCTGACTGGAATTAACTACAGCTCGATATTCTGCTTCTGCTAAAGAAAGAGCAAGATCTTGTTGTTTCTTACAAGCTCAAGTGACAGGTCCAGATCCTAGACTGAAAACATAACCTGCAGTAGACTTTCGATCATCAGGATCGCCGGCCCAATCTGAATCAATGAAACCAACCAACAAAGGTTTCCCCCCTGTATTGTAATGAATCCCAAACTAATTTGTACCTCGAATATATCGAAGTATTATTTTTGCTGCTTTCTAGTGACTTTCATGAGGAGTTTGCATATAATGGTCAACACGACCAATGACAAAGGAAAGGTCAGGACGGGAATGAGTCAAGTATAAAAGACTACCAACAAGCTGACGATACAGGGTGGCATCTACTTTAGGGGAAGTACAAGTGGCTGAAAGTTTGACTCCAAACTGGAAGGGAGAAGGGGCTGGTTTACAATCTTCCATGTGGAAGCGACAAAGAAGGTCACAAGCATACTTAGACTAGGAAAGAAAGATTCCTTCTGTGGTTTGCAAGACTTGGAGACCAAGAAAATAATGCAAATGTACTAAGTCTGACATTTCAAAATTTTGCTTAAGACTAGATTTCACATGGGTTATAAGTTTAGGGTCACTACCAGTAAGGACAAGATCATAAACATAAAGAACAAGTATGATGAGATGGTTTCCTACTTTATTGGTATAGACATTGGGGTCAAAATGACATCTAGAAAAGCTAGTGTCAAGGAGAAAGCTATCCATTTTGGCATACCAAGCTCTAGGAGCTTGCTTAAGGCCATATAAGGATTTCTTAAGGAGACAAACAAGGCTAGAGTTATTTTGAACATATCCAGGAGGTTGTTCCATGTAAATTTCCTCCTGTAAATCACCATGTAAGAAGGCAAACTTGACATCCATTTGATGGACTTCCCAGTTATGTAAGGTTGCAAGGGAAAGAACAAGGAAGATGGAGTTCATTTTTGCTACAGGGGCAAAGGTTTCATTGTAGTCAATCCCTTCAACTTGGGAAAAACCTTTGGAAACTAACCTTTCCTTGAGTCTTTCAACACTTCCATCTGATGCATACTTGGTTCTGTAGACCCATTTACATCTGACAAGTTTTCTTCCTTTTGGAAGAGGAACAAGATCCCAAGTATAGTTCACCATTAAGGAATGATATTCTTCATCCATAGCTACATCCCAATCTAGATTTGCTGAAGCTTATGCAAAATTTTCTGGATGATGATTCTCAAAAACTTGAGCCAAAAGGGAAGAGGCTCGCTGAAACTAAGAACATGTTTGATGTTGATCTCTAGGATTACCGACAATATCACCAGCTGCTTCACATGTTGAACAGACCCATTGAGGAGGCGTTAGTGCTGGTGTAATTGGATGAACATGAGCAGGCGGAGGTGGATTTTCATCCTCACTATCATCATCAGAAACTGGAGTTGGAAACCTATCAAGGAAGTTGGAAGAAGAAGAAGAAGAAGAAGGCACAATTGCCAAATCAGGCTCGTAGGCAAATATGGCACACTCGCCAAGTTAGGCTCGCAGGCCAAGAGATTTTCATCAAATTTAACATCTCTTCTAATAATTATATCATGTGAATGGGGCTGAAGAAGTCTATAACCTTTTACATATTCTGAATATCCAACAAATATGCATTTTTCACTTTTAGGCTGCAATGATTTCCATTTTTCATCCGGAATGTGAGCCCATGATTGACAACCAAACACACGAAAGTGACTTACATCTGGTTTAATTTTACTCCATGCTTCTTCCGGTGTTATACCTTGTAAAAATTTAGTGGGTGTGTGATTAACTATGTAATTTGCACAATTTATGGCCTCATCCCAATATTGAAGACTTAGTCCCTTAGATTGGATCATACAATTAGCCATTTCTTTTAAAGTGTGGTTCTTCCATTCAGCTACACCATTTTGTTGTGGTGTATATAGAACAATGTGTTGTTGTTGGATTCTTTGTTCAGTGCAGAAGGTAGTGAACTTGTTGTTAACATATTCTCCTCCATTGTCAGATCTTAACTTAATAATTTGATGACCAGATTGTTTTTCAACAAGGGCCTTGTAGGCCAAGAACATGTTAAATATTTCCCTCTTAAGTTTTAGGAAGTAAACCCAAGTGTGTTTGGAGTAGTCATCAATGAAAGTTAAGAAATATTTGAAACCATAAAAGGAAGCAGATGGAAGAGGACCACACAAGTCACTATGCACAAGCTCCAAGGGAACCGAGGCGTGCCAAGAGGCACGTTTGTCAAAACTGTCTCGATGATGTTTTTCGAGTACACAACCGAAACAAACACCATCCTTGCAAGATACCATCAGAAGACCAGTCACCATATTGTCTTTACATAGTTGTTGCAATGAGTGGTAATTTAAGTGACCAAATCGCTCATGCCAAAGTTTGCTCAAGTTATCACTATGAGCAACAAAAACTGAAGGAAAAGGTGATGAACCAAAGTTGTAAAATTCATACAACCTAGTAATATCATCAACAGTTCTAGTAGCAAGGACATTTTGAGGATTTTTAAAATCCTTGATTACAACTTGGTGAGGTGTAAACGTCACAGTTTTACCTTCACCTGAATGAGTAATTTGATAGACTGGTAACAAATTGCAGGGAATTTTTGGAACACATAGTACATCACTGAAATGACCATTTTCTACTGGAACTGTTCTAGATCCTACAACACTTAGAGATCTATCATCACCAACAAATATTTGTTTGGTGTTACATTCATGCATAGTAGAAAAGATGGCTTGATCCTTAGCCATATGATAAAATCCTCCAGAATCAATGAGCCATTCATTTGAAGTTGAAGAAGAAGATGCAGTATAAGAGGAACCAGAAGCACAAAGTGCATGTCCATGAGAGTTAGATTATGAAGCCGAATCTAGGATTATGTGTTGCTTCTTCATTGCTGCTTCCAAGGTTGCCATCTTCTTGAAAAACTTAGATTCATCATGATTATATTTCCCACAAAAACTGCAATGATGCTCAGTCTTCTTTCCTTTTGGCTTGGATCCTTTGTCATGTTTTAAATAATGAGCTTACTGAGAGGGTTTGGTACCCTTGTTGTTTGGCTTATTATTGCAAAAATTCTGTTTCTTGGGAGGCTTGGAATTTTCTTTTTGTTGGGACAATAAGGCTTTCCCAGATGTATCTGCGTTGTTAATTATTCTAAGATGAATGAGCTTATCTTGCTCTCTAATTAAGGAATCATAAAATGATTCAAGACTAGGCTCTTGATAGCTAGCTGCAGTCAAGGATTCTTTCATGGAGTAGAATGTAGATACAAAAATAGAATATGCAGGTCCATGTTTGGAAAGAATATGATAAATACATTGTTTGTCTTATTTCTTAATATTTCATTCTGCACATAAGAGTCTAAGAGTTTTATACTTAGATAAATAGTCTTGAATGCATGAAAAATCATTTGGATTCAAGTAAAGAAACTCATTCTCAAGTTGATGACCCCGAATTTCAATGTGTTTACCAAACACAGATTCCAACTTTTCCCAAGCTATATCAGGTTCATCAATTCCAGATATGTGGAATCACAAATCAGTAGAGATTGACATCCTAATCAATCCACGAGCTTCATCACATCTATTTGCCCATTTAATTTTCTTATCATCATCAGTGGGTTCTATTTCTTTCCTTGAGGTTATCCTGAAAAGTCCCCTACTTCGTAGAACATCCTCCATACAAGATTTCCATGAGAAATAGTTAGAACTTGTAAGTATAATATCACAAGGGGCTGCCATACTGTAAAATAATGGCTGAAAGAATAGAAACTAATTGTTTGGATGCAAAGAGCTCGAAAAAATATGCGGTGCACCGAAAACTGATTCTGGATGATGAAGTTATTCTTGATCAAATAAAATGTTGAAGATGTCCCTAATAGTGATGTGGCAAATATTAACTTGACCAACTAAAAAAAAAAGAACCCCCCTCTTCCCAAGATCAACCTTTGACAATCACTTTACAATAAAGTTGCTTTTAAGTGAATCACTTTTGTAGAATAAGTGATGTTCACTTTTACAATAATGTTACTTTTAAATAGTGCGGCAATAAATTAAAATACTTAAGTGACTCACTTTTTATTTTATTTTATTTATGTGAGATGCACTTTTACAATAAAGTAACTTGAAAAAAGAAATTGCATGCACTAAAAAGTAGCTTAATAAGACTTGAACTCAAGACCTATTAAGGAATAAAGCAACTTTGGACTAAGTGAACTAAGTTTAAAAGGTACGTAAAAGAATGGAAAGAGGAACAGGTTTTTTATTTTATTTTTAAACTCTTCTCTCTCGTTCTCCATGCTTGCATTTTTTCCAGCAAATAAAAAAAAAAACGAAAAACAAAAACAAAAAAAACTTTTTCCACACAAAGGGGTTAGATCTTGGTTAGCTTACCCGAAAAGTCTATGTTTTCAAGTTTTCTTACTGTTTTTGATTTGCCGTGATCACACAAGGTGCATGACAAAGTGCATATGTAGCCAAGAAGATAAGAAAAAAACTTTCCCTTTCTGTTTCTGATTCGCCGCGATCGCGCAAGGTGCACGACAAAGAGCATACGCAGCCAAGGAAGGCAACGGTCTGAGAATAAAATAGTAAAGATCTAGTAATAAAACTGATAAAATATGAGAGATTTAGAAAAAAAATAAAAAAATCCGTCACTGTAACATTATACCTTCAGATTTGTTGAAATGGGTGTTTCTGGAACAAACAGAAACGGTTTTTGGTGAAATGAAAACTATTTCCGAATTGAAACGGCTCTCTGGACGCAATGGAACAACTCCCATAGGCCAAAAATTCATAAAAAATCTAGAACCAGAAACCCTTTCAAAGTTTTGGCAAAATCGGTTTCAGATCTTGATCAAAACCAAAAGCTGCTCATCATAAACGCTTTGATACCATGTTCGAGTACATAGGGTATTCCCAAAATATTGAACACCTTGAGTAACCACTTTACACAAATAGATCACAGATCAACACACCAATGTTTGTCACGTGGTTAAAACCCTCAGGAGGGAAACAGTCCATGGCCCCAGCCAAATAACTACTTGGAGCAATTTATTATGCAAAAGAAAGAAAGTTACATGAGCTTCTCATAATTGATCAACTAGCCAAGGACCCTCTATGCTCTTTAAATAGAGATCATAGGGCAATTGGGTGTTAAGCCACGAATCAATGGTAGGTATGATCTAAGAGAAGTTGAACCGTCGGATCACTCTATGTCTAGAACATATTGTGACTGTCAGATTAGAATATTTACAAATGAATACTAATGCATACTAAAGAAACACACTTTTACCTAACAGATATATTACACAAGTTGATCTTAACTAACTCCTAAGTGTCTAAATATTCTGACACACTATAGTTTAAAATAATACTAAGCTCAAGGGAAACTACAAGTACATGCAACCAACTGCTTTCCTCTAGAAATTGCACACTCGTCATTGAGGTGGTAGTTCAATGTACCATAAGGACAATGTAGGGAAAGGGTTTTTAAATAAACAACATCAGGAGTCATTCTCCATGATAGTTGTGTTGTATCAAGTATAGAACTTAGGTTGTATTAAGTTCAAAAACTTATGTTGTATTAAGTTAAGAGACTTGTGTTGTATCAAGTCTGAAACTTATGTTGTATTAAGTTCATGAAGCTTGTGTTGTATTAATCGAAGACATTGTGTTGTATCAAAGTACTACTCATGAAAAATGCCTGTACCATGATCTTGTGTTGTATCAATATTAGTACCTTGTGTTGTATCAAGGTCGGAACCTTGTAGTGTATTAAGGTTGGATTCTTGTGTTGTATCAAGATTGGTATTGTGTTGTATCAAGCCCATATAGCTTGTGTTGTATCAAGCTACGACTTGTGTTGTACCTATTCATGAGATTATTCTATGTGATATATTACTAACCATGGTCATTCAAGATGGATAAAGTTATTAAGTCTCCTCTAGAGACTGATCACCTCTAGAGTGAATTACTTTAGCATATGACTATATGACAATTATTCTTAGTATAATATGATATGATAAGTGATTAAACATAGACCATGCAGTAAGATAAAGATATAATCAATAAAGAGATTATGAGAGAAAGATGATTTGAATTTCCCATGCAGATGACTAAGTGAATTCAAGTTATAAATCTGCAATTAAATATGAATACCGCAATCAGTTCTTTAGTTAAAGAATCAATTGAACTATTAATTATCAACATTCAATTAAGTAAAGAAGAGATCAGTGTCCACCAATAAAAAAGATTCGGTTAATAATGGTTAACTATGTGATTAAAGAAAGATGTAATAGTTAACTAAAGTGTTTACACCTTAGTTAGATTGACAAAAGACACTAAGGTTAATCAAAAGATGACACTTCAGTTAAGAAAGTGTGTTGCATGCGACACTTGATTTATTGCACTATGACACTTATGTTAGCCTGTTAACTAAGTGATCATATTCAATTAGAGATAGAGTTCACTCCAATGTCAGTTAACTATCTATTAATAACCATGATTGAAGGCATGGCACAATAGTTGTGCATGATGAAGATTCAATGCATGAATTTATTAATCGAAAAAAGGCAATTCGAAATTGTAATGCATTTATGGATAATTCTCATGCAACCATCTCTAGGGTTTGCAAGGCAGTCATTATGGCTTGTCATTAATATGCTAGGCATATGGAAAGTTCATAATAGTTGTAACAATGGATTTCTCTTCTCTATTGCTCCACATTCTCTCTTATCAGGAAATCTGCTTTTGTTGTAAAAGTCATTCTATGCAATCTATCTATTATACTCTGAAGAATTGGTGGGGTTTTTCATCCTCTCTATTATGAGGATTTTCCCCAGGGTACATCTTGTGTTGTGGATGAATTATTGTTTGTGATTGGATTTTTAATTGTAACATGTCTTCAACATATCATTGATAAAAGTTTTTAAAAGTTCAATAATCTCCATTATTGCTCAAAACATTAACACGGGTATGCATCCATAAAATTGGTTATCCTTTGTTAAACCATACATCATTGATATCCTAAAAATACCTATCATAATGATGAGAATCATGGGTAATATCTCATGCAATATAAAGGGTAACATGGTATACAATACTTCATAGATTTAGTATTGCAAAAAAGGGATTGATACTACCCTTTCCAAACACAAGTGATTGTTAAACTAAGCACATGCCCATGGTTCAAGAAGCCAAGGCAGCATGACAATACATCCAAAACACTTAACGAATCTAACCAAAATTTACAATTTCCAATCAAATTACATGCCTCTACCTATCGAAATTGCAGTCAAGCAACTAATGTTGCAAATCCAAGGTCTTCCAAACATGTTTCAACACTAACACATGAACAATTGCATGTTGTAATGTACTCATTACTTTATCTCTGTATTTGTCACCAGAAAGTCTTATAGGGATAAATACCTAAGTTTTGTTATATAAACCTTATAAGAGACACTAAGATGGAATATAGTGCTAGGTATGGACTTAAGTTTGTGAAATTGTGCAATGTATAGAAGAATACCTAGGGTTTGTGTGAGACAAAACTTAGGGGGGACTTGGAGCATTTTGCTTGGAGAGCTTGTGTGATGCAATCTTAAATAATATCCTAGAGGACTTCGACAAACACTTGGAAGAGGGAATGACCTCATATTCAATCAATAAAATAATGCAAAAAAATTAGGAATGCATCAACATATGTGACCTAAGGATTAGAGCTTTACTAGGAGATATAGTCCACCTCATGATCTAACCAATCAAGTGTGAAATCAAGCAAAATAAGCTAGGGTGTTGATTCAAATAGTCCCCAATGTTCAAAGAAGGTCAAAATAGTTGTTAAATGGATACAATAAGCCTTTATGTGTGCATAAGTGGAGCGCCTCATCAAAGGGGTGCACATCAATGCTACCAAGGTGCAACCATATATGAAATAGGCCCATAAGTTAGGGCCCTTTATATATATATATATTACACCAACAATATCTAACCATGGCTCAACCTTGATCAAGTCATAACTGTCACAATGAAAATAGAAGAACCATGTAAATTTCTATCTCCTCACGAACAAATGGTACACCAAATACACCGAAACACTACAATACACTATAGTTGAAAATACTACTAGGCTCAAGGGAAACCACAAGTACATGCAACCAACTGTAGTCAAGTAACTAATGTTGCAAAGCCAAGGTATTCCAAACATGTTTCAACACTAAGACATGAACAATTACATGTTGTAACATATGGTAAGGCATAAAAAAAGTAATATCAATGTACTAAGGGATGATTTATGCTTCATGCATATAAGGGAGAATTAATACTTCATGCATACATGGGAGAATCATTGTTGTGCATATGTCATAATAATCAATGCTTTGTGTATATCAAAGAGCATTCTTTCTACAACAAATGGGACCATAGAACTAGTGAAATTGCATGCATTGAACCTATTGTGCACCTATGTTAACATATCACACATATACTTCATTTTATCATGAAGCATATGTGGGAAACCAATGAGTGAAAAGAACATGGAATAAGCCACACAAATAAAACATATAGGATACTTTAATTGATACCTTTTTTATATAAATAATATGATTGAAACATGACCTTTGTTGTTTGACATTATTTATAGACACAACCAAATAGATATTTGTCTGATCTTTCATCAGATATTGATGGCGGTCTTGAACAGATTGAAGAAGGGAGAGCATCAAGAAGTACGTCGATATCAACTAAAGGTAGCAACGTTAGAAGAAAATTCAAAAAACATATGGATGTCTTTCTTGCTAAAGGAGGGTCATTGGATTATGATAGTGAGTCCGTGGAAGACCAAGAAGTTCCATTAATGTACAAACATTATTTGAAGAATTGGGAACCAAACCCACTTCCTAAAATAAACATAGATTCCACTATTGATGGAAGAAGTATTGAATTGCTCCATCTACTTTACATCATTTGTGGCTATTTACAATGGATTGTGTGAGCATTCCATATAAAATTGAAGTGGAATTGATGGGATATTTTGGCCAAAAGTATAATTATGTAGAATGGGTAGGCTAACAATATATCTAAAGAGTATGTGCATATACAAAATTTGTGCAAATTATAATGAAAGGAAAGAAACCAATCAACATAAAGGGTATTTTATATATATTGATGGAAGACCAAAATCCTGCATAAATGTTGCTGGGTTTATAAATAGTACTCATCTTGGAAGTGCAAACAAACTCCCCAATTATGTTTTTGTTGAGGGTCATGAGGATAAAAAGTTGAGATCAGTGTAATAAAATCAATACCCACAGGAAAGGAGTTGTTGCTCAATTATCATTTGAACATGATTTAAGAATCATGTCAGTATGTCTTAACAATCATGCCCATGATTTACTAAAAATCATGTACATTGTTTATTTATTATTTTCTGTACTTTATGTTAACATATCATCTTTGTATATATGCTTAACAAATCATGGTTTTTGTTATAGGATGATCGGGGGAAAGGGAAAGGCATTGAAAATGGTAGGGTGAGATGCTATATAACAATATGGAATATAACAATAAAAATATAACTGACCACACATAGAATCAACATTGGTTCTAGTATTGATGTGCCTCAGACATCAAAGGCTAATATGAGTTCCATGACGCTAGGCATTGTAGTAAAGAGCGTCGATCAATTACCAATTAAGTTACAAATGGACCATGATAATTACATCCACTACATTGCAATAGATTGAATTTATACAAATAATTATACTTTATATTCATTTAATCTATCTAATTATAATTTTTTATTGCATTGTAGGCAATAACATGTTCTACACACATTTGCATGAAAAAACATTTTCCCTATTTGAACCAACCATTAGAACATGTTATAAATATTAGAGAAACAACTTGATGAAGGAGTTGATGAACCACATGACCATGTTGTTGGGTCTTGTGTTCAACCCAAAGATGGTCCAAACCATGGCTTGGAAGTACTTGAAATTTGTGTATCAAAATTACCACACTAATATCGGTTGACAATCATTAATTCTAGAACTGAGTGGGTTGCACAAGTAAAGGATTCCAAGGAGAAGAAGGTGAGAAAAGAGGGTTCCTTACCTCCAAGTGCGGTGGGAACACCAATATTGGTAAAATAATTTGCTGAACATTGAAATTATAATTTGTATATTGCATTTGACCAGGATTTTCAAAATGCATAGACATGTACTTTAGCGTTTTCGTAGGCTAAAAGACACAACAAAGGCCACACATGCCATACTTGAGAATATTGGGCATCATAAAATTGGCCCAGGGGGCTATGTTAAAGTGAAGGAAGGATATGTAAGTGTACATATATTAAATTTTTCCTCGTTGTATTTTATTTTGAATTTTAAACGCTTTGCTTGACAAAATTCGTTATGTTATGGGATATGTTGTCTAACAAATTTGGAATTCCCACAATTGGCGACCTCAAAATTGGCTTCAAAGGAGGCTACAACATACTTATAGGAAGAAAAAAGGCCAATGCAACTGACACCTTTACAGTCAACACTGATGAGGTATACAAACTCAATGGGTTTTGAACGAATAATTATTTATAAAGTACAATTCTACATTGTGAGGTTCTATAACAACTCTTCAAATTTTATTATAGGAAAGACAAGCAAATATACCTATCCCTTATGACAATAATGTTTTAGAGACTGGACTCAATATTGCCCCATCAGACGTTCCCTCTACTGTAGCTATAGGTACCAGGGAAGATTTCAATTATAGAAATTCTTATTTTTTTTTACTGTTTAAAACAAATAAGTTGATCAAAAGATGGTTTGATTTAAATGTAGTTAGCGTTAATTTGACAACGAGGCAGCCTATACGCAGAGATATATTGCAATAAGATGATCCCAATCTAGCACCACAATAAACTGGCCGAGATGAGATTGAGGAAGTTGATTCCATTGAGATATTTGTGGATTATAATAAGAGGAAAAAAACAAAAAAATATGTAGGAAAATAGAGATTGGACACTATGCATGGCTGACATATTTTGTTGTACTATGCATGATTATACTATATATATATATATTTGCTAGAGTACCTACATGTTCATAGCCTAAGCATGATTTGATTATATGTTGATTTTTATAGTTATCTACCTCTATTTTATAGTTAGCGTTTTCTGATCATGTTCTATATGCATGAAATTTGTATGACTATTATGTTTGTTGTTTATATATGTATATTTATTTTATTTTCTTTGTTCATGTTGACATATGAATTGTTGGGTGCAAGTCTCATGGAGCAATAACATTTATGTAAACAATGAGCAAAAAAACATGTTGTTATTCTTTTTGTAGTGTACAATATTAATTTTCCATACTATATCATACAACCACATGGGAAATGAATACTGTCACTACGAAAACACATGGAAACAAGTATCCTCGTTGCATTCATGAATACAAAATTGCTAAGAATTTCCACATTCTAGTTATGTATGTCATGTAAATCATTTCGTAATAATATTTTTTTCTTACTTTCTTTGAAATTAAAAAGTTGGATATTTGAATATATATCATATTGTTTCTTCTTGTTCTTAGGCAGAATTGAAGTTTAAATGAGTGTTATTTTTTATGTAGTTGTGAATTTATTTCAAGTATGTGACATTAAACAAATTGTGTATGTGGAATTGAGAGTGATGTGGGGGGGAGGGGGGGTGGGATAGGGGTCATACAAGCTTCTACCTTCACGTGGTTGGCCCTGTTCAGTAGATAATACATTATTCTCGAAACAAAGAGAAACTCGTATAGGTATTCACCTTTGGTGTTTTTAGCATATGATACATGTTGGTTTTCATATTTATTATTTATTATTATTCCATCATGACTTTTGTAGGTATTCATATGCAACATAAATGCAACTCATAAATATCAATAAATCCAGTGAATTCAGTGACTCGTAAAATATATATGCATTTTCTTTATGCTTATGACTATTTAATAAATGCTTTGTTGATTTTCTTTGCCAGTTTATGTTGTATATATTTATCTAACTGTGCAATACATTATCTAATGCTATTTGTTGTTTTTGTGTGTAGGTATGATGCTTGGACATGCACTTCGTCAGCCTTGATTCCTCGTGACTGTGGGTAAGGTAAGTTGCACTACTATTAGAGCTTTAAAAGGGTAAAATTGTTTAAATTACGAAACCAATCAATGATTTTCCATGTTGAATGTATAAAGTTGGCATTGTACTACCTCATGGTATCTTGTGATTGGTCCACATGAACTACCCCTCAAATCCACCCAGCCTCATGCCATAACTACTTCTTTATGTAAATGAGTTGTGAATTGTTCTTGATCCAACAAATTTGAGAATCCATCTAAAGTATGATTAAATCATGGGTAGTGTATTGGAAGGAATTAGTATTGTATCATGGAGAGCATAAGGTCCAAAATCTTCCTACCTTGATATACCCCAAAACATGATAGAATCCACTTGAGAAGCCTGGTAGGGTCCTCGAAAGATATTGGAACTCTCCAAAAAATGAAGGAGTCCATATTCCTTAGCCTTCTTAGATAAAAACATTCTTTCAAATACAAATAAATCCCCTCTCTTTCCTAGACAATGATAGACTGATGACAAGTTCTAGAGTGGAGAATTCCATATGAATACTAAGATTTACCTACTACTTGTTGGATGATTACATATGAATAGAAATTGTAAGATGAATGCTTTATGAGACATTTCTCATATGATGTCATCTTTACAAGCTCTTAATTTAGTATTTCACAAAACTTAGGAGTGGTTTCTCAATTATCAATGTGAGAATAAACATATTAGAACAAAATATGAAAATAAATAGTAGAACAACCATTAGAGTTAGATTAGATAGTCTAAAGGAAAAATTGTTATGCAAGTATATTGTGTTAAAAAGAGTCAACTAAGACCTATTACATAATTGTGAACTCTTGAAAATTTTGTAATTTGCGATATACGCATTCTAAATATTACTATATATGCATCCCATTTAACCACGATCATGGTATGGTTCTACAATTGATTGCATGCTTATTAGGATAGCTTTATATTTATGTGACCATAGAATTGTAAGCCACTGTACCATAGAATTGTATGGAATTGGGATGCCATACAAATAGTTAAGGGAAAACACCTTAGCAATTAGTTGTAAAATTTATATAAACTACGAACTTCAACTTTAGATATCATTACAAAACTACAGGAAGAGCTCATTTTCTATGGACTCTAGTAAAAAGGGAAATGTTCCATCTAGAGAAGTAGATTTTCACATTTATAGAGTGCTCCCAAATTAAAATGGTCAATTTTGGCTTCTTTATTGCTCAACCAAAATATTAGAAGATGTTGTGGATATGTGATATTATAATTATATACCACTTCCAAAGATGATTTGGGAGCTATTGGTCAATGTTAAATTTTTTTTTATATTTTCTCCATTTGACATTGAGGGTTATGAAACACTCCTTTCATTAGTTCTATTCTAGGTGTACATTGCATTGTGGATCAAAATCTGTACCAACATTGAAGAAACATGGAATTTGATTGTTGTGTATAGATTATAGGGAATCAAACAAGCTTACAATTTGTTTAATAATCAAACAATTATGTGACATGGTTCATGAATCCTTTCCCTATAAATTCCCCTCACTTGTCTATGTAGTTTTATTGAAAGAGAAATTGTTATAATTTTAGGTGAAATCTATGGATTTATGTAGGATCCATAATATATTGACCCTTGAACATTTCCTAAGAGAATATGGAAATTGTAGTGGAGAGGACTGAAATCTAACGTATAATATTTATCAAAATGATTTTTTACTAAGTAATCATAAAAATGAAATCCTAATTTTTGTATGAGATGTTTAATGAAGGGTGTTTACTTCATCTGTATGCCATCAAATGCAATGGAGCAATTCTTTATCTCATAATGAATGTGCTCTATGTTTCTAAGGAGTGTAAAATAAATTCCTATTGTTAAGAAAAAAGATGGAGAAAACTAGAGATAATTTGAATAAAAACAAGGTGGTGGAAAAAGACAAATTAATCAAGTTGTTTACTCTTATTACCCCAATTAACTTATGGATTACAGGCTATAATAAGTCAAATGGCATCCTAGGTTTGGGTATGTAAGTTATCGCAACCCAACCTTGTTAAGAATAAAAAAATAATAAGAGGCATTCCACTGATCCATGATAATGTAGGGTTTTGTGAAGGTTGTACTTTTGGGAAACATCATGTAATTTTTCCCCAAAAAGAAAAGTTTGGAGGGCTAGAAAGTCACTTCAATTGATCCACATATATCTATCAACATGGGAACAATTCTCCTATGTAATGAAAATTATAGTTTTTGACATGTACACATCATATATTAATGTTGTTGAAAGGAATATTTTTATTAAAGAAAAATATGAACATATGGAGACTAATCTTGGCACTATTAGTGCAATGAAATTCAACAATTTATCACATGGAGGTAAGGAATGCCACTTAAATGGCTATACTGATCAGTAAAGAAATGTATATTATTGTAATAGTTTTGGAAAAATGTAAAAGGAAAACTAGTGTGTAGACTCAAGTGGGAATTGTAGGGTATCAAGTAGGGTCTAGGGGCATGATACTCTAGAAATGGTAGTGACTCCAAATAAAAAGGGTTAAAGATATGTTATTTTAATTAATTTATTTCAATATGGTCCACATATACTCTTTGTTGTAGATAATGTTGATGATATGATCTATGCTAGATGTAGTTAGAGGATATTCCATGAGTTCCAAACATATATGGGTACATATTTTGGGATTGCACACCTAGGTGAATTGCACTACTTCTTGGGTGTAGACTAGTACTAGTGCCCTCATGACTCAATGTAAGTTTTAATGGAATTTATCAAGAGAGTTAATATTAAGTTGTAAACTAGTTAAACTTACATTGAGGTTGGCTTGAAGTTTTACAAACACAACAAATCCAAAGTAGTTAGACCTACTTTCAATAGACCACTGGTTGGAAGCTTCATCTTTTTAATGATGATTCATACAACTATTTATAATGTGGCTGGTATAAAATATAGAATCACTGTATAAAGTCCAAGATTACTCATTGGAAAAAACCTAGGAGTATCCCTAGATATGTGAGTTGTACCATTCATTATGGTTTATAATAAAGAATTCCATACATGTTCAAATTATTTGGCTACATAATTCAAATTGGATAAGTGATGTTGACAACAAGAAATCAACCTCATGATATGTATTCACTACGGGATTAGTGGTTACTTGGTGCACAAAGTAACCTATAACATTATTGTCTACAACAAAGACAAAGTATAATGAAGCAAAGTGGTTAAAGAGAGTACTTGAGGTGTCATAATGGAAGCAGATGGACCTACTTGATTTTCTTGTGATAAATCAAATCACCATTCACGTAACCAAGAAGCAAGTATTCCATGCCAAAACAAAACACATAGAGATCCAACAACACCTTATTAAAGAGTTAGTTTAGAAAGTATATTCAAATCTAATATATTACAACACAAATAAGTGGGTTCTCTCTCTCTCCCTCTCTCTCTGTGTCTTTATACCAAGGAAATAGCAAGGAAAAGTTCTATAAATTCAAATATGCATTAGGAGTCTCCCCAAATATTCATAATGAGGGGGAAATGTTGGATAGTGCCCATTTGAGTTTAAAAAATGAATTGTAACAATTTTGTTGTAAGAACAAAAGTAGAAAATTAAAACTTGTCCAAGGGTAGTTGATTTGGTTATTGAGCTAGAGAATGCTTGCGATGATTTCTCAAGCATTCAAATACCATATGTACTAAGGATTCTTGCTCACAAAAAGTAAATTATATATATATATGTGTGTGTGTGTGTGTGTGTGTGTGTGTGTGTGTAATCTCTTTCTCCTTTTACTGATGTTTATATTGGCCCATGTTATACCTATGGATGCTGTGATGGGGGTAATTTAGACATTGAGTTGATAGAATTTATTGATGTGTGTATGATACATTAGACATCATATTGTTATGTTAGGAACATAATAATTTGTGATTAGTGATGGTAGCGGAGATGCTACCAAATTATAGTTGGTGAGAGCTAGTTAGTTACAAAATTATCATCCTCTTTGGTTGATTTTCATTTGGTTGTGTTCCACATCAGATAGGTTGGTCAATGGGATTTATACATAGAAATTTGTTTCAATATTGATATCTTGTATTGTTTCCTACCCTAGTCAAGGGAGAGCTATATGCCATTCACAATTACAAATGGAATCCAAATTCCACTACTTGCTTATCTCTTTTGAATATTGATGTCTTTATGGTTTCTACTCTTTAATGGATTAATTCCTCTATACTTCAAACAAATTTTCCAACTTATAGAAGAATTAATCTATTAAAGTATATAAATAATTTGGTTAATACATGACCTCATTGCACAAAGAGAAGTGAGATGGATTCTACAACCCACATGAGTGTGGAGGTGACCAGTGAACATGTCATCATTTGGACCCAGACCCTTTTTATTCTAAAAAAAATGTAGAACCACACAAAGCTCTTGTTTTGACAGTTATTCCATCAAATTGACATTATATCCTTCAGTAACAATGCTGGGGAATAAAGTTACCATTGTTACCACTAGGAAGGATATTGAATCTTGAGGTGCTATGGTTTCTTGTTCTTCTTATGCATTCTGATTTGAGTCCCAATCGAGTCCAAATGGATCCTATTTTTCTAGTTCCAAGTGTTATCAACCTAAATGGCACTTCTCTATCCAAGTACTGACATTCACTATGTCAAGACAAAAACGGACAATTTGGATTGAATTTGCCTAAAAAACTATATATGTGCATGACCATTGATGCATAGTCTTCAGACCAGCTTCATATATTTTTATTATGAGTTTAGGGTTGCACACTCACCTATTTGCATTGCAGCCCGTGTGTACATTGAACACAGGTTTCCTTCGAGGAATAATTGTGTCATACACGCCTTGCTTATATACATACTCACATGTACCTTGATTTGACATTAAAAAATATAAATCATGATTATATGAGACTAGTTGGTCCTTAATCCATAACCATCCCAACTGTCTCAACCATCCTAACCTTCGAAACCACTATATTTCCCAATGTATAAATAGAGGCCTTGGGATGGGGATAATCAATAAATTATAGAAGAGCAAAGTTATGATGGTGCTATCCCTTCAGAGTCTTAGAGAAGAAAAACTCAGTGTCCTCAATTGCAATGGAGTCCTTGTGTCAGAAGCTGGGTTGTATTCTCACCTATTCATTGTTTGTTAATAAAGAGATTTCTTCTTCCAATCTTTGTAGTGTGCTTTTATCATGTATATTGGTTAATGAATGATTTCAATTATGTTATTAATATGAAGGTGAAGAGAAGAAGCCCTAGAATCTTTGGAAAAAAGTTGAAGTAGGAGAAGACCAAGCTTGGATCAACCGTCATAAACCGGGTAAGACAAACTCTCTTCCTATTCCTATTTCATTTTCTGTAAAAGCTTATTTTCTGCAAGTCCATCAGTAAGTTGGTAACCCCAGACCCTAGGTTACAAGGGTGTATTGTCTTGTAAAAAAGAACTAGTGACTCTGCTGGGGAGTCCAGCCTGCTGTGTGTCCATCCTGTAGGTCCCTTTACCAGTCTTTGTTCTGATTCTGATTCTGATTGTAATTTTTTTTATCTTACTTTTGATTTACAGTGTAGTGTGACCATAATTATTTGCTAGCATTTTTTCTTTGAAAATTTTTAGCAGTTTACGTGGGTTGATTTGAGCACAGTCGCATGTGTGACCTTGTACACATGAGTTGCAGTCTATATAGTTGCGTGTCATATGCAGGTTTCCTGCATACACAATTGTGTGTTTCCTATTACAGTTTGTAATATGTATAGGGTTTGTTTGTCCCTGTTGTAGTAGGTATTTCTCCTTGCTACAGGGTAGGAATGGCTCCCTTTCGTCTATAGGATGGAAGGGTAGGTTCTTGTGTGGAAATGCAGAAAAGAAAAGTAGGAATGAAACTAGATAGAAATAAAAGCAAAGATGGAGACCCCTCTACACACAAGGTTATGGGTTAAAGACCTTCAAGACCCTACATGCAACAATGGAGACCTGCAAGAACATGTTAGGCCATAAACTTGCAAGCAAGTAGATGTTAGGAAAACTAAAATAAACAAAACATATAAAAAATTATACCTTCTTTTGGTGGAAATGGGCCACCATGCCCTAGCTTGGAGAAGCACCTCTCTTGGCAATGGGGGGAGCTATGGCTCAAAGGGAAGATGGATGAGAGGGAGTGTGGGTGGCTTGAGAGGCAAATGGTCTCAAGGCATCCACTCAGGTAGCATAACAGTATGCAAGGGATGTGTGTTTTGAGAGTGAACCACCACTCTCCTTTTATAGCTTTTTTGGGGACTTTTAGGGTTTTAAGCCGTTGGTCAGGGCTTTAGCCCCTTTTTTGGGCTTTTAGCCCCTTTCACCCTAACTTTAGCTCCTTTTAGGGTTTTAGGCTCCTTTGAGGGGTTTTAGCCCCTTTTTGGAGGCTTTAGCCCCTAGGAGAGTTATTTAGGCTCCTTTTTGGGGTTTTTAAGCCCTTTTACTCATTTTTAAGCCTTTTTGAGGGTGTGGGGGTCTAATGGGGTGTTATGAAGGTTGTGTATGGGTGTCCTTGGGTGGTGTAGGCCATGTAGAGCTAAGCGAGGGATTTTTTGGTTTAATAGATTTCCCCCTGATGTGTGAGGGCAGGAGCTCATCGTATGGCCGACGGACATCATAGGATTTGCTGTGTAGAGGTGGTGCTTCCAAGGCTAGGGCATGGTGGCTTTTGGTTTTTGTATTAATATGGTTGCCATCAATGGGTGAGATACAAATAATGTGTGACATGTATATGGACGAGGTAGGCATCCCCATGCTCATGACAATGCCAAAATAATAATTTGATTTATGCTCTGAAATACAAGAGCCAACCATATACAACTGATGGTACAATAATGGTTGCCTCAATATGAGGCTGAATACAATACTGATCTGGTACATTGGACCCGTGGCATTCTCATGGAATGCTATATCTTCATGACTGGAAGCCTACTGGATCTGGGATGGTACATAGCTGTATGGACTCCCTGATTGAGAGTCAGAGTCTCTGTGGTACAAGTATGCTGCGTCAATCATAAATCTATATAGAAGCACTGCTGGGGCTTCTAAATACTGTCTCCAATGCAACCCAGAAATCACATGGGACATAACCTGTTTAGGTCCCTTGAATAGACTCATCAATGTGCTAGAGTCAGATGACATCCGGGGTCTTCGACCAAGTACTGTGTAGAGCAAACCCTGTATGAATCTCAACATTGTGATGATGTAGTTCGAGTCGAGCACATGAGAAACAACCATCCCGAGAGGCACTAAGGAATCCTCTCAAGTGGTCCAAGGAACTCATCAATGAGGTTAATGAAACTAGGATACAAAGACCTCTAGGTCTATCCTTTGGAATATATGTGTTGTCGTCGACAGAGGGAGACCTGCCCCTAGTCAAGGCAATGATGTTTCCTTGACCAGGAGCGTGAGCGAGATAACCGAAAGGTGTGAGACAATTTGTGGACTGACCCACTGAATGGGGGGGGGAGGGGGAGGGAAAGAATTAAACAGGGGCAGGGGGAGTTTGGTAGACTCAAACTTCCTTTGTTCAAAGTATGACAACATGGTGGACTAGGAAGGAAATGAAACTTGACTCATGTTAATGGGATCATAGCTGTAATACCGGGAATGTCATTGCAGATGGGAAATACTTGGAGGAGGTGGACACTTTTGATATTGATGGGATCCAAGGAAGACACATTGTAGAGTACGATGAACGAAGGCGACCCAAAGTGGGAATGCTGCCAAACTATTTTTTGTGGGGTGGTGTCTAGGGACACTGTTGTGGTACGATCTCATGTATTTTTGGCAAGCCCGAGAAAGTAAATGCTCGATGGTGCTTTCAATTTTAGAGAGTCTGAAAGCACGGAGAAGACTCCAGTGGGGGCTCTTTTTTCGTTGGTAATATCCTGTGCCCAAAAAAGGATAAAAGTATACATAGTAGAGCTCTACCGTTGGTAGTCCAATCAGGTCGGAAAAGGTTAAACCTGTACTGATTGGTCGATCATTTAGATACTTTTATGAGAATTTACGAAACCAAGTTTGCTCGGCAATATTTTCTTGATGAGAAGGCTGGAAAAGAGCTTAACGACAACTCATGGTGAGATTTTTCATAAAGTGCAGCCCCTCTGCCCGAGAAAGCATAAAAGTATGCAGAGGGGAACGGTCTTGGCTTGAATACGCCAAGGTGGTCCTTTTCATTTGATGGTCTACATAGTCCATAAAAGGAGGTAAATGAGATGATGTAGATGCCCTTTCCTATACTTTAGCAAGTGAGAAAGGAAGCAGTTGTGCTCAGCTATCTTTTCATTGTTTTAAGGAGTCAGAAAAGATCTTAAATGAAACTCCAGTGTTGTCAATCGATTGTGGTGGCATAGGCAGTGCCCCATGTTGAGACGGTGGACAGAGGTCTGAAGGTCATCTACACAGTATGGATGGAGCAAAAGGCTCTCAAACATACCAATACATGCATGGGATAGATTGCGGCAGAGGCTCGTGATTCGGTGCAGAAAAGGCACACAAACCGAGGTGGCCCTCAGACAGAGGTCAGGAGAGTGTGTGTGTGTGTGTTGCGGTGGACGGACTTGACAACATGTGATGTGAGTGCAAGGTCGGGGGCAGTTCTATGCCAAATACATGCAAGAGAAATAAATCCTTTTGTGGATAATGGTCCGGAGGTCCGCGTAAGGTGCGGTGGATGGAGAAGACAACTATATGTTAAAATACAAAACACAACTAAAAATGGTGTCCCTTAACGGGCGGTGGCCCAAAAACCCGCATGAGTAGAGGTAGGCAAGAGTGATACAAGTACAAGTACGCAAACACTTGCATCACCATGTTGTGGCTCGTAAATCGAGGTGACTTCCGAGAAGTGGTCATGAAATTTGTTTGTTAAACATGAGACGATGGTCTCATAAAGATATATAAGTTTGAGCCCGGAGGTGTGAGAGGTGCCTAGAACTAATTCCGGGTGACTTTGGAGTAGCAGCTAATGGTGTTGTGCTTGACTTGTGGTAAAAAACGTTGAAAAACAAGAAAAGAAAATGAAGCGACTCAGTGGTGATGTTAAGCGTAAAATCTCTTAAGGTAGAGCCCATTGCGGGGGTTCTCCAAGAGTTGTCCATCAGAGTCAATGAAGAGGTATGCCCCCTTGCCGAGACGAAGGTCATTGGCACGTCGAGGTGATGGAATCTAGTCTTTTATGGGAAGAACCGATTCCACACTATGGTTTAAAGGGAATGGGGTAAAACCAGAGGTGGTCTTACAGATCTCTCCGTCATCGCGTAAGTGGTTCCAGGATAGATCAGGTGGATCTTCCACAACCAACAAGAGGGAAGGGAAAATGGTGTTGGAGATCATGTAAATGGTATTGGTTGTGGTTTTTGTGGCCTTGCCCCCAGTCTCTATTGGAGGAAGAGGGGCAGGCTTGGAGACAGGAGGAGTCTTTGATGGACCATGAGAGAGGTGAAACATCATCTCAATTGGATGGACATGAGTCAACACATCTTGGGGCCTTAGAGGTATGGTAGGTGGTTCAAGGTACCACACAGGATCTCCCAGTGTGAAATCCTGTAGATTGCAGGTTGCCAAGACAGACTTACTCATGATCTTGGATGGTAGGAAAAGGAAAAGGAAAAGGAAAAATATCGTGTTCAGTGGGAATGTAACCCACTGTTTCCCTGGTAATTGAGGTTGAGGTTGCGACTGAGGTTGCGGCTGTGGCTGGGGAAACAATGGAAGAGACAGGTCTAATGGATCGTCGATGATGGTGGAGATAAACAGGTCAGTTGAATTGGACATCATGTAGATGGACATGGTGTTTGAAGAAGGCAGTGGGGGGTGCACTTCTTCGATCAAGGTGATTTCAGACTCAAGGGAATGTTGATGGAGGTCAGCTAGAGCCATTCAAAATTCAGGAAAGTCTTGACAATGGTGAGAGTAATGCCCATACAAATTGTAGAGGGCGCAAGCATGGTTTGTTCTCAATTCCTTGTTTCTGACTGTCGGCGTAGTTAGGAGTTCAACGACGGGGATGTTTTCATTTGTATCCATGGCATCTAAATGCGCACAAATCATTGGGATTTCAGGGCAATTCTGAGTTGGATGGCCCTGTTGCTCACAGATAGCACAAGGCGGGATCGACCGAGGTTCTGCAATAGTTTTGGCATTCTTGCCCCTAGCCCTTTTCGGGTGGGGCGGTCATGCGGGTGTGGGTGTGGTGGTTGGATTTTGCGGGCTAGGTGGAGGGTGATACTCGACCGCAATGGGTTAAACTGGGGTTAAGACAACCTGGGGAATTGGTGGTTGAGCTGGTGGATCAAGATACCACACTGGAATTCCTAATGTAAAGTTGGGTAGGATTAAGGTGGCCATTACCAGATTGATCATGACACCAGGTGGGGGAAATAGGAAGGGAATCGTATGGACTGGGGATGAGCCTAGATAACTCCTTGCTAGTTGCATGTGGGGATGCGGTTGTGGTTGCAGCTGTGTGTAATGCTGCTACTGCGGGTGATGTTGCGGCTGCTGTTGGCATTGCAGCTGCGGATGATGTTGTGGTTGTGGTTGGGGCTGTAGCTGCAATTATTGTTTGGGTGCAGTGGTGCTTGATGAGACCATACATAAGTCCTTAGTTTCATTTTGTGTCAGTGGTGGTGACACTAATGGGAAAGGAGCTGTCATGGTGGTATCGGCAAACAACCCGGGGCCCACATTCAACAATGGGGAGGCTGGTGTATTTTCAACCATGGTGTTGATTACAGGGATGAAATTGGCATGTGTGGTTGTCCCTTGAGACTCAATGGTGGTGATGGTAGGGATAACATTGGTGGGTGCCATTAACCCTTGCGGATCATGATAAATGAGTTGATCAACCATCACGATCTTCCCTTCGTGGGGGAACATCATGAGACGGACGATAGTTGATGAAACCGCTCTCATGGAAAACATATAAATTCTTCCAAGGAGAAGGCTATAGTCCAGTTGAGCGTTGACAACCTCTATGTCAATCGGCACTGTCTTCCTGGCTAATGTGATGGGGACACGGGGGAGGATTCCTTGGGCTTTAGTGGGATGTCCATCATAAGCCTGCAGAGTTGTGGAGGATGGTTGCAAAATTGGGGATCCCAGTTTCTACTAGACTAAGGTAGACATAACGCATGTGGATGCCCTCTCATCCACTATGCACTGGTGCACGACCAAATTCCGGATGGACACCAGGATTTGAAAGGCGATGGTCGATGGCATGCATGGTTCTCCGTTATTCATGTCGAATGTGATCAACTTGCAGTCGAAGGGGTTTACTGCCCCAAGGGTGGCTAGTAAACCTTTCCACTGTGTTGGGCATGTTTTAAGTACCTCAAGAGTGGAGATGGTAGTCGGTGTTTGGGACAAATCATCCACGATGCTATAGCTGATAGTAGCTCTAGCCGTGGCATTATTGGCAATTCTGCGTATGGGGGGGCGTGGGAATGGGTGTAACTGAAGGGGTACATTGATTGATTTGGACGTGGATGTTGCTGACATATTAGTGGGTTTGGTGGTGGTTCCTTACTGGTTCCGTCTGGTTTGTAGGATAACCTCTTCAGTTGTCATGGCTAGCAGGTGGTGAACACTTGTTTTGACCATGGGAGGTGCCCTCAGAGCATTGGTATTGGCTTGGGGAGGGGGTGCGGTTGCCACCAACCCTTGGACTGGTAGTTGGTTTTGAAGCAACATAGGAGGAGGTCCTTGTGGTGCTAGGTTGGGTTGGGCTTGGTTCGTAGCGTTGGCGGCCTGTTGGGCCTCGTTCTGAATGGCCTGCTTAGCTCGACCCATGAGGGGTCACTCGAATGTGTAGTGCCCATAGACTTCACAGAGTGTGCATGGTTGGTTTGTGTGCAACGAGGCGTTGCTTCTTGGTGCATTTTGTTGTGGGGGGTTTTGGGCTGGCTGGTTTGCTGCAGCATTGTTGGGAGGATTTGGTTGTTGACCACCTCCCTGCGGTTGGTTATTGGCTTGGTTTCGGGGATGATTATTTTTAGCTTTCCCTTGTTGATTGTTGGGGGTAGGCTGGTTGGGACGATTTTGTTGTGCAAACACTTGTCCCAACAGAGTGGGTGGAGCGGGGGCAGAGGCTTGAACTAGTTGCACTGGTGGTGCATAGTAGATTTGTGGGGTGGCGGTACCAAAAATGTGGGCATTTGCCCCACATACTTCTGTGTTGGCCAAGCTATGGCTTGAGCCTGCTGTGGTGGCACAGACTATGCATAGGAAGTTATTGCTCCGGACTGGGACATCATTCTGGCATAGTCCGGAGTTTGGTTTTGGTAAGAAACACTAGAAGTATTGCTTGGTTGTGGTGGAGCTATAGGTGGTGTCGGACGGTGCTGTGGCTATTGGGAGACTGAGCCTATGATGCCATCTACAGCATGGGATGCCCTCGGTGCATCCTGATAGGAGGTACCTAGATGGGGAGCGTCTGGAATGATGGTGTATAGGTATCCAGATTGAGTGTAGATCAGGTCAAACTGTTGGGATTTCAGTATGGCCTCTTCTTCGGATTGGGGACGTTCGGATGCGACGTCCTTTGCTATGGGTGGGAGTAAGGTCTTGAGGAACCAATCCAAGAAGATCCTGTCGTTAAGTTATATTTTACACAAGCTATGACATCGCCACCATTCATGGATGTGGTCGGTTATATGTGTCGCAGTGCTCTGAAGGTAGGATAGCAGGATCTCCACCCCTTCATCATATATGATGGGGAGTTGGAAATACTGTAGGAACATGAAAGCTAGGGAGTTGAAATCTGGGTACTTGGCTTGCGGTAGCTCAATGTACCATTTGGCCATAACACCTGTAAGGGTGCATTGGAATAGCCTTAGTCTGATGGAATCGTCTACGATGCTGTTTGATGAGCACCATAGATGGAATGTCATGATATGATTTTGGGGACATTCCCCTGCCTTGCCTTCAAACTTGGGAATGTCTGATGGCAGCTTGGTTGGCATGGGTGGCCGGAACGCTTGGTGGCGGATGGGGTCATTTGTTAACTGAGCCAAATCAGGCAGGTTAAGACGAGCCATGAACGGAAGATTGGACCCCAGGTTGATGTGATATGGGGCAGCGATGGTGGTGGGGTTTGTAGGTGCATAATGCATCTGCATGGCTGGAGGTACTTGAGGTGGCACCATTGTGGATGGGTCAATGCCCCCAAGTGTTGTGGGGGGGACAATATGGGTGGCAGGGACATTGCCCCTATGTATGACAGTAGGGGAAATGTAAGTGGAAGGTCCACTGCCCCCCTGTGTGGAAGGAGGGGCATTGTAGGTGGAGGGGCCACTGCCCCCGTGTGTTGCAGATGGGCTAGCTTGGCTGGTCACTATGGGTGGCGGCAGTTGACTGATGATAGTTTGCATGACTATGCTTGGGCCATCTATAGGGTTGTTGGTGACAAGTTGTGGTGTGGACATGGGTCCACTTTCTATGGCTATGCCAAAAAATGGTTCCGGGTTTGCACTAGCCATGGGGCTTGATGGTACAGTATGGAGGTATGGTTCAAACTGATACGGGTCTGAATTTGAATCAGAGGCTATGTGGCCTTCTGATGGTGTGTGAGGTCGTTGGGAGTTGTTTCGACAGTTTTGGTTTAACATCCCGAATGGTGGTGGTTCGCCTCTTAGGTGTGAGGAAGAGCGTGGAGGATCAATTGTGTTAGATTTTATGTATGAAACTGGTGGGAATGATGTTTGGACCCTGGTTTCAATGGATTCCTATTGGCTATAGGTGGTCACTCGGCCACCAATACTGCCAGAAGATAGCGCCTGGATTTTTCCTCACAGCCCTTTCTACTCAATTGGTGGGGGTCGTTTCCCGTTTCGCTTGGCAATTCCTCTTAGCGGCCAGCTACTTTGGGGTTCCTGTGGTACTCCTCACAATGAATTTCTGGGTAGATCCCAAGTACTTCCCACAGTTGAAGTAGTCAGGGACTTATGTCCTCAAAGACTGTAGATTGTTTGAACTTAGTGTAAATTGATAAATTTTAAGGCTCTCTCAGCGTCATGAACTGAGTTGTGTTGATTACTTGGTATGGTGTATTTGTTTTTTCTGTCTTTCTGGTATTTGGTAGCTACAAATGGTTTATGAATTCATCATATTGTGGTAGATTTCATGTCATTATGTATGCAAGCATTGAATAATCAGAAATTTGTAAGCAGATACAATTTTTAACCCTGAATGTTGATGGCCCAACTAGATGACTATCTGACATTGATATTCCTCTTCAACCAAGAGAAGGTGCTGGGCTCTCAACACAATGGGACTATGCCCATCCATAGATCCATAGGTCACCTCCCGGATGCAAGGTTGGTCAACAGGGAGGACGCTTAGCGCCATGAGAAGCCCTCCTTCTCTACCCCCTCTACCTTCCAGGTCATCTGGTTTTAATGGTTTAGAACAATATTCAATGAAGGTCCTAAGTCTATATGATCTTCCCCTTCGTCATATCCCAGAATACCCTAGAGGGTGATGACTGGGTAGAGGAGGAAGGGTAAGCAAGACAGTTAGTTTTAGGTTGATTTTAGTTAAGCTGCATTCATTTAATTAAGCCATTAAAATTTACTTTGAATTTACACTTTGTTATGTAAATGAAATTGCAATAAAATGAAACAGAAATAGAAATGAAATGGTTCAGATGGACAAAGGCGGCTGAGCCGCACTGATAGTCCCAATAAAAGCAAACAGTGAAGCCCAAAAATGGGTCGCGCACCTGTAAAAGTCCTATTTTTGTGAAGTGGATTCTGATCAAACCGTGAGGAATTACCTCAAATGGTTGAAAACCCACTTCAGAAATGGGCCCTTTTACCCCTAGTTGAGAGTAGATTCGCAAATGGCTCAACTGTTTGGGAAGAAAATGAGCCCGAACATAGGTGAATTTTTAGAAATTCAGTTCGGCCGTTTTTGCACAGTTGAGTGATTTGCAAATCATAGAATGGCCAATAGTAACTGGTACTATGGCCAAATGGGCTTGGATTGGAATTGAAGAGGCTTAACAATAACTAGAAATGTAAATAAACAAGAATCTAATTTAGATTTAACAGAAAACTAAACTAGGGCAAAAAACTGAACTAAAAACTAAAACTTTGAAAAATAAACCCAGGGATCCTATGGGATCGACTTGGTATGGTCCCTAGTTCTGTAGCAGGGATTTCTCCTTGCTACAGGGTAGGAATGGATCCCTTCTGTCTATAGGATGGAAGGGTAGGTTCCTATGTGGAAATGCAGAAAAGAAAAGCGGGAATGAAACTAGACAGAAATAAAAGCAAAGATGGAGACCCCTCTGCACACAAGGTTATGGGTTAAAGACCTCCGAGACCCTACATGCAACAATGGAGACCTGGAAGAAAATGTTAGGCCATAAACCTACAAGCAAATAGATGTTAGGAAAACTCAAATAAACAAAAAAAAACAAAAATTATACCTTCTTTTGGTGGAAATGGGCCACCATGCCCTAGCTTGGAGAAGCACCTCTCTTAGTAATGGGGTGAGCTATGGCTCAAAGGGAGGATGGATGAGAGGGAGTGTGGGTGGCTTGAGAGGCAAATGGTCTCAAGGAATCCACTCGGGTATCATAACAGTATGCAAGGGAGGTGTGTTTTGAGAGTGACCCCCACCCTCCTTTTATAGCTTTTTTGGGGACTTTTAGGGTTTTAAGCCCTTGGTTAGGGCTTTAGCCCCTTTTTTGGGCTTTTAGCCCCTTTCACCATAACTTTAGCTCCTTTTAGGGTTTTAGGCTCCTTTGAGGGGTTCTAGCCCCTTTTTGGAGGCTTTAGCCCCTAGGAGAGTTATTTAGGCTCCTTTTTGGGGTTTTTAATCCCTTTTACTCATTTTTAAGCCTTTTTTAGGGTGTGGGGGTCTATTGGGGTGTTATGAAGGTCGTGTATGGGTGTCCTTGGGTGGTGTAGGCCATGCAGAGCGAAGTGAGGGATTTTTTGGCTTAGCACCTGTCTCTTTGGATTATTAGTTGTTTGGGAGTCTTTTGTTTATGGAATGACTCTGTGAGTCTGAAGTTTGTGTGTCACACTATTTGCTTGTTCATCAAGGCTTTGAGCCTTTTGGTTTGAATTTATTTCATTAGTGAAGTATAGGTTGTCCTCCTGCTTGGTATGTAGGGTTGAGTGCTTGTGTTCTAGGTCGGTGATCAGGGCCTTGGATGCTTTATACTCTGTGCCGCGTCTTATGGTGTCAGTTTGTCACTCTTCTTTTGTGGATTTAGTGAACTTTTGGTTTGCTAGTTTCTCCAAGTCAGGGTTTATTCCAGCCTTCTTCCTCTTGGTTGAAGTAGGTCACTTTGGGTATTTTTGCCCCTTTTTCACTTTTTTATATGCTTGAATTATTCGAACTCGTTCAAAGGATTGCATTTAGTTGCATTTAGGTTGTATTTTCACTATTTTTCAAAAGAAAAATTCAAAAATTCAAAAAAAAAGTCTTGTAGTTTTCTCGCACTTAGTTATAAATTCATGAACTTCTATTTACAAAAAGAAAATAAATTGTTCTTTTGTGGCTTTTAAGTTTGTATTTGAAAAAGAAAGAGAATAGTTTTTTCTTTTTGCATTTAATTTCTCTTTGCTTAGTCATTTCGTTTCAACTTTGAGTCATAACACCACATGAGTTTCACGCCATTTACCTTTGACTAAAAATAGCCTACTAAAAAGAACGATATAATTTAAAAATTATTAGTAAGTTTTGTTTTTTAGGCTCCTACACCAACTAGCTTAGGCTAGACTTGTGGATTAGGTAGTTTAAACTCTCCACAAGTATTTGATTTCAGACGTAGCTGGCCAATCAATAGGTAAATCCTCTTATATGTTGATTGTATCTGGGAAGCTCCTCTCAAATGGGAGTTAAGCACGAGGCTGCATGGTGACTTGGACTAAGGAGATAACCCTCTGATTATTTGTCAAAGCATAGACCAAGATTTTTACGCATCTGGGGACTTCTATCAATACCACCTCTTGGGCCCCATGCGGTGCTGGTGTTGACAGGGTTTCAGGATTTTATACCTTGCCCATGCATACAAATCAAACTTGCGACTATCCCCCTAGATTCTCAGTATAGTTGCGGTAGCCTTTAGTCTCTCTAACATTAGGGTTCATACATAGGTATACCGGAAGGCTATTTCTGGTCTACCTTGGACGAGCTTGGAAGGTAACCCTGGTAGAAGGTGTGGGAGGGCGGTTGGTTGATTCCTCCGTTTGTGCCTAAGAACATCTATAGGGAGGCCAAGTAGCTGTCTATCAGCTTTCTTTCGGGAGGCATATCTTATACCTGTTTGTTTGTTTGGCTTTAGGAATTTTTTAGTGAGTGTTGTGTGGTTTGTATGTACTTAGTTTTCCTTCAGGTGTGTGCTTTGTAATTTTGGTTTCCTGTCGACCTCAGACTTTGTATCCTTGTTTGAAGCTATCGCTAACACCCCTTTGAACACAAATCAAGAGATCCCCATGCTGTGAACTCCTTGTACTATTCCTCTCACAGGGAATGTTGGTGTTCCTTTGATGGCCACCTTGAATCTGCCTAGATTCACCCTAGGGATACCGGTGTGGTTGTTCTCCACTCCAACTATCTTGAATGCTTCTGATGCTTCTCAAGTAATCTCCTTATATCAAGGGAATCAAAACAATGCTTCCCCTTCACCTGTAGTTGCTTCTCCTCCTCCTTCTACCTCATGTAGTGAAAGTACTGATACTAGTAACCGACAATCTAAAAGGAGTAAAAGAAGGAGTAATAGGAAGAAGATGCATAAGTAAGGGGGCACCCATTCAATCTTTGTAAGTCAAGCTTAACCTCACCACCTAGCCTTTGTAGTTCATGCTAGGGGCACCTATCCAACCTCTGCAGGTCATGTTGGATCTAAGCACTCAACCTCTGCAAGTCAAGTTGATCTTCACCATCCATCCTCTGTTGATCATGCTGTTGGGATCCTGCTAACCTTTCTAGGTCATGTTGGATCCAGTTACTCAGCCTCTGCAGGTCATACTGAGGGCACCTGTTCAACCTCTGTAGGTCAATTTGAACCTCCCCATCCAACCTTTGCAGGTCATGTTGGATCCATCCACCTAACCTCTGAAGGTCATGATGGGGGCACACACTCAACTGCTGCAAAGCATGTTGATCCTAACCATTCAGCCTTTGCTATTCATGTTGGTAGTTCCCATCCAACCTCTACAAGTCATGTTGGACCCAGTCTCTCAGCCTCTACAGGTCATGCTGGGGGAAGTCTCTTAGCCTATGCGGTTCATGATGAGGGCAAACAATCAACCACTGCGAGTCATGTTGACGCTCTTAAAAAGACTAACCATTCAAAACAAAAGCTCAAGTTTTCTCATAAGATTTGTGAGGGAGACCACCTTACTTATAAATTTCCTTCCATCATGGAGGTACAAAGAGTTTGGTTTCATGGTCCTCCTATTTTTTAAAATCCTGAAGTTTTTCAATAACTAGCCTCTCTTATTCAGGTTGGACCCAGTCACCCAGCCTCTGGTGGTCATGTTGGTGGAAAAATCTCAGCCTCTATAGGTCATTCTAAGAGCAAACAGTCAGCCACTGCTAGCCATGTTGACATCGTTGAGAAAAATGGTCATTCGAAGTGCAAACTTAAGTTCCCTTGTAAGCTATGCGAGGGAGATCATCTTACTCACCAGTGCCCTGCTATCACATAGGTGTGAAGGGTGTGGTCCGAGACTCAAGGATTTCATTTTCCTAAACAACCTATAGTTTCTTAACAACCTAGTGGTCGAACGTTCACAGTAGTTGGTTGACCCCACTCTTCTTTCAGAGAGTGATTCTTATGTGATTGAACCAATGTCATCTTTGGTCAATCCCACTCTCCCTTCGGAGAGTGACTTTCATGAAGCGGTTAAATTGATTTCAGTATCGATCAATCCCACTCTTCCTTTGGAGAGTGAAGTGTCTTCTAGTCACATTTTCTTTACTGTCAGTTTAGAACTTACTGAACAAGGGGGCACTAAAATCACTTCGGATGAACCCTCACCAAGCTCTTGAATTGCTTCCTTTGATTGGGATAGCCTATTTTAGCCGTGCCTTCCTTCTAATGCACCTTTCCAGATAAAGGTCAAAGTTGAATCATACATGATTGCTCGTTGTATTGTTGATGAAGGAGCCTCAGTTAGTATGTTGTCTGCTCGTGCTTGGCGAGGCATGGGATCTCCTAGCCTTGTGTCGAATGCTAGTTGGTTACTAGCATTTGATAGAAGAACTAGTATAGCCTTGGGAATTCTCGCTCAAACAACTGTTACCTTGGGTGGGAAGACCGTCTTAGTTGACTTCATGGTGATAAAAGAACCCTTGGACTTCAATATGATCCTCGGACATGATTATGTCTATGCCATGCAAGCTGTGGTGTCAACATTATTTTGTGTGATGTAATTTAATCATGGTGAAGAAATTGTCACTGTAGATTAGTTATATTTTCTTGATCCCTCTCCCGAACCAACTAGAGACCAGGTCTTTCCTTTATTGATTCCCAGTGTTTCTATAGACACTACCCCACCACGGGTGAGCTATGTGGCCTTATTTCCTTTGCATTCAATTGCTACTAAGAATTAGCCTCTATTTTCATGCTTACCTTCTAGGGACTTGGTCCTAGTAATTGACCAAGTGAGTCATCCTATATAGACTATGGAGCCTGCTCTCCACTCTGTTGATCCATTTGAAATTTTAGACATGTGTCCTATCTCAGATGATCTCCTTCCTTTGGATGAAGTCTTCCTAGAGTCTTTGATAGAGTCTTACCTTCTTATGGATGTCGATTTAGTTGTGACTAAGTCTAACCCTAATTTTCCTAGTAAGCCTGGCCTTTCTTCTTATGTTGGTCTTGTTGAGTCTTTTGACTCTTCCTTTGAACAACAAGTCAGTGATCCTGATGAGTTTAATTTTTCTTGTAGATTTTTCAACTCCTGTGATATTGAGTTTGTTCCTGCAGACTCTATCTCGTCTTTTGATATTTGATTTTATTTTTACTTATTGAAAACCCTCAGTTCTTGGCACTATAGAGTCCTCTTTGGTTGATTCTGCCTTGAATTTTGGTAGAAGATAGCAAAGTTGCATGTGTTTTTGCCAAAGTGACCTACATCAGATATTTTCTTTTGAATATGATCCTGATGTTGTTGTTTCTTGGAGACAGGATTCTTAGTTGGATTCACAACTGTTTACTGGCCTTGTCTTCTTTTTCAAGCTATAACTACATTTTCATGTTCCCTGCTCGTGCTTATGATCCCAATGCCAACTTCCATGCTTTGAGCTCATTGCATAAGCCTTCATCTCTGCTCTCATCATCGCTCAACGTTGTATCATTTTTCCTTTGCAACTTGACACCCTTTACATGGAGGAGATGCTCCATGAGTGTCCTTATCTTACTTGCTTTCCTTGCATTATGCATAGGTTTGTTCCTTGCGCTTGGAACTAGTTTCTCCTACCTATGAAAATTGTCTCCTCACATTTAGAGCATTATTTATGCTCTCCTTCGACCTCATTAAAAACAATAAGGACGCCGTGAGTTGACTTTTCTAGACTCATTAAAAATTCATGGGAAAGATATGGAGTTTCTTTAGGACCAGGTCTGACTCCTCAAAATAGACTTGACTGCCGAGTAAACTTGTCCATTTAGGATCGTTAAGAATATGTGAATGGGCATCCACATTCATGGTAGGTTATCAGTTTTTCCGACCATGTGGAATAATATGAAAAAGGAACACTCTTTTTTCTTCAGAATTGAGAAGAGTATTCTCAGGTATAGGTTTATCACTTTTCTGGACCTAAGGGACTAAATTTACGGAAAAGGAGCGCCTGGTATGAGCTTAGTTTTTTCTTTTTCATGCTTTGGACCTAAACATGAAAAAGATTCTGAGTGTACTTTATGTCTTTGTCATGCTTGTTAAACCCTAAAGAACAAAGAATCAAGTTTACTGTTGTAAGCCCCATTTCTCATAACCAAATGGATCTTTCCAAGTGATCTTTCTTTCCTTCACACTTGTAAAACTCAAGCTATATGCTGCTTTTTAAGGGGCATTGGGTAGGTGGTAATTTAACCTTTTTCAAACCTTCCTAACTAAGTATGAAAATGGTGTGCCTTACTTCTTCGGAAGCTAAGAGAGTTCTTCTATGATATGTTTTATACTTTTCCAGCCTCAGGAGACTAAATTGGATGAAAAAGAACCCCCCTAGAGTCTTCTTTGGAGTTTTCAGAATCTCAAAATATGAAAACACCAACGAGCATGTACTAGTTTGGGCTTGCAAAATCCATGAATTAGTGAATTTATCAAGCATTATTCTCTCCCCTCTTCACGCTTGTAAAAAATGAAGAGAAAACTGAGTTGAGTTTCCTGGACTTGTTAAAATTTAACAGGTAAGATAAGGAAGAAGTACTCTCTTTGGGTTATAAACAGTGGCAGCACATCCTTCTTGAACATAGAAATTTCTACATTTTCCGATACTCATGTTTTAGTCTACACTTTTAGTTCAGCTATTACTTCGATTTTCTTACTCCTCCACTTGTCCTTTATACATGGGGAATCTGATCATGTCTCCTACATGACAAATAAGTCTAGTTGTCCTATCTGCAAAGTTAAAAGCTGCCTTGGGTCATCTCTGTGTCATGCTCATTGTTCAAGGATCTATCCTTGCATCTGGCTATTATCCCGATTCCATCATTATCCTATCTGAGTGTCGCTTATGTCTACCTTCCCACATCCAGCTCCTAGTCACTCTTGTGATCCATTGGAGGATCTATTGCCTTCCTCATCACAGTATGGATTCTCATCAACACTTCTTGAAGACGAAGACCTAGAGTTTTGATGATGGTACCTTAGGATTCACTACCATTATTGGTGAACCCCTTTGCTTTAGTTGCCATTTTCACCTATTGATCGACAATCTATTGAGTCCTTTCCATGTTCGAATTCAACACATCTATTCATATGGTAGGGATTTTACTAGTTCCTTTGGATTTCTATGAAGACCTTAGGTTCACCTTTATAACCTAATTTGCACAAGACTATGTTATGATCAGTTACACAGCTTCCAGATTTTGAAGACTCATCATTGTATATTGTGGTTTTGATCCACCTTTGTAATGATACATGGTTTTGTACCCATATCATATGATGCAATCAAATATTGTAAAGGAGCTAGTGTTCTAGTATATTGAACATGGAATCCTCATATATGATTTTGTATATGACATTGATATGTATTTGTTTCAGGTACTTCCTCTGCTGCCTTAGACATTTGAGTTCTCCAAGATAAAGATTGTAATGTATTTCAGCCATCGCTTCCCTTTGACCTCACACATTAGGGGGCATCTGTTATCAAGCTAAATGGCACTTCTCCATCCGATTACTGACATTCACTATGTTGGGACACAAAAGGACAATTTGGATTGAAGTTTCCTAAAACACTATAGATGTGCATGATCGTTGATGCATAGTCTTCATACCAGCTTCATATATTTTGATTTTGATTTTAGGGTTGCACATGCACCTATTTGCATTGCGACCCATGTGTACATTGAACACATGAGTAGCCCTTCGAGAAACAAGCATGTCATACACACCTTGCTTATATACATACTCCCGTGTACCTTAATTTGACATTAAAAAATATAAATCATGATTATATGCGTCTAGTTGGGCCTTAATCCATAACCATCCCAACTGTCTCAACCATCCTAACCTTCGAAACCAATTTATTTCCTAATGTATAAATAGAGGCCTTGGGATGGGGCTAATCAATCAATTCTAGAAGAACAAAGTTATGCTGGTGGTATCCCTTCAGAGTCTTGGAGCAGCAGAACTCAGTGTCCTTAGTTGTAGAGGAGTCCTTGTGTCAGAAGCTGGGTTGTATTCTCACTTTATTGTTTGTTAATAAAGATATTTCTTCTTCGAATCTTAGTATTGTGATTTTATCATGTATATTGGTTAATGAATGATTTCAATTATGTTATTAATATGCATTTCATCTAAACTGTGATATATATATATATATATATATATATATATATATATATATATATATATATGTATGAGATATTNGCTTTGGAGAAAGTTGAAGTAGGAGAAGACCAAGCTTGGATCAACCGTCATAAATCGGGTAGGCCAAACTCTCTTCATACTCCTATTTCATTTTCTTTAAAAGTTGATTGTCTGCAAGTCCATTAGTAAGTTCTTAACCCCAGACCCTAGGTTACAAGGGTGTATTGTCCTGTACAACACCAAGCCCAAGTCTACGTTTTAAAATTTTGGCTTGAAGCTCTAATTGGATCTTTGGTTTTGACTAGGGATTTCATTGTATCCACATGGAAGTGAATACTTGACATTAGTTTGACAGATCATCCACTTTTTTCCTCAATGCAATTCTATACATCTCTTTTTGGATGTTTAGTCGACATAATGTCTCCTTTTGAAATTTATCCTTTCAGACATTTAGACGACAATACATCGACAATGCGAACGACTCTTTTTGGATGTTCTAATGACGTTAAAATGGTTTCATTTAAATGTCGATACCCATAACTCTAAGGTCGATTACGAAGATAATGATTGATGTTATTTTGATGGATGGTACACTATTTTATTTGTAAAATTATCAAATCCATATGATCATTAGGATGGATTTAACCTCATAGTAAAAGAAGAATGAATGGGGAAGAATTCCAGTGCTATATGTTTCAAACAATCATGGTGAAATTATTTAGACAAGAGGCAAGAATTTGACAACATAACCATAATTGAATAGTCATTAACCTGCATGAAATACATCCATAATACAATAGATAGAATTCAAATCCTCTTGGAGTGATTTGAATCCCATGACTTGGATTGACTCCAAACATCACTAAGTGTGGAAAAATCACCATTGAAGGCTCACTAGTGTAGCTATGGAAAATAAATCGATAAAATCAGGAAAGCCTTCACACCAAGAAGTACCTAAGATAAACAAATCTCTTTTTTCAAAGAAATATTTTTCAAATATGTCTGCAACCTGCTCATCAGTAAGGTAATAATGTAGAATCATAGTCTTACTATGCACTAGTTACCAGATGTAGTGCATATGGACTTCTACTTGGTTGGTCCACTACTTATGTATTGGATCACTGGAAATTTTAATTGCACTTTGATTATTGTAGAAAATGACTACTGAAGGAGAAGTGTGAATGCCAAAATTTGTTAGAATCCCATGTATCCAAAATTCCTCAATAACTACATTCACAGCCCCTTGATACCCTGCTTCATCTAAAGAGTGACCAAGAGTTGCCTGCTTATTGCTTGACCAATAGATTGGTCCAGATCCCAACATGAACACAAACCCCAAAGCATATTTTCTATCAGTACTGTTTCCAACCTAATTTGAGTCAATAAAACCAACCAGATCTAGCTGAGCACCAACATAACAGTGAATCCCAAACTCTCTAGTACCCTGCACATAATGTAAGATAGGATTTGTTGCTTTCCAATGCATCTCATGTGGATCCTGCATGAACCTAGAAACAACACTCACAACATATGACAAGTATGGTATCGAATGAGTAAGGTACAATAAGCTACCAATTAGTTGTCTGTAGAGAGTACTATCAACCAGGGGTGTAGAACCACCTTCTTCCAATATGATTCTAGATAGGAAGGGGAAGGATAATGCTTTACAATCAATCATATGGAACCTCTTGAGAAAAGAACCTACGTATCTGGACTGAGTAATCATGATCCCCAAAGATTTTTGATCCACTTCAAGGCCAATAAAATGCCTTAGTAACCTTAGGTCTGTCATAGAGAATGCCTTTCTCAAGGATGACTTGATGTCCCTCAATTCAACAGTTGAATGACCGATAATGAGAAATTCATCCACATACAATACAATTAATAGTAAGCAACCTCCCTTATGTTGCATGTAGACATTGTAGTCAGACTTGCACCTTTTGAACTTCCGTGATAGTAAAAAGGAATCCATATTGGCATACCATGATCTTGGGGATTGCTTGAGTCCATACAGATATTTCCTTAGTTTGAAAACCAAGGAGGAATCTTCAGTGTAGCCTTCATGTTGTCTCATGTAGATATATTCTTCCAAGTCAACATGGAGGAAGGCACTCTTCACATCCATGTGACATACATCCCATTTCTTTGAAGCTACAATGTCCAAAACCAACCTTATGGAATCCATTCTTGCAACAGAGGTGAATGTTTTATTGTAGTCCAACCCATGAACTTGTGAATTAACCTTTGCAACTAACCGAGCCTCACACTTGGTAGTAGATCCATTTGCTGCTAGTTTGGTTTTGTATATCTATTTGCACTAGACATGATTTCTCCCTAAAGGTAAGGAGATAAGATCCCATGTATTTTTGTTCTATAGAGAATCATATTAATCATCCAAGGCTAACTACCACCTTGGATCATGGAAATCCTCTTTGTAGGAATGTGGATCATACCCCAACATAATGTAGCACCTCTCTCCGAGAAGTGGATCTCTATGACAAATCGCAAGGTTCTCATCATGAAATTGAGATTTGGTTCTCCTTCTTTCAAATGGATCCCCAACATTGTTCCCAATAGCTTCAATGAGTTTTTGAGCCCATTTAGGCCTTGGATTGGGAGCAAGAGCTGGATCCATATTTGCTTGATCTTCTCTCAAAATCAATATTTGGTTCCTCTTGGTCCTCATCTTTAGACTTTGAATATAAAACATCATCATATGAAAATGGAATAGATTGAACATTTATACCTTCCTCTTCAGCTGGTTGTAGGTCATGCAATGAATCTTCATTGAATTGGACTCTCCGCTCTATGAAGCATATTTTGGTCGCAATATCCATTAACTTATAAGCTTTTTCATCATTTCCATATCCCAGTAGAATGCATTCGCTAGTTTGAGTTTGGAAGCATTTCCGCTTGTGAGATGGAATTCTGGCCCATGCTTTGGAGCCAAAACCCTAAGCTGTGAGAGATTAGGCTTATGCCCCATATGTGATTTGAATGGAGTAACCCCAACCAATGACTTGTGAAGTACTTTGTTTTGAATATATGAAGCACAATTCACTACTTCAAGAACATTTCATTGCTTCAACCCACATATATGGTGGAAGGTATCTTGCTTTAAGAAGGCAGGTATCCATCTCTTTCAATGACTGGTTCTTCCTCTCAGCTACACCATTATGTTGTGGTGTATATGGGACCAAATGTTGCATCTAAATACCTTCTGAAGTACACAGCTACTGGAACTCTATTTTGATGTACTCACCTTCATTGTTTGATCTGAGTGCTTTGATCTTCTTCCCAAGAGTGTTATCAACTAAGGATTTAAAAACTTTGAAGGTTTCAGACACCACAGAATTCTACTTAAGAAATTAGATCCAACAATACCTAGAATAGTCATCAATGAAGGTCATAAAGCATCTAGATCCATTCATAGATGTTGTAGGCATTGGTCCGGAGAAATCACTGTGTATTAGTTCAAGTGAAGAGGAAAATGTTATTACCTCCCCAACTTCATACCTTCACTTTGGGTGCTTACGTACCAAGAAACCATTTCAGACACATTGAGAGGACTTGATGAGAGGAAATCCCTCAACCATCTCTTCATTGTGCAACTACTGGAGATATTTGAAATTCGGATGGTTTAATATTTCATGCCAAATTCTGCTTGTTTCATTAGCATGAGTCAATAGGGAAGTTTAGTGTGAGTGGGGAAGAAAATGTGCCAAGTCATATGCCTTGAAGGCATGCTTTGAAACTCTTTTCACTATCATCTTCCCAGTAGATATATATGAGATCTCAAATGTGTCAGGTTCAAATACAACTCGCTTTGGTGAACTTGTATGGGTCATTTGATATACATACAACATATTTGCTGATAAGGAGGGCACATATAGGACATAATCAAACAATCCATTCTTGAATTGAACTGAACCCTTCACAATAGATGTAATTTAAGATTAATATCCCATGTGTATTCTAGGACCACTAGTGAGATCTAGAGAATAAAATTATTCTTTGGAGGAAACCATGTGGTTGGAGGCTCCTGAATCAATGAGGAAAGCTTGTGTTTGTGAGAATCCAAACTTTAGTGCATGGAATCTCTCATGATCTTCAGTATTTCCTACAGAATTAGTCTTCCTTGCACCTTTAGGAAGGGAAACATTATGTTTTTCAGGAATTCTTGACATCTGATATATAGTTTTCTTCATACGTAGGTTCTCTGGATGGTTTCCTCTCTTTCAATACAAACACTTAGTCTTTTCAAACCTCTTCTGCTTATCCTTATTAGAACGAGAGGCTCCATATAAAGGATTTTGCTTCTCCTTTGGTTTGGTTTTAGTGTTATTTTATTCCTTCCCTTTCTTTCTCCCTTTATTCTACGCATTCTTGGTCTCCCCATCCAAAAGATCTTGATTCTTGGAGGCTTTGAGGGCTCCCATTTGGATCAACTTGTCTTGTTCTTGAATGAGGGATTCAATGAATGCATCAAGTGAGGTAATTTACCAGTTTGGGGTTGTAGTCTCCTGGAGTGGAAGGTGGACACAAATACTAGAAATTCAGGTCCAAGCTTGCTTAGAATGGAGAGCACCAATTGCTCATCCTTCTTATGAATTCCACATTGCTTCACTGCATGACCAAGGACTTGAATTTGGAGAAGAAATATTGGATGGTTTCAAAATTGCTGGGTTAACAAGAAATAAATTCATTTTTGAAAATGTGTCCTCTCAAGTCATCCTAATTTCCAAACAGTGATTTGATATTTCACCATACTTACCTTAGTGTTTTTAATCCATCAAGGTGGCAGAGAAACTCCATGGAGATATGAATACACATGAAACCCAAGGTTTCATCCAATTTGTTCAGGTACTTTGATTTCTCTAAAGTTTGTTGGGGTTTTAGCTCCTTTCCCATTGTGACCTATGAAAACCTTTGTTGCAACACACAATCTACATATCTCCCCTCCAATCCAGGTTATTGAAGGTTATGAGGATCCTCAGTGTCAAGGCTGTTGGATTTTCCATTTTTATGATTTAGGAGCAGCACAATTATTTTGAATTATTTAAATAACCTGCATAAAACTCTCAATTCAAAGGAAAACTAATTCAATCACTCTCTACTTAAAAAATGAGCACATTATTGGGTGCTTCACACCTGGCTAGAATTCTCTGGATAAATCTAGAGGGAGCAATGCAAAGATACCATGATTTATGTGGAACCCAGTTGCTTCTGGTGCATTAATGAAAGTTTATGAGGATTGAAAATGGCATGATATCACTATGATACCATGTAAAATTAGCAAAGCCACAGTATCATCAGGATATATTGAACCTCACAGTGAAAGAATAATGAATGAGGAGGAATTTTTGTGCTATAATTGTCAAACAATCATGGTGAAATTATTCAGACAAGAGGAAAAAATTTGACATTATAACCATAATTGAATAATAATTAACTTGTATGAAATACATCCATAATACAATAGAGATAATTCAAATCCTATAGGATTGATTGAAATCCCATGACTTGAACTGACTCTAGACATCACTAATTGTGGAAAAATCACCACTAAAGGCTCACTAATGTAACTTGGGACAAATGAAACACTACACAATTAGTTATCAGGACAAGGAATGTGAGAAAAGGTGCCCATATCCTTAAATCATGCAAAAGGGGCACTAAATTAACTGAATGTGAATTAATTGTGTCCCATTAGAGCATAACTCAACACAGACTAGGGTGAATTGATGGTGGGGCTCTCATGACTTAGTGTGGGCTCGTAAAATATAGGGATTTGTTTTTGTGTTCCTATACTCATGCAGAGTGGTGCATCAAGTGGTAGGTGGGCCCAATATAACTTCTCCATGGCACTAATGAAGTGGAAACATATTCCTAAGCTAGGAAATTGACATTTATACTTTAGTGGACAAGGGAGGATTACAATAATCCTACATTTTTTAGTTAATGTATTTTTGACATCGCTTTTCAGACGTTCTTCCGTCGTTACTCCACTTTTCAGTCATCACTTTTTAGATAAATGGGAAACTTTTTATCTACTTTATGCACGTTGCTATGTAGGTGTTACAACGATGTGTGGGTGGACGCTCTATAGAAGCATTTTATTTGGGGAGGAAGGAAGACACATCGCTTATGCGACTCTAAAACGCATCGCATTTTGGATATATGGGCAAATTTTTATCTATGTTATGTATTTTTCTATGTAAACATTACAATTATGGATGGGTTGACGATTCATTAGAATAATTTGATTCGGGGAAGAAGGTAGACACATTGCTTAAGCGACTCTAAAACACTTCACATAAGCAACGCTAGTACACTGATGTTTAGCAACATCCTTTATCGATGTTTAAAATATTCAATGAGATGTCAAAAAAAAACATCCCATTCTGTAGTGTGCTTCAACTGAATGAGGCATGTTTGAAGAATTACCCGGTGAAAATTTGGTAGGAAACTGGGGAGTTCATAGGTGAGCACCAAGTAAAAGACTATAGTCCATAATTTTCTCAACTTCTAAGAATTTTTAGTCATGTTCTATTTGTCTACAACATGACACATTCTATTAGCACAAACAACTTGTCAGAATATTTACATAGGTGATATTTAAGAAGATGATGAGGTATCAAATTAAATAATAGAATAATCTCACCTTCAAAAGATCCCTTGATTCCTCACTGCACTCCAGCTTGTCCTTAGCAAGCCAATTCTCCAAGAGGTTTTCCTTGTTATGATTTACAACTAGTCATGAAAGTTCCAATGACTCAAAGGAATTCAACTTTCCCCTTTTCAGAAGAGTCCCAAAATATTGGAGAAGAGGTGGTGTTTTCCCAAGCTGTACTACAACGCTCTACAAAATCATGTCATAGATAAGAAGGTCAAATTGATACATTGCACAAAACTTCTAATTAGTGATAAGCATGCAAAAACCTACCATATTAGCAAACGATCCTATGAAAGAAGAATGCCACATTTCTTAAAAAATTACATGCTTCAACCTTCACTTTTATGTTTTATCCTTCTTAGTAGTCAAATCGTCTAAATATTATAAGCTTTAGTATTCAAATAATTGGTTTTACTATTACTCGAAGTTCTAATGTCATTTTATTGTTTCTCCAACTCTATTTCATAATTTTTGAAGTTATAAAATGATTAAGAATATCAAAACTTTTGCATTTCCAAAATATAGTGGAAAAGGATTCGCAGTACTACAAACTTCATTTGAAAGTCAATCAACTCACTAGTATCTAAATCACCCCTCTAGGAAATAATGGCTACCTAAATTTCGCTATTGTATCTAGTGTGTGGAGGATGCCTTGGGGTGACTTAGCAACTAGTCTGCAACTTATTTATACTTCATTTGAGGAAACAAGTCCTGGAAACACTATACAACCTACATTGAAACCGAACATATTGATATTCAACCGCAGTTCTGAATCACATGAAATATCTATTAGTCATGAAAATATGCTTATAGTTCAATAAACTCAAAGGAATGAAAACTCTTCAAGTGGAAACACATCATTATTTTGTCAACTAATCTATTAAATTATGTACTCATTTAAATATATTTTCTATGAGACCAATGCAAACTATATATATCCAATTTACTGTAGAATTAATCATTTTCATTAAGTTTAGAAATACACCATTATGATGTCAAGTGATCTGCTGAATTATATGTGCATTTAAAACGATTCTCTCTCTAAGACTAATTCAAATGATAGATTAAAAATCCATTTTACGGGAGAATCAACCATTTTCTTTATTATTAGAATCATTAAATTCCATATGCATGACTATCTATCTGAGTATGCACAAGCAACATAATGTCGAAGGTTGTAATTTTAGGATTTAGATGAGTACATGTTAAAAGTGTGGCATTGCAACACTTGTTTACTAACAACAATCAATCAAATTTTAAGATAAGTATTTTTCCATATTCATAGGGATTGATCAAAAGATCCAATGATTTTTACCACTACCCCCACCATTATCATCACTCAACCCTCAATTAGAAAATCTAGCTCTAATAAAACCTCACAAAGTTTGGAGTAAGGGTAGCTTGATGGGAATTGAAATTAGTAGCATTTGAAGACACTTTCATAATTGAGACATAAAAATATACCCCAACAGTAGCCAATACCATGATTTCATAATTAGATTCCAATATTTTGTTTAGTTGCAGTTTGAGCAGTAAAACTCATTTATGCATCATGAATGAATGTAGAAATAGCCCTAATCAACATACAAACATATGTGTAATGTTCTTGGATATCATAACTTGCAAGTTAAATATTTCCTTTGACATCCACATTTCTCTTCAATGAAGTTATCTTTGATAATAGTGTTCCCTAAACCAATATATTGTAGATTGGAATTAGGGAAATGTTATAAAAATTACTTCAAAACTTCGAGACAAGGTTCATATTTTTGCGTATTGATTTATACCCAAGAAAAATTAGTTCTAGGAAACACTCAGTTCCTATTTTGGAACAAATCCCAAAGTATATTTTAGGATTTTACACTACCTTTTAGAAATAAATTTCGGAGTTCAGAATAAACACTTCAAAAGAGTAGATGGCTGATGTTTAACAATGGACTACATTTTATTATGTTAGTGGACCACCTAAACCATATTTAATCAATTATGTTTTATAATTCAAAGCATAATAAATATTGACTACAGTCTGTATATAAACCTGACAAGATACTTCTCGCAAACATAAAAGAGAAATCTGCAAAGATGTTTGGAACTTGGAAGAAACAAAAAATTGGAAATCCAACACTAGACAAGCTCGAGTTGAACTAACATCATGGTAGTCAATGGTCATGAAAACTCTACACTTCTACCTTTAAAGAGTATGCAACATTTGGAAATCAATGAGTAAAGGATAAGCTTTAATTATTTTTTAAAATCCTACAATACATGATCATGTGCTAAAATAATTAATTGTCACATACATATATGACAGACTTGAAAAACATAAATAAAAGAATCAATATCAATCTTGGTATTTTATTTTCATCCCTTAGTAATGAGCTTGCATTTAACCACTTAATATAATGTCAATAGTATTGCACCAATTAAATATTCTATATATTGTTAATTTATTTTATTTCTTCCTTACAAGTTCATATATAGATATATAATAAACAATCTCATTCATAAACATCCTGCATTTATCCATTTAATACATGGTCAATAATATTTCACTAGGACATTCATTTTTCCCACACTTGGCTACTTTTACTGCATAACTTATATTGGGATAACTAAGACTAAATGAATTAGTATAAAAAATTGTTGCACTTGATAGATCATGCAGACATGTAGTTCATAATACAACTAAAATGTAACCAAATATGTTATACTATGATATGTAAAATCATTGACACAAACATTCATTATCTACAAGGAAGTTGTACAACTACTTACCAGGTTTTCAAGTCCATGAAGGTTTCTTCTTTTAGTAAGATTCACAACAGGATCTATATTGTTCAACTGCAAATTTACAAGAAGAAAATATCAATACATAACAAACCATAAAAAAATATTAAGTCCAACACTTGCATTAAAAAACAAACAGATAAATTTACCTGTCCACTAACAAAAGGAACAATAGTTGATTCATTGATAGTTGCAATATCTCACACACAGTCTTAATCTCTTCACCAAATCACACGAACCCGTGTGTTGGTAGGGTATTCCCTATGAATCGGTTCTGATCATGGAAATAACAGGATATCGTGGATACAAAATGGAAGGATATCTGGAAACTTAGATTTCTAATGCAGGGAAATCCAACCCTACTCTAATTCTATGCAAATCTCTTTTAGTCTCTTACACAAACAACACAATTTCATCTTCCTGAAGCTTAAGAAAAGATCTAAACTTTTGACTGGCTTAATCCACTCCCAAAATGACTGAACTTCCAACTTCCATATTTTGATCACACTTTCCTTGTTCTTCTCCAATTGATAGTTATCTTGATATTTGCATTTGGGTCATTCATTCACTGTTATGAATATAGGATATCAAGAAGACGATGCATTTTCTAAGGGTAGTCATTCTCCATTCCTAAAATCGATAATCTTAATCTAATTATTATCGAATTGCATTCTATTGTGAGCGTACCAAGAAACCAATGACAAATATGGTCTGTGTCCATCCCCGTCATAATTGATTTCCTTATTTCTAAAGAACACAGTTTCTTAACAATGGAAATATAGAATGCTTCACACACACACACACACATATATAACTCATTCTTATAATACCCTTTTATGGTCTATATCAAAAGGAAAAGATTTACAATAACAAGAAGGAAATCATCCAAACGTTTTCAATTTCACAAAACATAAATGCCCATAACTTAATTCAAACCCAACAAATCTATTCTATCACAAAACTTATTCCTTCACCATTCAATCATTACAGTTTCATGCTCTTTGTTTAAGTCTTCTTGATGGCATATAGTCACTTGTAATGTCACCATCCTTCTAAAAGATAGTGTCTGGTAAGTTTTTTTTATAATGTATCATAAATAGTTGGATTGCCTCATGAATAGTTGGATGGAAAGGTAGAGTTATGCATTTCAAGAGCTAAAGTAGGTAAGCTTAAATTTAAGGAGTGTTAAGCGGGGAGGTATGCCTCATAATTTTAAATCTTGGTATGGTGGGGATTCCATAAAATATATGCAAACATGTCAGGGCATAACCACCATTTCAGCCTCAAAATTCCACTACCAAACATTCCGAATCAAACTATAGTGCCAAAGAGCACGATCGAAATGACAAAGAAAGATAGGGCAAATTCCATTGAAACAAGGATTTTTAATTCCCACCAACAAGGTTATCCTATGCTAAGTTTATTTTTTAGCCTTGGCCTTTACTGGATCATATCATGTGTGTGTGTGTGATGGGGGGGGACTCACAAGATATGACTATGAATCACATTATGATTCAAAACCTTCAGTATACATATGTTGTTATATAAATTCTGACATTATCTATTACGTTTTAGATCCCTATAAGGCATTGTTCCATTGGACGAAACCCACCCAAAACTAAATTTATTATGGAGTAACATAGTTCCAAATCCTAGAGTGAAGATATATCCTTTTTTGGCTAGTAGAATATTTGTTTGCTTGAGGGAATTGTATGCGACGACGCAATTTGTCTTCTTTGAGGTGATGGACGTTTTCAATTTCACAAGACATAAATTCCTAGGAGTTAATTCAAACCCAATAAATATATTATGTCATAAAACTTATTCCCTCACCCTTCAACTGTTACAAGTTCATGTTCCAACGCCATCAAATCACGATGAATCCACTGACATCATTCATATGCGCTTTCAGATATCATAAATACAAAGATTGAGTTTTGATAACAACATTTTTTTTTCCAAAACCTAGAAAACAAAAAGGTGAAGACAACCAAATTTCTACAAAATGCGACAAGTAGACCTTCTAGTGAGGGTTATGGACGCTCCACATCACTTTTTCTCCCCGTTAGTGCATTGTCACAGACTAGTTTGTTGAATCTTGGTTGAAACTCAACCAATACAATTCTTTCTCCATAATAACCATGTAAAATATTCTCTATAAAATGCACATGTATTATGTCACAAACCATGTAAAATTTTCCATTTAACACCAACAATATATTCACTAAAATAATAAGAAACCCTATATTACCCATAACACAGAAACCCTACAACAAAGAATTGAATTCATATGCTTACCTTTAACCAAGACACACTATCAGATCAATTGCAGAGTAAATCGTATATTGAATGCCAACCATGGCCATTCCAAATATGCTCATTTGGGCATAGAATAAATTTTCTTCAATTTCTACTTCCGTTAATTTATATTTTCCCAAATTGTTTTCTTCCCCAAGTTTTATTTGCCCAAATTTTTATTTTCCCCCAATTTTCATTTCCCTCCATGTATTTGAGTTTTTAATTTTGGTAAAATTATTATATTATATATTAGTATAATATATTTATATATTAAAAACATATAATATCATTTTAGATTAGATTATATTATAGAGTGTCCAGATATTATATTGTTGAAGGTTGGGGGCATACTTGTAGGAGCAGTAGAGACTATAGGTCCCCATGGCACCACACCTACCATAAGAAGAAGTAGGAAAACCAACATCATTCTCTTCATATGTTAGACTCAACCACAAAACATTCCACTTTTCCTCTAAGCAAATAACAAATTCATATGATCAACATTTTGGACCGGTATTATTGAATATGGTTGAACTTATACTAATAGGGTTGAACTTATACCTCCAATTCTTTTACTAAATATGAGCATGTTATAAATGAATATCATCCTATGTTTATGAAGAGAACAATAATCAATTACTAGTTAATGTGAAAAATAAATAAGTATAAGTGATATCAAAATGCTAGTCCATAGGAGTGATTAGTCATTGTTTTAGTCATTTTTATTTGTGTGACTTATTATTTACTTGTATTTTTTATCCAATGACTAAATTAGTCATTTAATTTAGTCCTTTTTAGTTGTGTTGCTCAAATTTAGTCATATTTAGCTTAAAAACACTATCTTGACTAACTTTTTTAGTCACATAGTCATTTATTTGTCAATTTCTACTAGTGGTAGTGTGGTAATTAATATAGATGCAACCGAATAATTAATAAGTTATTACTTATGATGAGGTTTTTGTTGGAAATAAATTGCATTGAAGTTTTAAAATGCCTTAATGTTTCGAGTGGACACTCCATCCATCATTATGATATCCATAAAGATCACGATGATAGAAAAGAGTGGGCCTTACAATCAAAATAATTAGGATAAGATAAAAAACTAACCTTTAAGAGTAAGTTGAGAAATTTAATACAATATTAAGGAGAGGACTTGGTTGAAATTAAATAATGTTTTAAAGAAAAGTTAAGATAATATCAAGGAGGAGACTTGATAAAAAATGAACAATATTAACTAGTATAGGGGTAGTTAACTAATTAAAAATCATTACAATATGATTAATTACCAATTAATATATAATTATTGGTGAAACAATTGATAGTAATGAACTATTACATTGTGAATATAGGGCTTATATTTAATAATTAAGGGTTTAAAGCACTCTTTCTCTACTTTGTTTCCCTATCGCTCAAACCCTATCTCATGACCCTCTATTCCTTCGCCCCTCCTTGAACCTATGCATCTGTAGAGAGTCTCTCTCTTATGTAGGATCCATCAAAGATAGCTATGATTCCATATTTGATCCCTCTACATTTTGTGAAATTAGTTTCTATCACATAAGAAAATATTTCCTATTTGGCATTGAAGCACAAGTTGGATTCTCTTTCAGAAAAAACTCTTGTTGAATAGTTTACAAGGTTGTGGCCTTCCCCAAGAGAAATGGAATAGTGGATCTCAAAAAATTGGCATCTCCTAATCAAATGGGACCTTTTTCATTGTTTTTGTGGAAGGGGATATCATGTTTTTCACTTTGAGAACAAGGAATTGTTAGGATTATATAATCCTCCCTTGTCCATATATAATCTATTTGATCATCTTGTCTATATTATGGAGACATTATTACTGTACTATAGTGTGGGGAACACATATAGAGGTTAACTGCCACTTACTGCATGTTCATGCATGATTTTATGTGCCTCTAAGACCAATCCCTACATTATAGGAACCACCATTAGTTCCACCAGCAGCCTCCATCAGTTGGTTGTGGTAGGTATTTAGTTATGCTAAGTCAACCTTCAATTACATTTAGTTAGATCACTCTCAGTTAGTCTAGTGCCAGTTTTGCATCACTGCATGGGGAAGTGGTGCCTTTTTCCACCTACCTTATCAGTTTAACTGCTTTAACTAGTTTAACTGATTATCAGACTGATTTAGACATCAGGAGTTAGACTAGTGGCTCCCATGCAGTGATTTAGACACTCTCAGTTATCCAGTTAGTCAGGATTAGTTGGTAGATTTGAATCTTATCCACATGATTCAAATTCTCCTTATTGTAACACTGTTGTATATTGCTGGAATGAATAGAGATTAATGTTGTAATTTACTGATCAATTCTTATCAAATTTGTCTCAAATTTGTCTTGTTTAGTGTACATTGTTATTGATATTCCATTGCATAATTCACCTCTCACTTTCTCTCCTTTTTATATAGGTCAACGGTTCAATAATTTATCATGATATTAGAGCCTTGTTCAGGCTAGCAGAAAGTATTGTCCAATCTCCATTGTACACCAAATCGACTGACTTTCCACATAAATCTTGGAATGATAGCCTTGCTCCCTCTAAATTCTGTTTAAAGAAGTCTATCCAGGTGTGACAAACTCTGAGAAAGTGTACATGTCAAGGTGGAAAGGCTTGAAATAGACATGATAGCAAATTGATTTGGGGTTTGCAGTGTTATTTCTAGGTACCTATGTATATTCTTGAGGAATTAACTATTTTAGCATATAGAAAGATGGATTCTCCAGCTCTGGTATCCCGAATCCTTACACCCTTCGACTATTCTGATTAGAGGGAAGATATGCAGGTGCCCTTGCATAATCTTGGCCTGTATAGGATGACTATGGGAAGAGAAATTGAGCCCTAATAGTATTTTGAGAAGAATAAATTTTTGAATCAATTTGATGAGGCCTTCAGCTTCATGTGCACTCATATCTCTCAGGATCTTTTGTTCCATATTGAGGGACTAAGGACTATGAAGGAAGATTGGGATAAGCTTAAATATTTGTTTGGAAAAAAAGATGAGCTTCTAGAGCATATATTGGAGAATGAGCTCATTGATTTACAACCCAACATTTTCGAATATATTCAACAATTCTTTACAAAATACAAGTCACTAGTACTGCAATGCAAATAATGTTGATTAGAGAGGAAATATGAGCAGCTTGTGATGTATGTACTGAGAAACCTTGGCTCTGAGTACTCGGTCTTTGTCTCTACATTCTATTTCGTAAGAGATTCCATCCCCAATTGGAAGATTCCTTCTCTAGATGCTTTTGTTTAGTCCTTAATACAGGAGCAAGATAAATTGGTTCAAATGGGAGTGATTCAAACCTCCAATAATAAAACACTTTTGATTTTAGACTCAAACAATGTGAAAGCCACAGGGATGCATGGAGGGAAGGATCCCAAAGCCACTGATTCAAATCCAAAGGAGAGTTAGATATCGTCCAATGGAGCCTCGGGTTCCAAGAAAAAGAATAAATTCGATAAGACTAGATGTCCATAATGTATGAGAGGATTTCATCGTGCATGAAGAAGACAATCGACCAACTGTAAACTCTCCTTAAATAGAACAATATTTCTCTTCCATAAAGAGTAAATAATTCTGATGCTGGATAACCAACATAAGATCATGAGAGATCCATTCCTTGAAGGAAGTCCTCACTTGGTCGAAGGCTTCCTTGATAGATTCTGAAGAATCCAACCACATAGTTTCCTCTAGGGAATCCTTCACCACTCTCAATATCACAGGAGGACCTATTATTCATATGGGTGATGACTCTCAGATCCCACTAGCAGGAAGAGGTTCTATTAAAATCCAACATGGATATTTAAGAAATGTACTCTATGTTCCCTCCCTTGCAGCAAATTTGTTATTTGTATATCAGAGGACTCGCACTGGCTCACCAAAGAAAGTGGTATTTGGCCCTGACTTGGTAGAGATCACAAATATATCAAATGGGAAGATTATAGTGCAAGGTGTTGTAGACCATGCCTCCAAGGCATATTCATTCTCACACTTCATTCCATACTCAGATCCATTACAAACATAGCTGCCATTCGAATCATATAAGGGTATTAAAAATCCTTTACTTCCATTTGTAGATACATATTTATTGTCTAACATTTTAGATTCATAGTCAGAAGAAGAGGAAGACCAACATGATTTTGATATTGAGGATCTAGATATAGATCCAACATCTAATTCATCTCAACAACCTAAATGGGATCAACAAATCATTAAAGCAGCTGGGGATGTTGTTGGGGATCTAGATGATAAAATAAGAACGAGGTACCAGTATCAAAAAGAGTATGTTGCACTATCCCACACATATCAACTTCTCCCTAAGAGGTGCTTCATGATGTTGGGATTAGATCCTCAAACATTCAAATAAGCTTGCAATTATCCGAGGTGGAAAGCAACTATGGATGAGGAATTTGATTCACTAAAATACAACAAAACTTGGGAACTTGTTTCCTTACCTCTAGGGAGGAAACAAGTTTAGTGAAAATGTGTCTACAAGACCAAGATAGCCTCTGATGGAACCAAAACCAAGTACAAGGATTGGTTTGTGGCCAAATAATACTCACAGGTTCAAGGATTGGACTATAATGAGGCATTTTCTATAGTAGCAAGAATGGACTCCATAAGACTTGTCTTGAAAGTTGCAGCTTCAAAGAGGTGGGAAGTACATCACATGGATGTGAAAAGTGCTTTCCTCCATGGTGAATTGAAGGAGGAGATTTACATGAAACAACCTGAGGGGTACATTAAGGATTCTTCCTTAGTTTTGAAACTTAGGAAATCACTCCATGGGATCAAACAAGCCCCAAGCATATGGTATTCCAAAATAGATTCCTTCCTCACGTCACAGATATTTGGAAGATGCAAATAAGATTTCAATGTTTATATGTAGAAGAAAGAGGGATCCTTTCTATTTATTGTGTTGTATGTGGATGACTTGCACATTACTAGCATCTTTGTTGCTGGATTGAGAAGCATCAAGTCAGCTCTAAACAAATCATTCGCTATAACTGATCTAGGACTATAAAGATAGTTCATTGGTCTTGAAGTAAGTCAAAAGAATTCAGGAATCATGATCTCACAGTCCAGATACTCATTAGACATGATCAGAAGATTCCACATGGAAGACTATAAGGCAACACATTTTCCCTTCCTATATGGAATCAAGCTAGAAGAATGTGTCTCTACACCATTGGTAGACAACACTCTTTTTAGTTAGCTCAGTGGGAGCCTTCTATACCTCACACATTTGAGACCAGATATATCCTATGTTATGAGTGTTTCTTCCAGGTACATGCAGGAGCCACATGAGATGCAATGGAGGAAGCAAAGTGTATCTTGCACTATGTGCGGGGTACTAGAGACTATGGGATCTATTATGCAGCTGGTGCACAACTTGATCTCATAGGATTCATAGATTCATATTGGAATGGAGATGGGAATGATAGAAAATGCACTTCAGGATTGATGTTTATGTTGGGATTTGGGCCAATTTATTGGTCATTTAAGAAGTAAGAAATCATTGCACTCTCTTTAGCAGAAGCAGAGTATAGGGGGGCTGTAAATGCAGCTAATCAAGCAGTTTGGCTGCATGGAATCCTGACAGAATTTGAGATTCGCACTTCACCTTCAGTGAACATATATGGTAACAACCAGAGTACCATAGAGATATCCAGTGATCCAGTTTAGAAGTAGCGGATGAAGCACATTGAGGTTCACATGCATTATATTTGGGAATGAGTGCATGACAAAACTATCACACTACACTACTACCCTACAAATGAGTAGATTGTAGATATATTTATCAAGTCCTTCATAGAAAATAGATTTGTCTTTATCATATCTCTTTTTCAGTGTGAAGGCTTGATTCATTGTTCCCGATTCACTACTTT
>LPNX010629673.1:455304-515814 GCA_001517045.1 Pseudotsuga menziesii
CCCAAAGTTGTCAAAGTCAAGATTAAGGGGGGGTGTTAGGATTATAGAATTCTCCCTTGTCCATATATAGTCTATTTGATCATCTTGTCTAGCGTAGGGAGACATTATTACTAAAACTAGAGTGTGGGAACACATATAGAGGTTAAATTCCACTTACTGCATGTTCATGCATGAGTTTATGTACCTTTGAGACCAATCCCTACATTATATGAGGCACTCTGAGTGCCACCAGCAACCTCCTTCAGTTGGTTGTGGTAGGTAGTTAGTTATGCTGAGTCAACCTTCAGTTACATTCAGTTAGACCACTCTTGGTTAGTATAGTGCTAGTTTTGCATGGATGCATGGGGAAGTGGCACCTTTTTCCACCTACCTCATCAGTTTAACTAATTTAACTAGTTTAATTGATTATCGGACTGATTTAGATATCAGTAGTTAGACTAGTGGCTCCCATGTTAGCCAATCAGTCAGGTTTAGCCGGAAGATTCAAATATTAGCCAATCAGTCAGGTCTAGTTGGAGGATTAAAATATTATCCACATGATTTGAATTCTCCTTATTGTAACACTATTGTATACTGCTAGAATGAATATAGATTAATGTTGTAATTTAGTGATCAATTCTTATCAAATTTGTCTCAAATTTGTCTTGTTAAGTGTACATTGTTCTTGATTTTCCACTGCCACAATTCACCTCTCAATTTCTCCCATTTTCCTGTAGATCAATGGTTCAATAATTTAATAGGAATATCAAGATTTAATCTTCCATATTGGTTCATACTTTATGGGCCTGAGAGGAATGTAAATCAATAGACGAACTACCAATTTTGATCCAAAGCAATATATCTTGTTAGATATCCCAATGTGGGTGTTTTTGCTTCATCTTCCATTGCATTCTTGGAGTGATGAAGACATGAAAGCAATCATAAACGCCTTGGGTAAATATATAAACATATTATAACCAAAGGGTAGACATGTACACCTATTCAAGGATATGCGTAGAAATAGATCTTGAGAAGGGATTACCAGAAGCAATAAACCTATGAATGGATGGATGGAATTATGAAAATAAGTTGGACTATGAGCAACTACCTTTCAAGTGTAAGGTGTTTCACAAATACATACTTTACAGGGAAATACAAGTTAGAAAAACCTATTGTTTAGTCTTAATAAGCAATGAACGAATGTAAATAAGTGACGAAGGGGAAAAGGAATAATGGTTAGTCAAGGCCTTAGAGTATACTCTTGATCCCTTCTTAGTATTCCAATTTATTTCAAGTTCTTTCCCAACTTTTTGGGGAAGATCTAGTATTGATACCAACTCAAGAAACTAGATAAATTCAAGAATGTGATGAAAAGGGAAAAGGTAAAATAGTAATGAAAGAAGTGAACCATGGGGTTTAAAGAAACACACGGTTGCTAGAAGAGCATGTGAAATAAATAAGCTTGATTAAAGAAACTACAAGTGGTATCATGCCAAGGAAAAAATAGAAGCAACAATAAGAAGAAGAAACAAATGATTATGAAGAGAAAAAGATACCTACATAAAGACATAGTTGAAAACCCCTCAAGGAGAAAAGGGAAGAAATTGTAGCAAAAGATAAATCATTAGGGTTGTATATGTCCATTGAAAAATCAATGTTCCATCAAATATTTTGGGAATCAAAATATTGGGAAAGAAGCATGAAATTCAACCTCCTTTAGGCAATAAGCAATGAACATTGTCTGTTGCAACAATAGGCGAATGGGAAACATGATCAAAGTATATGCAATGAAAGATTTGATTAAGGATGAGGAATCCTCAATCCTCCTCATCCAAGAGACAATTATGGAATCAGAAGTACTAGAAGAGGCAATAGAAAGAATATGGAAAATTTTAGAGTGTACAACAGTCAATTCAAGAGGCTCTTCGAGTGGATTAGGAACATTTTGGAATGCAAAGAATCAAACAACGTTGGATCAAAGGGAAACTCATAACTGTTGGGGCTTGGACCTTGAAGGTCCTTAATTTTGGCAGCTCCGTTGTTTTGGTGCGAAGCTTGTAAACAGAGTTGCGGTCCAAAATAGTCTTAGGGGCTTTGGGGTTGGGTCAAAGCCCCTCTTTTTGTAAATGTCCCATGGTTTAAGCCCATGGTATTGTAATAGTGTACTTGTATAAATAGGCACTTATGTAAAGGATTCAAAAAAAGCTTTTTGGTATGATGATATGATGCGAATAAGCTAAGGTTTATTTTTTTGGGTTTAAGGTCAAGTCCCAGCTGAGTGCGTGGACGATCTCTGTAGTTGAGTGCACAGAGGGTTTTGGAAGATTAAGTCCCAGCTGAGTGCGTGGACGACCTCTGCAGCTGAGTGTGTAGAGGGTTTTGGGAGAAGGGATCTACAGCTGAGTGCGCAGATCAGAACTGTGTCGTTTGTAAAGTGTTGAATATAAACGCAGTTATATGGACGTAGCCCCTACACTGGGGGTGAACCACGTATATCTTGTGTTGTGGTGGTTCTGTTTATTTTGTTCCTGTTATGTTTTTATGCATTTGATAAGTATATGAATGATAAAGTAAGATAAACTGTTAAGTATTAACTTCGCTGTGAATTCCCAGTTAAGGGTTAAGCAAGAAACTGTATTTTTATCTAAACTGCGAAGCTATTTAAGTGAATATTGAAGCTCTGTATTGCATGATTATTCTTTGTTAAGGCTAAAGGTACAGTAATATCCCTCTTGCGCTTGTAGAAACCTGATTCTACGACACCCCATAGCTGTTTCGGGTGAGACTGCAACCTATTCACAGGTTGTTGCCGAAAGGGCCAACACTGTGGGTCTGTTTGTTGGTGTGAAGATAAGAGTATAATAACCCGGGTCTGCCCTAAGCCCCAACAAATTAGTTCCGTTGCCGGTTTAACCAATATCTACTTCAATAGGGATCTATGTCGTACCTAGAGGGATATGTTTTGGAGGCCCTCAGTAAAAGAAATCAGTGACTGGATTGAAGATACCTATCTGAGATTTGCTGAACAAGAAAATAAGGATCCTCGTTGTAGCTCATACGACTTCTTGCAAAGGTACGTTTTTTCTGATATTTATGAAATTTTCTTTGGTAGTATCCACATAGAATTGCACCAATGGTTATCCAGGTTGACAGAAAGAAAGACAAACTTCAAAGAAGATCAGTCTCCTGATTGGACCCCAGAAAGAATTAAGCTGTTGAAAAGTTGGAACAACGCGGTATCAAGAGCTATTGACTTCTGGACAATGCGAACCCTTGAAGCATTTGTGACGGAGTTCGCCATCGACACACATACTTCTTTCAGCGAAGCAGAAAGACAGTTTTTCAAAGGACCAAGAGGTAAGTACCTGAATTCATTAAGTCTGAAAATTAAAATGCTCTTGGCTGAGAAAGGCATATTGCTTATTGAATCAGATTGCTATATTTATTGCTACTAATGTATGTTTGGAAGCGAAAGTGACTTCGATGAACAAAGTGGTTTGCTTCGCAATGATAAAAGATACAAGAGAACTCTTGCATCCTATATCCTAGGCCAGAATACCGATTATACCTCATTAAGTCCAGAAGAATCTGAATCTGAAGAAACCCCTTTTGTTAGAAGCCCTCCTATAACTCCGTAGTGAAGATCTATTATCCTTGAGAACTCGTCACAGTGTGAAAGTAACGCTAGCCCGAGTAGCCCTGTCGCAGGTCAGTCTACCTCCATAAGTTCCCTTCCCCCTATTACCAGTCTTCCCCCTCCCCCTCCCCCCCCCCCCTCGATCCACTATGGCCCATGTGAATGATGATATCAAGCTCCTAGTCTTTATAGGAACTGGATCAGAGGATCCAGAGCAGTTTTGGTTCTTATGCGAAGCTGTTTGGACTGCTAAGAATATTATGGATCAAAATACAAGAAGAGCGTAGCTGGTCACCTCTTTCAGAGATCGAGCTTTGACCTGGTTTATGAAGTTTCCCAGTACTCAGAACTATGCCTTGGATGATATTAAAAAAGCAATGATCAAAGAATTCAAGAAGCCTAAATCGAAGTCACAGTTTATGACTAAATTGAAAGAGATTCAGCAGAAGCGAGGTGAATCAGTTTGGGAATTTGACCAGAGGTTCAAGGTTCTATTGGATCAAGTCAGTTTCACTATTGGACTAGAACAACATAAATAATGGTTCATTGCAGCACTATTGCCTCATATCAGGACTCCGCTTATGCAATAGAAGGTTGCTGATCAGCAAGAGGCATTGGAAATTGCTATGAAACTTGAAACAGCTCTTGTCAGAGATAATTCTGGAATAGCCCAAATACAAGCATAGTTAGTAGAAATGGATTTGGAGCTTCACGACATGAAAAAAGGGAAATCTCTTCGAGAAGAGTTTTGGTGTACACGATGTAAGACAGAAGGTCATGACAAAGAACAATGTCCTGCATTAAGGAACTATTTAAATACTGGTGCACCGAACCCGTTTAACTCTAATGTCCTATATTGTGAGATCTGTAGAACAACTGGCCAGCATCGACCTGAAGATTTCTATCTGCTGCAGAGATATGTTCAAGTACCTATGAATCCCTACTGCAAGTTCTGTAAGTCAGTTGGACACAACGAAGATGAATGTCGCAGCTTTGACCTCATGAGAGAGTGAACCTATGATGCTTATAGGGTACAACCTGATGCACAAGGAAACGATGGATATGGTTACCGTGGTAGTACATCAGGTCGAGGTAATTTTAGAGGTCGAGGTCGTGGTGGTATGCCTAGAAGAGGATGATTCCAGGTTATTTTCTATAACTGTAATCAGGTAGGACATGTAGCTAGAGACTGTCAAAACCCAACTACGACATGTCGATATTGCAGAGCAGTAGATCATGTGATTGAGAAATGCCCACAGTTGATAGCCAAGATACAAGAAATAAATGGCGCTCCTACCCAGAATATTCAGATGATTGCTGTAGAGAAAAAACCTATCCCGGCCATTAACGTTGTTACAAGGAGTGGAGCTACGACGCAGGTGTAGAGTAAGGGGAAACAGCTTGACGAGGCTTGGGTCCATAAGACCCCAGAGAAAATTCCAGCCTTCAATGTTGGAAGAGAGAAAGGAACATTTATGGAAGCTAGAAAAGACTTTGCTGATCTGAGAACATCAGTAGCAACTACGCAACAACATCACCAGCAATTACAGTGTCAAGAAGCTTCACCGGATCAAGTAAGTACACTGACATCATTTTTACAGAGTTGTATGAAGCTATTAAGAAATCATAATTCTTTGAATGAGTTATAGAAAGTTATTGCATCTTGTGAACCTTAGCAAAGCTCTGATAGAGGAAAAATTGTTAATAGAGTTAGAAGGACTGGAAGAGAAATGAGATTGCATGCTCAGATAGGAGATTATGACATGATTGATATCATTTTAGATCTGGGATCGGAAGTGAATGTCCTAACTAAGCAAACATGGGAACAAATGGGAAAACCTACGCTTGAATGGTCCCCTATACAGTTGAGATTATCCAATCAGCAGAAGATTGTGCCCTTGGGAAGATTCCCTAGTGTACCAGTAGATATTGATGGAGTCAGTACCTTAGCAGATTTTGAAGTCATTGAAATAATTGATGATAGCAACCCCTATCCAGCATTGCTAGGAATTGAATGGGCAATAGACAACTATGCAGTAATCAACCTTAAGAATAGACAGATGAATTTTGAAGGAAAAGGCTTGAGAGTCATAGTACCATTGGACCCTTCTCAAGGAGAAAGGTACACAGAACCAGTTAGAGATGAAGATTAGGATGTTTTGGATCATATTTACAACATCACAGTGAAAGAAGAAGACTATGTTAACCCTACTGCTGAAGGTATAATGGATTGGCAGTGTGACAGTTCTTGCATGACTGATTCAGATGAAGGCCTAAAGAACTGGCAGAATAGACTTTATGAGCTACATGGACATTGATGTGCAAGAATTTCCAAGTCTATCAGATGGGTTGGCTCACAGACAAGAGTCTTACCTACTTTTGATGTCTTGACAGACCCAGAATATTTTATTGTACAATTCTCAGAGCAAGTACCAGATTCACAGAAAATGGAGACTTTAGATTCAGTATTCAGAGCCACAGCTGCCAGATGGTGGAATGGTCATAAAAAGTATATTCATAGTTGGGGAGCTTGTCAAAATTTTCTTCACCTGAGATTCATGGACCAACCTCAGGAGGTTCGAAGCAAATTTAATGGTAAGACTAGCCCTCAGGAACATTTGAAGCAGTGTTATGAAGCATGGAAGCATGTACCTTGTGAAGAATGGGTACATAGGTTTGTACACACTCTGGAACCTGTAGCAAAGAACTAGTATGCGGTGGTGGAGCTTCGCCATGGTACTATAAGTTGGGTTAGCCTTGTTGATAGTTTTGTGCTCACATTTTCTATTAATGAGGTTTTCCCTGCTTTGGACGCAGCTATTAGGATGATCCATACTACGGTGTTTTATGATAAATAAATAGCCGAGCACCAACCTGATTGGAAGGAACAAGAAGCTAATGCAGTAGAATGCTATAACCTTGCCATTGATGAAGACGATGACCCTCGCAACATTAATATTCCTGAGTTAGAAGGACATTGTGAAGTACATGGACTAGCAGTCGAATCATCTGAAGTAACTCAGCCCTTGAAGACAAGAAAAGTAAACATTGGATCAGAAGAAATGCCTAAGTACGCTACCATTGGAGATTATTGGGATGAAGAAATGGTGAGCAAAGTGACTAAACTTCTCCATGAGTATCAAGACTTATTCCCGATGAAGTTCTCAGAAATGAAAGGTATCCTTGGTGATATAGGAGTGATAAAAATCCCTTTGAAAGCTGATGCGAAGCATGTGAAGCAGTGCCCTTATAGGTTGAATCCTAAGTATAAAGAAAAAGTCAGGATCGAGCTAGATAAGATGCTCACTGCAGGAATCATTGAGCTTGTCGAAGAGTCTGAATGGGTCAGCCCTATGGTGGTACAAGAAAAGAAGACCAAGGGAGAAATCATAATCTGTGTTGACCTGAGGAAGCTGAATGATGCCTGTTTACATGATCCTTTTCCTACTCCCTTTACATATGAAGTTTTGGACAATGTTGGAGGTCAAGAAGTGTATTATTTCACTCATGGATTTTCAGGTTACCATCAGATCAGAATTGCTCCAGAGGATCGACATAAAACAACCTTCGCTACAGAAATGGGATATTTTCAGTATACTGTTATGCCCTTTGGATTGAAGAATGCACCTGCTATGTTTTCCAGAGTAGTCATATCTACATTTAAGGAATTTATACATAAGTTCTTGGAAGTCTACTTTGATGATTGGACTATCTTTGGTTTATTGAAAGATCATATAGCCAGTTTAAGGCTTATGTTGGACAAGTGTAGACAGCATCAGATTTCATTGAACCTGAAGAAGTGTATTTTTTGTGCACCTTTTGGAATTTTGCTAGGTCACATTGTATGCAAGCAAGGATTGATGTTGGATCCTGCGAAGATAGCCATTATTGTGAACTTGCCACCTACGAAGTCTGTTAAGCAACTTCGCACTATGCTTGGTCATACTGGATATTACAGGAAATTCATTAAAGGATATGCTCAGATTACAGCGCCTATGGAAAAGAAATTGAAGAAAGATATTAAGTTTGAGTGGACACCTGAATGTCAGGTAAGCTTGGATATTTTGAAAGAAAAGATGGTAATTGCCCCTATCTTAGTATTCCCTGACTGGAGTAAGGAGTTTCATGTTCATGTCGATGCATCTTCCATTGATTTAGGTGTATTATTGGTTTAGTCAGGTGAAGTTAATATTGATCACCCTATTTCTTTTACAAGTAGAAAATTGTCCACAGCAGAAAAGAATTATACTATGACAGAATGAGAAGGTCTAGCTATGGTTTATGCTTTGCAGAAATTTCAACATTATTTGTTAGGATCTCATTTCAAGATGTTCACTGACCATTCTGCTTTGAAGTATTTGGTTAACAAGCCTGTGTTAGGTGTAAGGATATGGAGATGGCTGATTTTGTTTCAGGAGTATGACTTTGAGATCATAGTTAAGCCAGGAAGACTTAACCTGGGGCCTGACCACTTGTCGAGGCTCAAGTCAGGAGAAGAGCCCACTAGTTTGGATGAAGGTCTTCCTAATGCCCAATTGTTTTCCATCCAGATGGTTGATGACTATTTTCAGGATATTGTTTAGCACTTGTCTACAGGTTTTGCACCCTCTGAGATGACAACACAATAGAAGAAGCAGCTGGTGGTTAGAGCAGCTGACTTTACCTTGATAGCAGGACAGCTATATAAGATGGGACGAGATGAAATACTGCGCAGATGTGTCATGGAGCATGAAAAACCATTGATTTTGGCTGAGGCACATTTTGGAGCAGTAGGAGGTCATTATGCAGGAAAAGCTATGGCACAGAAGATTCTGACGGCTGGATTGTGGTGGCCTACGATTCATAAGGACGCAAGAGAGTATTGCCAAAGCTGCGATATCTGTTAGAGGACAGGCAAACCATCCAGGAAGGATGAGATGTCTCTGGTTCCATAGGTAACTTTAAAAGCATTTGACAAATGGGCTATTGATTTTGTTGGACCAATCAATCCCCCTGCAAAGAAATCTGGAGCAAGATACATTATTACAACAACTGATTACCTTACTTGTTGGGCCGAAGCTCAACTAGTCAAGGACTGTAGCGCTGCTACAGCTGCGAAGTTCATCTTTGATAATATCTTGTCGAGGTTTGGGTGTCCTAGAATTCTTATGAGTGATCGAGGATCACATTTTCTGAATAAGACTATTGAAGCATTGACCGAAGAATTTCAAGTATATCATCAGAAGAGTGCCGCCTACCATCCCCAAGCAAATGGAACTGTCGAAGCCTTTAACAAGATTCTTGAGCATGCTCTAACAAAGGTTTGCAATGTTAACAGAAATGATTGAGATCTTAGAATTCCAGCAATATTATGGGCTTATAGAACCACTTGCAAGAAGTTGATAGGCCACACACCTTTTAGGCTGGTATATGGATAAGAATTAGTTATGCCCATGGATTACATTATTCCTAGCCTTAGAATATCTGCCTTCATAGAGATGGATGACCCAGCCATGTTGAATGAAAGGCTGGTGAAGATACTAGAACTAGAAGAAGACAGATTCATTGCAGGTTTCTAGCAGCAAGTACAGAAAGCTAGAGAAAAAGTATGGCATGATAGACACATTAAGAAGAAGCATTTTCAGAATGGTGATCTTGTGCTCTTGTACGACATTAAATTCATGAATTTCCCAGGTAAGTTCAAGACAAATTGGAAAGGACCATACATAGTTCAGAAAGTTACTGATGGTGGTGCAGTTCAGTTAGCTAAATTGAATGGAGAAATTTTACCCTCCATGGTGAATGGAAGTAGATTAAAGAAGTACAGGGACAAGCCTGTACCCCTTGATTAGAAGTAATAATCGGGAAGAAGAGTCTAAGTACCAAGAATACTTGAAATTGGGTACTAGACTATAATAAAGCTATTCTCAGAGAAGTTCGGTAGATTCTTGAAAAATTTACGAAGTGTCGAAGGTTGTCGAAGAAATTCTGTCGTGGGTCGAAGCTTGTGTTAGGATGTGTCGAAGGTCTGTATTGTGTCGAATTGTGGCAAAGCTGAAGTTAGTGGTTGTGCCAAAGAAGAAAGGTGTGTCAAAGCTTCAAATGCGACCATTGGAAAAAATAAGATTTGGCGGCGCCGGTATGTTAATTGCATTAACTGCCTGTAATAATGAGATTTTGGGAAATCTAGCGCCGTTTGGACAAGATATACAGCCGCTTTGATAGATTTGGTGTTTTTAATGCACAATTATGGTAGATTTGGTCATTGGATTCTATAAGAAGACACCCATACCTGCGAATTTCGCATTATGCATTTTCTTGAATTGAGTCCATGTCAGCTAATCGCGAAGTCCAGGAATTGTTGAGAGAATTCAGACAGAGGGGTTTGCAGAACCTTATGAGAAATCCACCTGCATCTGCACCTTGCAAAGAGACTCCCCAATGCCGAATCAACCAATGCAGACACAATAAACCAGAAAGAAATTTAAGGAATAAGTTCGCTCTAAGCAGAATGAAGAAAGACACAAGCCATCAGGAAAGACACCGGAGGATCCTGAGATGAATCCTACTAGTTCCATAGAGCTCCCACCTGAAGATTTTGAAGACTTTGGTGAGGATGAGAACGTTGCATCGCAGCATCCACCATATCCTTCACCTGTTCTTGATATATTTAGAAGTCCCAATGATTCCCATGACCATCATAAATACTACAGAGAGAAAGATGACGCCAAAAGATATTTCGAGAAGGAAGATAGCAGAATGAGAGACGGTCATAGGGAACACAGGCATTCTGCTAAGGATGAAAGGATGAAGGATAGAGAAGGCCATGGAAGTGGTAGAAGTAGTAGAAGGGATGATGATGATGACATGCATATAAGGGAGAAAGACGACAAGAGGATTAAAGATGATGCTTACACAGATGCAGACAGATACAAAGCTTGACAGAGTGCAAAAGGAGATAGTGGAGAAGGAGCAAGCAGCCGAAGATATCATGCGCAGCCTCAACAAGCAATTTACTATCTTTGCCAACAAGATTTTACCACCAGAAAAGTAGCAGAGTGTCCTGGGACAGGACAGTGGTGAGTCTTAGGGGCCTGTTGGGGCTTGAACCTTGAAGGCCCTTAATTTTGGCAGCTCTGTGGTTTTTGTGCGAAGCTTGTAAGTGGAGTTGCAGTCCAAAACAGTCTTAGGGGCTTTGGGGTTGGGTTGAATTCCCTCTTTTTGTAAATGTCCCATGGTTTAAGCCCATGGTATTGTAATAGTGCACTTGTATAAATAGGCACTTATGTAAAGGAGTCAAAAAAGTTTTTTGGTATGATGATATGATGCGAAGAAGCTAAGGTCTATTTTTTTGGGTTTAAGGTCAAGTCCTAGCTGAGTGCGTGGACGACCTCTGCAGCTGAGTGAGCAGAGGGTTTTGGAAGATTAAGTCCCAGCTGAGTGCGTGGACGACCTCTGTAGCTGAGTGCACAGAGGGTTTTGGGAGAAAGGATCTGCAGCTAAGTGCGCAGATCAGAACTGTGTCGTTTGTAAAGTGTTGAATATAAACGCAGTTCTGTGGACGTAGCCCCTACACTAGGGGTGAACCACATATATCTTGTGTTGTGGTGGTTCTGTTTATTTTGTTCATGTTATGTTTTTATGCATTTGATAAGTAGATGAATGATAAAGTAAGATAAACGGTTAAGTATTAACTTCGCTGTGAATTCCCAGTTAAGGGTTAAGCAAGAAACTGTCTTTTTATCTAAACTGTGAATCTATTCAAGTGAATATCGAAGCTCTGTATTGCATGATTATTATTTGTTAAGTCTAAAGGTACAGTAATATCCCTCTTGCGCCTGCAGAAACCTGATTCTGCGGCACCCCATAGCTGTTTTGGGTGAGACTGCAACATGTTCACAGGTTGTTGCCGAAAGTTCCAACACTGTGGGTTTGTTTGTTGGTGTGAAGATAAGAGTATAAGAACCCAGGTCTGCCCTAAGCCCCAACAATAACTAGTTAATGGTTTAGAATGCAGGGACTCAAGAACAATACTAGTGATTTGCAATGTCTATGCCCCAGTGTAGTATGGGGAAAAATAACATTTTGGAATTATTTTAAAGAACTGAAAATAGATAACTTACATATTAAATCCATAGTTGGGGGCGATTTTAATGTAACAATGTCCTAAAATAAAAGTAAAGGAGGATCCATTGTTTGAGATAATTTTGGAGAGTGATTAGAGGATCTATTTGTGGATTTGGACATGTTGGATGTCTTCTAAAAAAACAGAAAGTATATGTGGAGCAATAGGAGAATCAAATCTATCCTTATAGTATCCAGATTGGATAGGTTTTTGCTATATAGTTTTTTTTATGGAGGGTGTATCCATCACATTTAAAATCACTCTCTTGCATTTTGTGATCAGAAGACAATTATTTTAAATATTCAAAAAGATGAAAAATCTAGGGCCTATCCCCTTCATATTTAACCCTCTTTGGTTGTAGGATACAAAATTTATGGATATGATAAATCAAGTTTGGAAAATAGAAGTTAGGGGTTCCCATATTTTGTTTAGGAAACAAAATTGATATTGGAAAAATCAATGGTGAAGGATTATGCTAATAACTCTTACAATGCTATGAAAGTATAAAAGAAGGAAATGAAATTGCAATTAGAGAAGCTGTAGGAGGAAATGGAAAACAAGGAGATAACAAATATAGAGTTCATAACACATATTTTTCCCACAAAGGCTTACGTAAATGAGCCTTTTGCTCAAATCTAGAGGTCATAACACATATCTCTCCCACAAGCAAGATAGAGGAAAATAACACAAAAAATATGTCAAGGAGATTGCTATCACTGAAGGGAAACATATAAAAAATTTGGAGAGAATTAAAAAAGAAGCTAATGAGCATTATAAGATCCTTCACAAAAAATAGGGTCTACAAATATCTCAACATATATTGAGTTTCTCTAGAACATTTCTTGTATAATAGTTGATGAATAAAATAAATATTGAGAGAGGGAATTAGAATAAAGGGAAGCTGTGGATACCATATGGAGTTTGGATTCGATTAAGACCCAATGACCTAGTGGATTTTCAATACACTTCTTCAAATCCTATTGGCATGCCATTAAAAAATATCTTCATAGAATGTTAAGCTCGATAAGAGGTCGAGAAAAAATGGTGGAGTGACAAACTCCTCTTTACTAGCACTAATCCCTAAGGAGAACATGTGATCTTCTTTATCTCATTTCCAACCTATTTTGTTATGTAATTGTTGGAGTAGGGTCTCGAGGCTACAGAAGAAGCTGCTATTTTAACGGATAGACAGTTTTGGCGGAGAAATAAGAGGTAGAGCTACGACACTGTAGCAGGTTTCTAGCTACAGATCAGAGCCGGAAACTGTGACTGTAGGGACAGAGAAGTCAAGGAAGACGATGGTACCTGAGCGGCCAAGAAGAGAGAGCTCACCCACTGCATTGAAGGTAGTGGCAGAAGACAGGAGGGCTCAGCTACCCTCACAGAGGAAAAGGAGCAACGAGGCCGAGGTATTGAAGACGAAGGACATAAACAGGGAAGCAGTGCATAGTACCCATGATCAGCATCGGGAAGCATGGAAGACCGTAGAGAGCTGTGGTGTGACAGATAGCGACTACCTCAAATTACAGATACGCCGACTGTCACTAGTTAGGGTTTCGGGTTACTGTTGGGATAGGCCCACAGTGTTGTAATGGCGAGACCTTCGAGCCGCCTATAAAGGGATATATTTTGTATTGTAAAAGGGTTAGTTCGTTCATTGGTTGGTCAAATAATGAAGGTATTGTAGATAGTAGAGACAATAAGTTATTAGACTGTATAGACTGTGTAGAAGCCAAGCTATGGTTCTGTTATTAGCTGTAGTATCTTACTGTAACTGGTAGCTAGCTCATTGAGCATATATGTAACAATCCGCAGGGATTGATAGAGAGGGAAGAATATATTGTAAGAGAGACAATATAGAGGTAGAGAAGAGATCTAAGAGAGAAGGGCTCTAGGCTGTGTGCAGAGTTACCCAGAATATCTCAAGTTGCATATGCGGTGCAACAGAACTGTGTTTACCTTCCCCTGAGCTATAATAGAAACACAGTTCTATGGACGTAACTTCCACCCTGGAAGTGAACCACGTAAAACCTGCGTGTTATGTGATGAATGCATGTGATTTTATTTATTTACTATTATCTGTACTTTGCACATGAACTTTGTTACCGTAAGTGTATGTATGTGTTATTCAGTTAGCAGCAATATAGAAGGATAGACATAAGTTGAAATCTTTGGCATGTTGTATGCGGGTTCATTTATGCTTTGCTTGAACAGTCACTAGTCGAAGTGTTAAATAGCTTGGTATGTTGAGTCTTACAAGTCGACACGAACAATGCTAAGTGCGCTGAGCCGCGGGAGTAGGATATTGTAGGGAGGCGATACCGCACCGGCAGAGGAGCTGCGGTGTGCGATACCGTAGGTTAAGGAATTAGCGTTGGGAAGGAAGTTACGTGTCGCCTGGTGCGCGGTGATGCAATAAGGCTGGAGTCATCGTGAGTCAGTGGAAGTTGCACGACGCGGAAAGGGACTGTGCGCCAGGGAAAGACAGATCTCATGGCTAGAAGAGCTATGAGTCGAGGAGATCGTGCGACGCGAGCAGAAGGGTCGCACAATGCACAGAGAAAGAGGCCTCACGGCTAGCAGAGCTGCGAGTCGCAAGGAGAATGCCATAGAACCTGGTCCAAGACGCTTGAGTCCTTGGCCAACCCATTAGAATCACTTTGGGTGAGATTTCAGGCCGCTTCGCGGTCTGTTGCTGAAAGGGCCAGTGAGCTAGGGGTGTTGTTGGTTAAATACAGTAAACCCGGGTCTACCCATGATAGCCAACAAATGGTTCCGTTACCGGTTTTGAACGAACAGAGCGCTGATGTTTTGGTGGCATCCTATGAGAGACGAACTCAACAAGAGGGTTTGGTCTAACCAGAAATATTTTGATGAACAATAAAACAAGAGTCCTAGACTGAGTACAGAGGACTGGTTACAAAAAAATATCGTTACAGACCTGCATGCGATATTTTTTGCGACCTTTGGGAACGAGCTTTATGACTGGTTATCAAAGTTGACTGATACAAGCATATTCAAAAAGAAAAGAGACATTGTCTGGACACCGGAGCTGATTCAGACCGTAAAGAACCTTGATAATCATATCACGAGGGCAGTAGACTTCTGGCTTGCGAGTGTGCTAGAAGGCTTCGTCACAGAGTTTGTAGTTGACCAGAGGAAGAGCTTTAGCGAGGCTGAGCGCTACTTCTTCAAAGGATATCGTGGTAAGTACCTAAGATCTTTAAACTTGTCCATTAAGATGCTATTACATGAAAAAGGAACAATGGATTTAGTTTCAGATGAATAAGTAGAAATAGTAATGTCACGAGAGTTTGAAAGTGATTTTGATGACATTGGACGAACACGTAGTGGAAAGAAGTATAAAGTAGATTTCAGATCTCCAATATTTGAAGACAGTTTAGATAGTACTAGATAGTAGAGTCATAGTACCACAGAAGGAATAGACGGGGGTATCCCTTACCACCCTTACACCCCACAGAAATAGACTGGGACTTAGAACAATCCCGTAATAAATCCATCTAGTAGCTCACAGACAGTACCTACCACCGCTACATCACCTCCACCTACGCCGTCGAGTGGTAGTAACACAGTAAATCAACATCCACCACGTAGAAATAGAATGGGGGATGATATGAAGCTACCAATATTTAAGGGAACAGGGGCAGAAGACCCAGAGCAGCATTGGTTTCTATGTGAAGCCATGTGGACCATTAAAGCAATCAATGATGATAACCTTAAACTTGTACAGTTGGTCACCACACTAAGAGATCAAGCCTTAACATGGTATATAAAGTATACCACAGTACCCAGGACACTTGTCCAGGTTAAGACCACCATGATTAAAGAGTTTAAGAAACCTAATTCTGAGTCACAGTGCATTACAGAACTCAAAGACATCAAGTAATTACCTACAGAGTCAGTGTGGGACTTTGATCAGAAATTCAAAGCCCTTATCGACCAAGTCAGTTTTGAGTTCGCACCGGAGCAGCATAAGGAATGGTTTATTGCAGCGCTACTCCCTCACATTAGACTGCCGTTAATGCAGCAGAAAATCCAGACGCAGGATGACGTGTTGGAGATGGCGATGAAACTAGAGGCTTCACCTCTAGTTGAGAGTAGTACAGGCATGGCAACTTTACAAAATCAGTTGGCTAATCTCACGCTACAGTTGCATGAGCTTAAGAAAGGGAAAGAGGTTGCGCAAGACATATGGTGCGTAAAATGTAAAGCACAGGGCCATACTAAAGATGACTGTCTGGTTTTTGTAGAATATATAGCAACAGGGGCTCCTAACCCCTTACCACAGACCCACGGACCGTGGTGTGAAATATGAAAAACACGAGGACATTTACCTCACCACTGCCCTCTACTTCAAAAGTACGTGTAGATGCCTAAGAACTTATACTGCATCTTCTGCAAGTCTGTAGGCCATGATGAACACGATTGCAGAGCCTATGATCTCATGGTCGGGAGCAGGCAAGACTTGTACAGGGTCCAGTCAGAGACACAGGGTCCAGTAGCAGGACCACAACATGATCCGACTTATGGAGGCCGTGGAGGAGGATTCAGAGGACGAGGCCGTGGAGGAGGCTTTGCATGAGGAGAAGGCTTCGGCAGAGGAGAAGGTTTTGGCCGTGGTCGCGGACCAGTTACTTGTTACAACTGCGGAGTTGTAGGACACTATGCTAGGGACTATCAGAGCCTCACTACCACTTGTAACTACTGCAAATATTATGATCATACTATAGAGGAGTGTCCTACCTTGATAGCTAATATCAGAGAACCTAAGCCAATAGTACACCAGAACATCCAGCTTATTGTTGTTGAGCAGGAAGAGCCAGAACCAAGAGTCAATATTGTGACTCGCAGTGGTGTTTCTACCAGTGGGACATCGCAGGGGACGGAAAAGAACACAAGTCAGGAGTGGGTGTGCAGAGCTCCTAATAAAGCAACACCACTCGACCTGCAGAAGAACAAACAGACATTTCAGGAAGCTACGACTTTCTTTGATGACCCTACGCAATCAGGATCGTAGGTACCGCCGTCTAGGGGCGTACCATAGCAAGCACCTTGTGGCGATAGCCCTGTACAGACATCGCAGGTTACCACATCGGGAAGATGCGATGAGGACAAGATGACAGGAAGTGTACATTCCTTCCTGCGGAGTTGTCTAAAACTTGTAAGAAATGAGCAAGCTATCATGGAACTTTAGCGCATTATAGATCAGTGTCATCCATCTTCTTCTGTGAGCAGTACATAGTGTGTTGTTTATAATATTACAGGACATACAAGAATGGGAAGAGAGATGCGACTCACAGCGCAGGTTGGAGAATTTGAAATGGATGAGGTGATCCTAGATCTGGGATTAGATGTAAATGTTCTGACTAAGCAGACATGGGAACAGATGGGTAGCCCTAAGTTAATCAGATCACCTATCCATCTGAGATTAGCTAATCAGCAGCATGTGTCACCCCTGGGTCGATTACTGTAGGTGCCAGTTGACATTGACGGAGTTCGCAGCTTTGCAGACTTTGAAGTTATAGAAATCATTGGTGATAGTAGACCCTATCCAGCATTGTTAGGCATTGATTGGGAGATCAGTAACATGGCCGTTATCGACCTAAAGAGAAGACAAATGACCTTTGAGGATGCGCAGATCTGGGTCATCACACCGTTGGATCCTTTTCAGGGTCCTAGATATATTGAACCTATCCGAGCAGAGGAGGAGGCACGTAACATGGAGAGACTCTATCAAATGACCGCAAACCAGAGTGACTACATCCATCCAACCGCAGAAGGGAATATTAGTTGGCAATGCGATAGCTCATGCGCATCAGATTCAGATGTTGGTCTAGAGAACTGGCAGAACAGACTTCACGACGTCTCAGTGCGCAGATGCGCGTACTTGTCTAAGTCACTGTGATGGATTGGCGCAGAGATCAATGAGATTCCATCATTTCATGGTCAAACAGATATCCAGGGCTTCCTCAGGAAGCTTGAACAACAAATCCCTCACGAGCAGAGGATCGCAGCTATGGACCTTGCAGTACGAGCCACACCTGCAAGATGGTGGTATGCACATAAAGAGAACATCGCATCATGGGATGATATTAAGAGATTCATGGCGATCATATTTTTTGTCAACACAGAGTATGTCCAGCAGAAGTACACAGGAGAGAGTGACCGCATATCACACATTCAGACATGTGAATAGAATTGGTTGGACATTCCTGAGGATGAATGGGTTCACCGATTCATTCACACTTTGGATACAGTTCCATGAAACTGGTACACAGAGACTGAACTACGCAAGGGAACAACAACATGGCCACTTATGATAGATAGCTTTCTACTCACCTTCACTTTTGAATCTGAGTATCCAAGTGTTGATCAGGCCCTACAAGTAATAAAGAGTAAGATATTTGAGGATTGTACCATATCAGTGTCAGCTCAACCTGAGTGGGCTATCCAGCTAAAAGAGGCGTTAGAGTGTTATAATTTTTCATTAGAACCAGAGGAGGAGGATGAAGATCCTTGCAACACCAACATTCTGAAGTCAGAAGGGACTCACGATGTTGAGGGACCACAGTTAGAAATTCTAGCAATCACAGAGCCCATCAAGATTAAAAATAGCAATATTGGCACAGACACAGAACCTAAGTTTGCCTCTATTGGAGACTATTGGAACGATGAAACAGTCGGACAGATTGCCGACTTGTTACATGACTATCAGGACCTATTTCCCACCAAGTTCACAGAGATGAAGGGAATAGTTGGAGAGCTGGGAGTCATGAGGATACCATTGAAGGAGGATGCTAGACTAGTCAAGCAGCGCCCATATAGATTAAATCTGTGTTATAAAGAAAAAGTAAAGGATGAGATCGATAAGATGCTAGCAGCAGGAATCATTGATCCTACAGAAGAAAGCGAATGGGTTAGCCCCATGGTCATACAAGAGAAGAAAACCAAAGGAGACATCAGGATCTGTGTCGATCTGCGCAAGCTCAATGATGCATCGCTCCATGATCCATTCTTGACACCGTTCACTAATGAGGTATTAGAAAACATGGGAGGACAGGAGGTCTACTCCTTCACTGATGGATTTTCAGGCTATCATTAGATCAGAATCCATTTAGAAGATCGATCTAAGACCACCTTTGCAATAGAATGGGGCTCGTTCCAGTATACAGAGAAGCTACAGCAGGAGAAGCCCACTGGTAGTGGCTCGGGGGCAAGCCACAAGTAAGTGTTAGGGGACTGTCGGAGTAGGGTCTCGCGGCTACAGAAGAAGCTGCTATTTTGACGGATAGATAGTTTTGGCGGAGAAATAAGAGGTAGAGCTACGACACTGTAGCAGGTTTATAGCTATAGATCAGAGCCGGAAACCGTGACTGTAGGTACAGAGAAGTCAAGGAAGACGACAGTACCTGAGCGGCCGAGAAGAGAGAGCTCACCCACTGCATTGAAGGCAGTGGAAGAATATAAGAGGGCTCAACTACCCTCATAAAGGAAAAGGAGCAACGAGGCCGAGGTATTGAAGACGAAGGACAGAAATAGGGAAGTGGTGCATAGTACCCATGATCAGCGCTGGGAAGCATGGAAGACCGCAGAGAGCTGTGGTGTGATGGATAGCGGCTACCTCAAAATACAGATATGTCGACTGTCACTAGTTATGGTTTCGGGTTACTGTTGGGACAGGCACACAGTGTTGTAATGGTGAGACCTTCGCGCCGCCTATAAAGGGATATATTTTGTATTGTAAAAGGGTTGGTTCATTCATTGGTTGGTCAAATAATGAAGGTATTGTAGACAGTAGAGATATTAAGTTATTAGACTGTATAGACTATGTAGAAGCCAAGATCTGGTTCTGTTATTAGCTGTAGTATCTTACTGTAACCAGTAGCTGGCTCATTGAGCATGTATGTAACAATCCATAGGGATTGACAGAGAGGGAAGAATATATTGTAAGAGAGACAATATAGAGGTAGAGAAGAGATCTAAGAGAGAAGGGCTCCAGGCTGTGTGCGGAGTTACCCAAAAGATCTCAAGTTGCATATGCGGTGCAAGAGAACTGTGTTTACCTTCCCCTGAGCTATAATAGAAACACAATTCTGTGGACGTAACTTCCACCCTGGAAGTGAAGCACATAAAACCTGTGTGTTATGTGATGAATTCATGTGATTGTATTTATTTATTGTTATCTGTACTTTTCACATGAACTTTGTTACCGTAAGTGTATGTATGTGTTATTTAGTTCGCAGCAATATAGAAGGATAGACATAAGTTGAAATATTTGGCATGTTGTATGCGGGTTCATTTATTCTTTGCTTGAACAGTCACTAGTCGCAGTGTTAAACAGCCTGGTATGTTGAGTCTTGTAAGTCGACATGAACAATGCTAAGTGCGCTCAGCTGCGGGAGTAGGATATCGCAGGGAGGCGATACCGTACCGATAGAGGAGTTGCGGTGCGCGATACCATAGGTTAAGGACTTAGCGTTGGGAAGGAAGTTACGTGTCACCTGGTGCATGGAAATGTGATAAGGCTGGAGTCATCATGAGTCAGTGGAAGTTGCGCGATGTGGAAAGGGACCGCGCGACAGGGAAAGAGAGATCTCGTGGCTAGAAGAGCTGCGAGTCGAGGAGATCGCGCGACGCGAGCAGAAGGGTCGCGCCACACACAGAGAAAGAGGCCTCACAGCTAGCAGAGCTGCGAGTCACAAGGAGGATGCCACAGAACCTGGTCCAAGATGCTTGAGTCCTTAGCCAACCCATTAGAATCACTTCGGGTGAGACTTCAGGCCGCTTCGCAGTCTGTCGCCGAAAGGGCCAGTGAGCTAGGGCTGTTGTTGGTTAAATACAGTAAACCCGGGTCTGCCCATGATATCCAATAGTAATTTGACATTTAAGATGTCTACCAAGATCTTGTCTACCACGTTGAAGCTACTCATAAGCAAGTTAATCTCACCAAATCAAGGAGGGTTTGTGGAAAAAGGGAAAATAATAGATAATCTTCTATTGGTACGAAAGTTATAAATTCCAATCAATATTGTGGGGATCAGGGAATGGAAATTATAATATACATGGTTAATTATTTTGACAAAGTAAGGCATGATTTCCTTTTCTTAGTTATGGAAAGGATTTCAATTTCAAAAGGTTTTATACAATAAATTAAAGCTAGTATTGGTAGCCCGTGGATTGCTCCTTTATTGAGTGACATGCCAATAGAATTGTTTACAAGCTTTAGGGGAATATGAAAGGGTGCCCATTGTCCCTTTTTCCTCTACATTATAATGGATAAATTGTTAATTTGAGAGCTAGAGTATGGAAGAATTAATGAAGACTTGGATGGAATTCACATAGAAAGAGGTGTGACACTAGTCAACCATTCTCAATTTCTAGATGGAACCCTATGCTTAAGGGGATCCTCAACCTTAATAGAAAAAAATTCAATTAGGTGTCAGATCTCTTCATTTAAGCCTAATTGGGTAGAATTAGTAGTGAGGAAAACTATATATATGGCTCGAACATTTTAGCAATTATTCTTCAAAGAATATACCTTATTTTGGAATTCCAAGGGTTCTTAATTTGGCCCTCTTTTAAAGATCAAGGAAAGATCTGAAGATGGCTAGTTGGTATCCAATCCTTCAATAGATCAAGTCCAATATTCAAGAAAGGGGTGACTCTTGGCTTAATCCTGTTGGTAATATTTTTATAGAAAATATGTTCTCTCTTCATATTCTATTTATCAATGCTCAAGTATGTTCACCCACACCTTTATCATGGACGAATTATGTAGGTTTCTTTGGTGTAGGGTAGATATAACTCCAAAATATTTCATATAGTTCAATGAGAAATAGTTCATAACAACAAAGAGAAGGGAGGTTTGCGTATTAGGTAGACAGAAAATGATGTATCAAGCTTTAGAGGATAAGATTCTTTGGCGATTAGTATTAGGAAAGATATAATGATGGAAATCAACATTTAATAAAAAATAGTTAAATCTGCCCATAATTTGATGCTAGGATAGGGAACTAATGAGGTCAAGGTATCCAACATTTGATTTATGTGGAAAGTTTCATTAAACTTATCAAACATGAGCTCACATGGCTGTTAGGGAATGGGGAAAAATTAACATATGAGATGATAGTGTGATGGCAAAGCCACCTCTAGCAGAAATGTTATATTTGTAGGGAATTATTTCATGACTACATGATTCTTTATGATATACCATATTTGAGCCTAGCCTATAGGTGGATAGGATGGACATCTTTCAACCTGCCATAACCTCTTTTTAGACAATACTTGATCCTCAAAGAGTATTTTTAGGGCACTTCTCCTATTATCATAACAATTAAGGACCATAGAGGTTGGGGTATTAAATATGGAAAATACTCAATTAAATATGGCTATAGTGTCTTGTTGTAAAGACTTCCATCTTGTCCCTCTTCCATCCCATGGAAAAATATATGGAATAGAAATAGTCTTCACAAAGTTAGTGCATTATATTGGACATTAGCTCATGGCCAAGTCCTTGCAACTAAGAATTTAAAGAAAATGGGAGTGCAAGGTCCTTCCTTTTATGTTTTTTTGTTGTTGTAAATATGCATAATAATATTTTTCTCATATATTTTTTAACTTCCTAGACTCCCAATAGGTTTGGAAATCACCTCTCTCATATATTTGTAGGGAATTATTTCATGACTACATGATTATTTATGATATATCATATTTGAGCCTAGCCTATAGGTGGATAGGATGGACATCTCTCAACCTGCCATATCCTCTTTTTAGACAATAATCGATCCTCAAAGAGTCTTTTTAGGGCACTTTTCCAATTAGCATAACAATTAAGGACCAAAGAGGCTGGGGTATTAAATATGTAAAATACTCAATTAAATATGGCTATAGTGTCTTGTTGTAAAAGACTTCCATCCCATCCCTCTTCCATCCCATGGAAAAATATATAGAATAGAAATAGTATTCCCAAAGTTAGTGCATTATATTGGACATTAGCTCATGGCCGAGTCCTTACAACTAAGAATTTAAAGAAAACGGGAGTGCAAGGTCCTTCCTTCTATGTTTTTTTTTGTAAATATGCATAATAATATTTTTCTCATATATTTTTTAACTTCCCAGACTCCCAATAGGTTTGGAAATCACCTCTCTCTAACCTTAGCTTAATCCAACTTCCCTCCTCCAATAGTGATATTTTTATTCATTGGAAATATTTTACCAAGATTCTTTGCTTAGGAAACCTGTATTCACAAGAATATGGAACACCTTTCCAAGATATGTCTACTATAAACTGTGGTTAACAAAAACCACAATTATAATTAACAATGAGCTTTTAGAGACAAATAGAACAATTTTTAAGGAAAAATATTTGATGATATAGGCCTTCGCTCCTTGACCTATCAGTCATCTAAAGCAATAAAGCCTAACTGTAGAAGAGAAGATAATAGTTTCATAATTGATACAAGTAAGGTCCCTTCAATCCAAATTACTTTTCCAAAATCCCAACATTGGTTATCTGTGGAAGATCACCATGGGAAATGGGGATTTTCAATCATGGTTGAAGGAGTAGAAACAACATAAGGTATTTTTTGATGGATATTCAAAAGGAAACCTAGGGGCAGTAGGTGCAAGAAGGGTCATTTGTGACCCTGGAAAAAATGAAGAACCCAATATAACATGGATATAATGGAAAATGGCCAAAAATCATGCAAAATTCATGCCCTATACATCAACCTCTCTCATGCAACTGAAAGAAACATAAAGACAATACCTGTCTTCAAAGACTCAACCTTTATCACCAACCTTTTGAGAAATCATCAACAAGAATATAATGCAGTGTTTGGCAGGATGAAGGTTCAAATATTTAGTAGGCTAGATAGTCTAGGTTCATTCTAACTCCTCCATATTTGACAAAGTAAAAAATCTTAAATAAGATGTTATCGAAAACAAGGCAACAAGCTTCTCAAAAGGAATCCTTATGGAAAGCTATGGGGACCCTAAGCTTCTTTTAATTCCATGACAAAGCTCAATATTACTAACAAAGGTATGTAATCCCCATTCATTTTGCATGACAACCAAACAAAATATAATGACATGTGTAGTATGATAGGACTCGATGGAGGCATGACTTTAATTTCCCACCCTATAGGATTTCACCTCCAATTATATGAAACAACTAGAAAGAAGTGGAATTTAAACACAACGATAAATGAAATTTAGTATGAAGGTGGGATAATTCCTTTACAATTTTGTTTGGTATTGGGTATGGAAATATGGATTTCTAGCAGTGATGATGCAAGGAGCCCCTAACATGGTTGTAATATATGTAGAGTGCTTTCATTTGGTCCTTTAGGTAAGCCTTCTGTTTAGTATTATTTGTAGTTTAAATCTGATTTAAAATAGATTCTTGGAAGTACTACTAAGTTCTTGTCTCTGTGGTTTGGGGTTGATTTTTGGATTTATAGAAAATTTGTTGTTTATTTGGGGAAAATAGGGGTTGTATACGAAACCCATCCTAGTTATGTATGCATAAATGTTGTAGCATGTTTTCCCTATCTCATAGATAATCCTTTGGATATTGAGATGGCTCATTATAATGGACATAAGATTAAGAAAATTCTCAATAAAAAAACCTATCACTTGGAAGGATTAATGCAATCAATGGAATTTTTTAGTATACAATTAGAGAAGTAGGAAAGCAAACAATTTGTCTTGCAAAATAAATTGCATGATCTAAAAATTGAATTATGACAAGTCAACCTTAGACTAAAATATGCATTACAATATTATATTGTCTTTTGCCAAAGGGTCACAATTAATCACATGTCACCCTTGTATTTCTATAGGTTTTGTCAAGGAGAATCTAGTTGATGAATCTACTGTATCGTAGACATCCTTTGTCCACAAAGAACAACATGAACAAGCACAAACCAAATAGGACCATTCCATGGAAGAAACTATTAGTGGCAACAATTTGATCAATATTTTTTTTTTAATGTAGTTCACATGGAATTTGATTTTAGGCATATATATTCAACATTATAGTAGTATTTATGATAAGCATAAATTAGGCTTTACTAAAAGGTTGAAGTTGCATTATCAAACAATCTTTTATATGAACAAGGAAACATAAAAAAAAAATGTATTAGTTTTGATTTTCTTTGTACTTTTATCATTGTTGGTAATTCCAACAACTCTTCTATAAATACAAAGCTACCTTTTTTGTAAAAAATATATATTTAATAGTTAAGGATTGTAGTAGTGCAAGGGTTATTACTTACATTAGTACATAGTCAAAAGTTATAGTAGAAAGGGATTGGTGTTTTTATTATGGGTTAGTATTAATGGTAGGGAGAGAACAAGGGTTATTAGAAGGGGAATTATTAGTAGTGGGAACATAAGGGTTACTAGTAGGGGGTTATTAGTAATGGGAACAAAAGGATTACTAGTAGGAGGTTATTAGTATTGGGAACATAAGGGTTAATAGTAGGGGGTTATTAGTAATGGGAACACACGAGATCGAGGGGTCACATTAGGGTGTTGAAAATAAGGGTTATTAATGAGTATACCATAAGTAGTTTAATACTTATCATCATTATGAGCATAGGGGTTATAAGGACTTTTGTGTTATGAAAGTCAGGACCTTAAAGGATTGTTATCAAGAATACCATAAGAGTTATAGCAATAAATACATATGGGTTATGGGTTCATATTTGTTAGTAAGTAGATAATTATAAGAGTAATTAAAATGGGTACCATATAGAATTTTTAATTTTTTTAGTAATGGGATCATAAGGGTTATAGGGTCATATGTGTTATAATGGTGGGGACCATAGTTTTAGGGATGTTAAGGATTATTAGTACTGAGAACACAAGGAATTTTTTTTACAATATTCTTACTATTTTCATTAAAAAAGAGAGGAGAGATGTATCCTAACCATATAGTCATTGGATACATTATGGGATTACTAAAAGTCTGCCCAAAACTGTACTAGGAGTTTGACTGAAATTATCCCTATGATTTCTTGAGGTGAATAGTTTTCTTTAAGAATTCAATCTATGGCTGATATACATTCAAACATACTATCTTAACAAAATAAAATTAAAATCAAAATATTAAAAAGAAGTTTGCATACTAAACTTTCCCAAAGGTGTTGGGAATTCGTTGTCTTTCTACCGAGGCCAAGTTTGAGAGTCATTTTATCTTTATTGACTTTGTAGATTGTTTCCTTTTATATTGTTCAATTTATACCACTAATGAAGAACCAACCAACACTTCATGGGAGATCATGTTCTTGATATCTTTAAAGTCAGGCATCTGTTCCAACTCTAGCTAGAGGATTTTTTCACATTATTGCCTCATCCTTCTATTTTTTTTACTCTCATAATCAACTTCCAACACTAGGATTTTTCACTTGTATCTCTCTATATATGGCTTCATCAATATATGTTTCCTTATTATTACTTTTATTTCCCTATAATTTTTAATTTCCTAGTATTTTATCCATGTCTCCCATTTCCTTAGGATATTCGCTATGGAACCCTCAAATTCATCATTGATTTTTTGACAATGTTTGATGGCTCTTTCAATTTATATGTGAACAAATCAACCTAAGTGACTATGGGAGGAAATTCTCTAATGTCTCCTTGCAGTCCATAAATCTTCTAATACTATGAAGAGATAAGGTCGCAGAAGATAGCCATAGTTTGTGTTGTCACTATAGTATAAGACTAAGCGAAGACTTAAGAGAAAAGTCAAGCAAAAATGCCAATTGATCATAGTACTACCTGAATTAGAAAACTTACCAAATATTTCAAACAATTGAGTGTCCTTAGCATAAAAAATGTGGCATCAATAGTTTGAGTTGATAGTTGTGATTGATACAAGGACAAAGAGAACCAAGGCCAGTCCCAAATTGAAAATTGTAGAGTAATACCAGAGATTTCTATTAGGCATCCAATACTTTCCAAGTAGATCACCACTTTCAGGAGATTGAGTTCTCCCCATGTTATAGGGAGCACGAGAATTCTGGATGGAAACCAAAACATCAATAGGAATCGAGCTTGGATCCCAACCACTATAAGAGAGAACATTTTGAAAATTTGAGTGACTCCGTGCTGGTTCCTAGGGGGAGTAATACCACATTATTTGAGAGATCCCATTTCCTTGCTCCTCCCAAAATTTAGAGTGTGGAATATGTATAGAGGATAAAATGAAATGATAGTCCAAACCATTTGGTGCATGACTTTTACCAACCACTTGTCTTGATCATTTAATGTGATTCATTAGAATTTTAGTGGGTATGAAACTTAGAGTATGGGAATGAATACCATAACACACTTTTTCCTAAATCAACATAATGGACATTACAATCGATGCTATCCATTATGTGTACCTAAGAGTTTAGGCCTCAAAGGATTTGAAAGAAGTTAATTTCATTGAAGGTTTCGACATCAATGAATATTTTAGAAATGATAATGCTTAGAATGTGATCTTAGGGAAGGCCATGTATCTAAAAATTATGGTTGAGTCTCCAAAAACTTTAAGAGTATTTATTTTAAATTGTTTGGAAATCCTTAGGTTGTGCATTAAGGGTAGTGCTATTGTTTGATTATTTGTTGTTTTTCCTAACCCCCATGGATATGTTGTTAGTTGATTTCCTTTGGGATTAATGAACACCTTTCCTCTCCACACCTGCCAGCCTTGGATTTCCTTTGGAAGATCCATAAAAAAACAAAGAGAATGCATGTCTCCCTCTCATCCAGTGTTTGAAATATTCTAATGTGAGATATATTTTGTATTGTCCTTATTCTTTTAGTTTTCTCCTATGCATATCTTTCATTGAGAGTTGCTATGAATGATTTCCTTAAACCATGTTCACTCCTCAACTGGAAGGTTAGAATTTTTTTGGGAATGAAGGTTGAGGGAGATCATAGTTTTAATTAACAAATCCTTCACCTAAGCGATCATTTTCCTTGGGGTCATCTCACCCATTTGGAAAATTAGCTTGTTCCAAGCAAATCACAACTTCCAATCAAGAAAGAAGGTAATATATTCCATGTGCATTTAAGGAGGGGATTGATTTTTAATATACCTAGATAATGCTTATGCCAAGTAAGAAAATATTCTGCATAGATATTGAGGATATTCAATGGGAAACCTTAGATCCTCCCATGCAATATGCTAGGTGTTGATAGAGATCTTGTATTCAAAGAAGAGATGAGAAATGGTTTATTCTACCTCTCTACATATTGAGAAACATGAGGGTCCTTGAATTCTCTTTTTCCTTAGTTTTTTACTCGTAAGCATTTCTCCATGGGCCAGAGTCCAGTATAAGAGTTTTAATTTTGGAAGGGAATCACTCTTCAAAATAGATGTCCAAATGGTTGACTTCGGCCTCTGATTTTTTACAACAAGAAGTCTGTTGTAGCCATGTTTTACTATGTAATTTCCTCCTTTGTTGTCACATCCATGAGCATATTTGGATAGGATAGTATGAGGTGTCCCTCCTCAAAGGCCTTGAATAAGGGACTTATTTTGTTTTGATAGTTGTGCAGGGAAATTAGGCACTCTCTAGGCTAGCCATAGGTTGTTTCTGTATCAGTTGGAGATGTTTGATTCGGATTTATGCGAGAACGAAATGAAAGAGAATATATATATTCACATACATAGATATATGCTAATAAACACAGTGACACAACAAAATCACATTCTATTAAATGAACGAAACCGAATAGACTGTAAAACAAAAGCAGCTAGAATGGTGGTAGTTGTATCTCTGAGAAGAGATGTGGAGGTTATGCTCACTTGTGACAAGATGAATAAAAAAGGAGGCTGAAGGTCCTTTTATCATAAATCCATGGATAGGTAGAAAACCCTAAACCTAACCCTAGGAGATCAATCATCATAAAGTTTGTGACCCTAAGGTGGTTAGTTGAACAGTCAAATTCTCGAGGTCATATATAACATTTGGATACGATCTCCATTTGGGGCGATTGATAGCCTGTTGGAAAGGTCTATATGATATTTACAAATTTCACTAGCGATAAATGCAATATAATGGACACCACCCCCGAATCGCCAAAAATGTCATTTAGGGCCTTAAAACGTGCCTAGAAGTTTGGGACTCGAAAAACCCTAGAAAATTACAAGAAAATTGCCAAAATGAAAAACTATTTTGAGCTAGTGGAATAGGTGGGTGGCCACCTATACCTATCTGGGTCAATCCTCCCCCCTTTGGAGGAAATGGATGCCATTGCATTGAGTGCCCCCATCAGATGGGGAAAATTCTATTGAACTTGACTCTTGGTGAGCCACTTGCCTTGGTGGAGGAGATTCCCTACTTTGAAAACTTGGTATAGGTGGATCTTCCACTAGAGGGTTCCATTAACCTATGTGTCCATGATATGATCAATGGTTGCTTGTTCCATGCAATTGAGATTAATCTTTGTAGGTTTCAATTATTTTGCCACCTCCGAGGTGTCCAACAATGGTGCAAAATATGGTCAAAGGAGCTCCACATTGAATAATGGGTGCAGGCTAGGGAATGGAGGAATGCTTAATTCAAAGGAATTGTCACCAAATTCCTTGGTGATGGTGTATGGACCATATCGAAGTGAACAAATATTGTGATGGGGTCTTGTGAGCCTCTCTTTCTACAAATTTAACAAAAACTTATCCCCAACTTGGAACTTGTGTGGAACCTGATGTGTCATGTCGATGCTTGTATTTAGTATTGGCCATTTCCAAAATTTCATGGACCCGTTGGCAGATGTGCTAGATTCATTCAACAAATATGGTGGACTTATCAACCTCATACTAAGCATGGGAATATTCGTCCTGTGTGGATGCAAGGGTCAGAGCTACGTCAATTGGGGCCAATTATTGGAAACCCAAGCACATGAGAAAAGGGATGTGACCGATAGAGATATGAAGAGCTATGTTATTGCTATGTTGAAAATAAGGAAGGCTCTCATCCCATGTGCGGGGATGTTTATAATTCCACATTATTAGAGTATGCATAATCATCTGGTTGACTTCCTTTGTTTGTCCATCAGTCTGGGGGTGGAAGGCACTCGATTTGGTGAGCTGGGTATCCATCAATGACCATAGACTAGAGCATAAAATGATTAGGAGCCTGTTTTCCCAATTTGAAATGATAGTCTATGGTAGCCAAAAATGAACCCAAACACGCTCGAAGAAGATCTTAGTAGTGGATTTGGCAGAGATGTTCCTTCTTGTAATCTATCATGATGGCCATCTTAGAGAAGTGATTCATAACCACAAACACATAGTCATTACCATGCTTAGTGTTGATGTAATTGTAAATTCAAAATGTATTCACTTGTATTTCTTATCTATTGTAACCCGATGTTTATTCCAGGATGTTATCATGTCATGTCATGCCTCGATGTTTCGATCGGGAGAACCAATAATGTAAACAAGTCATGTCAAGTCATTGTGGGTAACCCTCCAATTGTTTAAGGGTTAAAGTCCCCACAGTTCTGGGGCACTAGGGTTATTAGACTCTCCTAGTAGAGGTCGGCCCTAGTAGGATTTTAGTCATGTCAGGATTAGTATAGATAGAGAGCTGGACTCTCTCTTTAGCACACATCACATACACACTCAAGTGTAGCGCATAGTTGAGGAAGGAGAAGACACTGGGGCTAGAGAAGAAGAAGGTTACTGCTATCGGGAGTGCATCTTACTATTTTGGGGTTTTACCTTTTTGTGCTGATTCTATCTCTGAGGAAGTTGCGGGGTTTTCTCCATTTATGGTTACCCCAAGGAAAAACACTGTGTTCATTGTCTCTTGTGTTTGATTGATACGCTTGTTGTTCTCTCAGTTGAAGATCCATATAATGCTATCTTAAATGTTGAAAAACTAACATGGTATCAGAGCTAACCTGAGAAGAAGACACTGTGCAGCTACGAGAACTAGGGATTCCTACTTTGTGGATCTCTCTCCATATATTTTTAGCAAAATTAAGGTGGAATAACTCTCCTCCTTAGGGGGCATCTTTCTGTCGAAGAAGAATCCAATTTTGAGGTTTTTCAGTTTTGGACCCGACACTGCTGCCGAAAATTAGGGCTTTTCACAGAAGAGGATTTTTTCAGTGAGCCCAAGCCTAGATTGATCTCCTCCCCAAAATCGAAGTTAGGGATAAATTTCAAAGCATTTGGGTGGACAAAAATCCAGAAAAGCAAAACCCTAATTTGCTCCTGAACCAGCTCTGCAGGATTTCAGCTCAAAATTTAGATCCGACATCTTAACCTGGTAAGATCTAAAATATTTTGTATTTCCATTTGAGGTTCTCAGTTAAGATGTCTCATCATACCAAGCTTGATGAAAAGCTTGAAGGAGCTAATAAATTCCAAGCTTGGAAGTATAGGATCTCTCTAGTCCTGGAAGAAAATGAGTTAGACTCCTACATCCATGAGGAGGTTCCAGTTCCAGAGGGAGATGAGACTAAGGCCTTGCATACGAAGAAGTTGGTTATGGAAAAGAGGATCATTGCTGATTCTATCAAGGATCACTTTAGCCCTCAAGTGTCCTCTCTCAAGACACCTAAAGCTATGTTTGATGCCCTAAGCAAATTGTTTGAAGGGAAGAACATAAACCAGAAGATGACTTTGAGAAACCAACTAAAGAATGTGAAGATTCAAAATGCAGAAACAATCTAGTCTTACTTCACAAGAGTTTCTCAGATCAAGGAACAACTAGAAGTAGTTGATGAAGAAGTGGAAAATGCAGATATTGTGATGACTACCTTGAATGGCCTTCCTAGGTCATGGGATTCTTTCATCCAAGGAATCTGTGCTAGAAAGAAGTTAGTCAAGTTCAGCAGACTATGGGAAGAGTGTTCTAAAGAATAAGCACGGATAGTAACTCGAGAAGAAAAGATGGGAAGTGAATATCAAGATCTCATGGTACACTCCAAGTCAACCAAAAGAAGATCTCGTCACCCTAGAGGTATGCACTATCACAAAGATAACACTAGAAAAGATTTGTTTAGGGTCATATGTTATACATGTGATGAAGTAGGAGATTATGCAAAGAATTGTCCTAAGAAACCAAATCTATCAAAGAGCAGCAACAAAAGAAGACATCATGCTCATGCTGCAGAGGATGATGAACCATCCAAGAAGAGAACAAGATATGAAAGTGAAGATTCTTCAAGCAAGGAAGAATATGTTTTGATTTCTGCTCTCATAGGTTATAACATTACTCATGGAAGTGATGATTATATTATAGATAGTGGGGCCTCCAAACATATGATAGGATTCAAGGAATCCTTTGTGAGACTATCAGAACATGAATCACCTCACAAGGTGATGCTAGGAGATGACTACCAATATCCAATAAAAGGTAGTGGGGAATCTTCCTATAAGCTAGACTTTGGAAAGTCTCTAACAATGAAAGAAGTATTGTTTGTGCCAGGACTCAAGAAGAACCTCCTCTCCATATCGGCATTAGATGCAAAAGGAATGAGGGTTGCATTCATAGATAGTCAAGTCATCATGTGGCCAAAAGGAAAGACTATCGATGATGTGGTGGTGATTGGAGAACAAGAAGGAGGATTGTAAAAACTAAAGGGTCATACAAAACAAGCATTGGTCCATGAAACAGTAGAGCCAAGTGAACTTTGGCATAGAAGGCTTGCACATGTGCATTACAGCGCACTACCTATTGCAAGCAAAGCTGTTGAAGGTCTTCTAGAAATCCAAGCAAAACATGATGGGGTCTGCAAAGGATGTGTGAAAAGAAAGAATACAAAAAAGACATTACCAAGCAGCGAAAGAAAAGCAAAAGGAATCTTGGAAATCATCCACTCCAATGTATGTGGTCCTATGTCATCAAACTCACTAAGCGGGTATGCATATTATGTTTCTTTTATTGATGATTTTTCTAGGAAGGCATGGGTTTATTTCATGAAGAACAAAGACGAAGTATTCAGCAAGTTCAAGGAATTCAAAGCCTTGGTCAAGAACCACACTGAAAACAAGATCAAGACCTTTCGATCAGATAATGGTAGAGAATTCACTTCAAATGAGTTCAAAGAGTATGCAAAGAATTAGGGATTAAGAGGGAGTTGTCTACTCCTTATAATCCACAATAGAATGGGATTGCAGAATGAAAGAACATAACTATCATGGAAGCTGCAAAAGCAATGCTTCATGATGAAGACCTTCCTATGCATGCTTGGGCGGAAGCTGCCAAAACAACGGTGTATGTACAGAACCATACTCCACATAGAGTACTCGAGAACAAGACTCCTAAAGAAGTCTTCTCTGGTAAGAAACTAGAAGTCAGCCATCTCAGAATATTCAACTGTCTTGTGTACATACACATTCCAAAAGAGAAGAGGACTAAATTAGATCCTTTAGGAAAGAAGGGTATATTTGTGGGATACTCTAAAAGCTCAAAGGATTACATAATGTATTTCCTAGGATTCAAGAAGATTGAAATTAGCAGGGATGTGACATTTGATGAAGATACAGCTTACAACAAATCCAGAAAGAAACCTATTGAAGAATCCGAAGAAGTAGAAGCACCAAGAATTCATGATACAACCATGAATGAAGAAGCTCAAGAAGAAGAACAGGAATTTGAAGAACCACAAAGACCTGTAGATCCACCTCTGGAGAGGAATCCTCATAAGAGGAAACCTGCTTGGGTATGAGAACTTAGCCAAGGTGCGGAAATATATGGGGGCTCCAGAAGAGAATCACAGAGAAAGAAAGAGGACCAGATCCTGCTCCGGGTATGTAGCATTACTATGCGATTTCATTGATAAAGAACCTTCCAGTTATGAAGAAGCGGTAGAACGGAAAGAATGGAAGGATGCTATGATCGAAGAATACCAATCGACCATGAAGAATGATGTTTGGGATGTTGTCCCAAGACCAAAAGGGATTTCAGTTGTAACTTCCAAATGGATCTAGAAGATCAAACATGCTGCAGACGATAGCATAGAAAAATAGAAGGAAATATTTGTGGCTTGGGGTTTCTCTTAGAAAGAAGGAATAGATTATGAAGAAACCTTTGCACCTATAGCCAGATACACTTCCATCAGATTAGTACTTGCTCTGGTTGTAGTGATGAAATGGAAGATACACCAAATGGATGTCAAGACTGCTTTCTTGGATGGTGTAGTGGAAGAGGAAGTGTGCGTAGAATAGCCACTTGGTTTTGAGACACATGATAGGGAATCTCATGTGTGTAGATTTAAGAAAGCCCTGTACGGTTTGAAACAAGCACCCAGGACATGGTACGGTAGAATTGACAGCTTTCTATCTAGTTTGGGCTTTACCAAAAGTAAAGCAGATTCCAACCTTTACTACAAGGTTGAAGATGGCAACCCAGTGATGCTTCTATTGTATGTAGATTATCTATTTGTGACAGGTATGGATGGGTTGATTGCTGATACAAAGAGAAAGCTTGTCGAGTTCAAGATGAGGGACTTTGGAATGATGTATTATTTTCTAGGTATGGAGGTGTGGCAGAGTGTGGATGGAATCTTTCTTGGACAAGGGAAGTATGCAGTAGAGATCCTAAAGAGGTTTGGGATGATGGACTCCAAGGCTTTGGCCACACCTATGGCATCAAACCTAAAGCTATTGAGTGATGCTTCATCAGAGTTGGTTGATGCTATGATGTATCGTCAGATGATTGGGTCCTTCATGTACCTGACGAACACAACACCAGACATTTGCTTTGTTGTGAACACCTTGAGCTAGTTCTTGACAGATCCAAGAAATTTTCACTTGATTGCTACAAAGGATTTTTTGAGGTACCTGAGGGATACAGTTGATTATGGGATCAAGTACGATACAAATCAAAAGATTAACCTGGAGGGTTATGTTGATTCATATTGGGCAGGAAGTGCCATTGATAGGAAGAGAAATTTAGGGTGTTGCTTCAGTATGGGATCAGGTGTGATCTCTTGGTTTAGCAGGAAGAAATCCTATGTGGCACTGAGTACAGCTGAAGCAGAGTATGTCGCAGCCTGTTCAGCTAGTTTTAAGGAAGTATGGCTAAGGAAGCTATTGTTTGAGTTATTTGATCTCTAGATGGATGCTACTTGTATACATTGTGACACCCAGAGTTGTGTGAAGTTGTCAGAGAATCCAGTGTTCCATGACAAGTCGAAGCATATCGAGATCAAGTATCACTATATCAAGGATATGGTGCAGAGGGGAGCAGTGAAGCTCCAGTATGTTGCGACGGACGATCAAATAGATGATGTGTTGATGAAGCCACTAGTCAGAGTGAAGTTCGAGCACTTCAGGGAGAATCTTGGTGTTCTCCAGATCGAGGTCCCTTCCAAGGGGAAGTGACGAGTCCAGAAGCCATTCTGACGAGTAGGTCAGATGTAAGGGTTGAGCCATTTTGTCATGGTAAGAGGATTGGTTCCTTCCATGTCAGATATGAGTGCTAAGATCCATAGCCATTCTGACGAGCATATCAAGTGTAAGGGCTATGCCATTCTGTCATGGCTAAGGGGTACAGTTGATCATGGGCTAAAGTACGATGCAAATCAAAAGATTAACCTGGAGGGTTATGTTGATTCAGATTGGGTAGGAACTGCCATCGATAGGAAGAGGACTTTAGGGTGTTGCTTCAGTATGGGATCAGGTGTGATCTCTTGGTTTAGCAGGAAGAAATCCTGTGTGGCACTGAGTACAGCTAAAGCAGAGTATGTTGTATCCTGTTCATCTAGTTTTGAGGCAGTGTGGTTAAGGAAGCTACTGTCTGAGTTATTTGATCTCCAGATGGATGCTACTTGTATACATTGTGACAAACAGAGTTGCGTGAATTTGTCAGAGAATCCAGTGTTCCATGACAAGTCGAAGCATATCGAGATCAAGTATCACTATATCAGGGATATGGTGTAGAGGGGAGCAGTGAAGCTCCAGATGTTGCGACAGACTATAAGATAGCTGATGTGTTGACGAAGCCACTAGCCAGAGTGAAGTTCGAGCACTTCAGGGAGAAGCTTGGTGTTCTCCAGATCGAGGTCTCTTCCAAGGGGAAGTGACGAGTCCAGAAGCCATTCTAACGAGTAGGTCAGATGTAAGGGCTGAGCCATCCTGTCATGGTAAGAGGATTGGTTCCTTCCATGTCAGATATGAGTGCTGAGATCCATAGCCATTCTGATGAGCATATTAGGTGTAAGGGCTATGCCATTCTAACATGGCTAAAGGATTAGGTTCCTCCCATGTCAAATGTGAGTGCTGGCCATTTTGACGAGTAGGTCAGATGTAAGGGCTACCACCATTCTGACGAGTAGGTCAGATGTGAGTGCTGGCCATTCTAACATAGGATGAGCTCCTACATAGATGTAAGGGCTATCGCCATTCTGACGAGTAGGTCAGATGTGAGTGCTGGCCATTTTGATTTAGGATGAGCTCCTACATAGATGTAAGGGCTATTGCCTTTCTGATGAGTAGGTCAGATGTGAGTGCTGCCCATTCTGATGTGACTGTAGGATTAGGTCCTATATGTTTCTGACGAGTAGGTTATATGTGAGTGCTATCCATTCTGATGAGTAGGTCAGATGTAAGGGCTACTGCCTTTCTAACTTGCAGGTCAGATGTGAGTGCTAGCCATTCTGACGAGTAGGTCAGATGTAAGGGATACCAAAGACCTACAAGGAGGTAGGAATACACCCAGCATGAAAGAAGGCTGGCTCTGTAGAAATTCCTGTGACGAGAAGAATAATGAGATAGCACATATGATGGTGACTAGAGGATATCTAGATCAAGCTATGATCCAGATCTAGTTATGATGACTCCGAGAGATCCAGATCAAGTGATGATCTAGATCCAGTAGTGATGATCTAGATCGAGTGATGATCCAGATTTAGTGATGATGATCCAGATCTAGTGATGATGTTCCAGATCGAGTATGATCCAGAGATGTTCCAGATCAAGTATGATCCAGTGATGTTCTAGATCAAGTATGATCTAGTGATGTTTCAGATTGAGTATGATCCAGTGATGATGATCCAGATCGAGTGATGATCCAGATCCAGATGAAGATGACATGAAGATAAAGATGACTTGAAGACAAGATGACTTGGACATGTAAATGACGAGAATATATAGAGAAGAAGACCAGTGATGAAAATTGTGTCGAGAGAATACCTTCCTAGTTAAGAGGGAGTTTTGATGTAATTGTAACTTCAGAATGTATTCACTTGTATTTCTTATCTATTGTAACCCGATGTTTATGTTGGGATGTTATCATGTCATGTCATGCCTCGATGTTCCGATCAGGAGAATCAATAATGTAAACAAGTCATGTCAAGTCATTATGGGTAACCCTCCGATTGTCTAAGGGTTAAAGTGTCTGCAGTTCCGGGGCACTGGGGTTATTAGACTCTCCTAGTAGAGGTTGGCCCTAGTAGGGTTTTAGTCATGTCAGGATTAGTATAAATAGAGAGTTGGACTCTCTATTTAGCACACATCACATACACACTCAAGTTTAGCGCATAGTTGAGGAAGGAGAAGACATTGGGACTAGAGAAGAAGAAGTTTATTGCTATCGGGAGTGCATCTTACTGTTTTGGGGTTTTACCTTTTTGTGCTGATTCTATCTCTGAGGAAGTTGCGGGGTTTTCTCCATTTATGGTTACCCCGAGGAAAAACACTATGTTCATTGTCTCTTGTGTTTGATTGTTGTGCTTGTTTTTCTCTCAGTTAAAGATCCATATAATGCTAGCTTAAATGTTGAAAAACTAACACTTAGTTGAAGGTAGTCCTGACATGTAATCCAAGGATATCGATTCCCATGGTCCATTCATAGTGGGAAGGGGGGTGTACAACCCTTGCTTTTTGATGACTGGTTTTGCAATGGCATAGGAAGTGCATGATCTAATATATCGACTGATGTCTTGTCAAATTTTGGGAAAATAAAAATACTTATGTAATACTGCCACTGTCTTCTCTTTGCCAAAGTGCCCTGCCACAACAAACAACTTGAATCTAGAAATCAATCCTTTCCAATATGTAAGAGAAATCAAATATCTAACACTAAAGGATCAGACCTCGTACCTTATTCCGGACGGTTGAAGTAGATCCCCATTGAGCTTTCCAACTTCAGCTTGAATTGATGAATCACTTCCCCAACAACAAGTAAACAAGACAAGCATACTATATATATTAGTGTTATATCTACTCTAGCGTATATAATCAACAATGTATAAGCATTTGAAATCATCCATGGATAAAATATTCATTCAAACATACATTATTGGACAGGAAAAGATATTTATATTAATATAAAATCAGAGATTACAATGAATACAACCTCTGTCGGCATGTCTGTGAATCGAAGAAACTGAATCCCCCACTTGGGCCTCCACCACCTCAATCCTCCATCTCTTGATAGCAAGCTCACAAGAAAAAGGAAAGCTTGGGAAGAACACCAAAGTGCTCCAAGGGACAAAGGGATGCAGACTCAAGCATAGGTTCCAACAACAATGGACTATAATTTCTTTGCTCTCAATTCTCTTATGCCTTCAATGTATCCAAAGGGTTCCTTACATAGCTTTTCAATGGGGTAATGAAAGGTCGAATCTAAGCGATCTCAAGGCATATGGAAGGCCAGGAGTCAAGTGAGTCAGATCCATGTCAAGGAAAACCACAAAAGGATTTGTATTTTGTACACATCTCGATGTACGTGGTTTTAGGGGTCAAACCCGTGTATATACATGATAAGGGGTTTAAAAGTCACGTATAGAAATTTTCACATGTTTTTAGGGATGGTTTAGGAAACATCAAAGGATAAAAAATGGTCCAAGGGGTCTAAGGAGTCTGCAGAGAGACAGGGGAAGGCCATACAAGTGTGATTCACCTGGTGTGGTAAAATCATCTATAACAGGTGCCCTCTAATGTGTGAGGTCAGAGGGGTCATACGATGGTCGGAATACATTATAAGTCCATCCCAAAAGTGGAGTGATGAAGAATCCCAAATGGAAGATCAGCCACCCAATCATCATAGTACAATGATACAACTCTGCACATAACTACAAATACATACAGCAGTCTCGGGTACATAAGAGTACAATGGCCATGAATAGGCATGATACAAAACATCACATAAGTGGTCATCACCACGTACAATATACATAGATCAGAATCTCCATGATGAATATATACAAAGGATCATGATCTCCATAACGACTGAATATATACAATGGATCAAGATCTCCATAATAGTTAGAAATGTCTGACATATACTGGAATCAAGTCACAAGAGCTGAAATCTCATGAACACTGGCACGATCAAGGAGGTAGCATATAAGAGATGCCACCAATATGGAAGGTCTTCTACACAAACTGCTATGAGTACATGTCCTACTATGCGAATAGAGGTGTCGAGGACGAACATAGTAGTCCATCATCTGATTACCAGTCATTGATGTATACTATTAACAGACACGAGATCACCCACCGATAATGATAATGGGAATAAAGGTACTAGAGTGCAAAATAACAAGTGCGAATAGATGTGTTGAGGTCGAACACTTGAGAGGATCCATCGGTTAGGGGACATTAATGTATTCCCAAAAAATGCCAATGGAAAGAGAACCTACCATTGATGATTGCAAGTCTCAAGGCACTCACAAATGACTCTAGATTCCAATCCCAGAATAAATGATCTGAAGTTGATGGGATGAAATAGGCTATAAGGAGGGAATTAAGGCATCCCCCATCATCCAACACGAGGTACTCAAAAAAGATGTGTAATGTGGAAGGACTCGATCATAAGGTGCACAAACCAGTAACTGTACTGGGAATGGCTGACATGCAAATTCAAGATAACTGAGGAATGGACGACTCAGGTTTCAACTTCCTTCAAACAAGAGCATAACGGTGAATGGTGACTGAATAAAGGTAGCATAGACTCGATATACAAAACCGGGACATCTCTTCGACACAGGAGGCATCAACAGAGGCTCCATGGGGACTGGAAGCTTAACCAGTCGGTGGAAATAAACTCAGATAAACGAGTACAACTCCTAAAGTCAAACTATAAACCCAACCAACATATGTGATATACAGTGCTCTATTCGAAGTCGACACGACACGACAGCTACCAAAAGATAACATCTTTCCTTGTCCGGCTTTTTGGTTTTTAATTTTTTTTGGACTTTTTCAAATATTTAAAAAGATTGAAAAAGAATAAAATGGCTTTATAGTTACAAATTAGGAGGATATGAGTGTCATATGGGAAAACAACTAGTTCCAAGCAGTGGAACATACCTATTCTCAATGCAAGGATACATGTGTAGGATAGCGACACTTGAGGGAAAGTCCCCTCCTGGTAAAAAAGGGAATCAAGCTGCAAAGGATATAAAAGATGGCTCTGCATGGCTAGACATGAGACAAGCTCGAGCTATATGGATGAAACTCGATGTCAGGGAAGCCATCGTAAGGCTCAATAAGGTAGGAAAAGCTCATGATAATGCAATTACAACTTGACATAAGGGAGTCCTGAGGGAAATAGGCTAGCAAAAGATCAAAAGGATTATGAGGCTCTTGTGAAATTTCATGGAAATCTACAGCCAATTACGAAATGTCATGGCAATCTATATGTTAGAGCGCTGTGACCGTTGCAGCATGACTTCCTAATATGTGATACTAAATCTTCTACTTGCACATCTCCTTCCTCTTGGTGCGTCATACCCCTGACTAGCATCTTATGCAGAAATAAAGAGTTTTTTTTCATCTCACAGTGCCTCAAGCATTGCGTGGCTCTAGTCCCACCTTGTAGGGCTTCAGACTACTACCATTCACTAACTTTGGCAACATTACTCCATCTAACTACTGCAATTGTAATACACCTCCTGGAGTAATGGAATTAGTGATATATGGACCTAGCCAATGCATTTGTAACTTACCTGGATGTTTGGAAAACTTATTGTCATACATCAGGACCAGGTCTTCTTGCTGAAACTGTTTGTGCTTAATATGTCGATCATGTCAGGCCTTTTGTCGATCCTTCTCAATGCGCTAGAAAAAACCTGTGATGAAGCAGTCTTCCTTGAGCTGCACTAACTGCGCCAGTCATTCTTCTAGTGTTGCTTCATCATCCATGCATGTCGTTGTTTCTATGTGCAAACTTGGAACAATGTACTCCATAGGCATGGAAACCTCTTTCCCATACACCAATTTGAATGGTATCTACCCTATCAATCTTTTACAAGTGGTGTGATATGCCCACAAAACCATTGGAATCTTCAAATCTCATTCATTGTGATTTTTTTAAAACACCTTTGTAAGTGCATGCTCCAACACCTTGTTGAACGCCTCCACTGTCCCATTTTATTGTGGATGGTATAGGGTACTCTTCTTATGTTGTATATGAAGCTCGTTTGTCAATGCGTTGACTGTGCGATTGATGAAGTGACTCCACTGGTTGCTCATCAATATCATTGGGAACCCAAACTGAGTAACAATGTTGTCAAACAGGAATCTAATCTACAACAAGTGTGCCCTCTTCCCATCTTGTCAAATAGTCTATTACTGTAATTATGTATGGCGCATTGGTTCTCTTTCCAGGTGGGTTGATTGGTCCCACAAAAACCACATCCTATTTATCAAATGATTGCAACACCACCTGAGGTACTAGCAGAATCTCATACCTCCTTGATGGTTTCCCAATTCTTTGACAAATGTCACAAGTCCACGAATAATCTATCGCATCATTATGGAGTGTGGGCCACCAAAGCCCTGCATGGAGCACCTTCTTCGCAGTAGCGTGACCTCCATTGTGTCCACCAAGAACTCTCACATGTGCCTCTACCAATATTTTCCCTTTTTCATGTGGTAGGAAACATCGCCTTAAGATCTCATCCGGTCCTAGTTTATAGAGTTGTCCAGCGATCAATTGGAAATACATAGCCTTAACAACCAACTACTTCTTCTAACTTGTAGTAAGCTCTTCTGGTGATGTTTCCATTTCCAATAACTGAATTATTTGGTCATTGTAATCATCAACCATTTCAAATATGAATAGTTGCGCATCTAGAAACCCATATTTAATGTTTGTTGGTTCGTCGCCTGTCTCAATTCAAGATAAATGGTCTGGGACAAGATTCAAGCAACTCAGGTTCACAATTATCTCAAAATCAAACTCTTGAAATAGAAGTAGCCAGGAGCATATCTCCCCCCCCCAACACAGGATTATTGACCAGGTATTTCAATGCAAAATGGTCCGTGAACATTTTGAAATGACCACCCAATAGCTTATGGCGAAATTTTTGTAGTGCATATACCATTGCTAAACCTTCCCTCTCTATGGTAGTATAATTTATCTCTGCGGATGACAGTTTTTGACTAGCAAAAGCAATCAGGTGATCAAGATCTCCTTCTCCTAGTTGTGCCAGCACCACTCCCAACACAACTGATGATACATCTACGTGGACATGGAACTCCTTATTCCAATTAGGAAAAAATAGTATTGGTGCGGAATCCATCTTATACTTTAGCGTCTCAAAAATTTACTAACACTCTTGACTCCATACAAATACAACATCCTTGTTTAACAACCTCTCCATAGGAGCTGTGATCACAGCATAACCACAAATGAACTTGCGATAGTATCCTATGTGCCCCAGCATCGCTCTAAGTTGTTTCACATTTGTAGGTGGTAGTAATCTCAAAATTAGTGCAATTTTTACAGGGTCAACTAACCGTCCTTGCTTGCAAACAATGTGCCCTAACAGCATCCCAAAAGGTGCATAGAAAATACACTTCTTTGAGTTCAGAGCGATATGATGTTGTCAACATCGCTCCAACATAATTTGTAGGTTTCCTATATGATCCCTAATTAATCCATAGACTATCCAATCATCCATATAAACTTGCAAAAATTTTTGAATAAAATCCTTGAATGCAGCGACAACAGCCCGGGAAAATATCGCATGTGAATTCTTTAACCCAAACGGCATCACAGTGTACTAAAAACAACCCCATTTTGTAACAGATGTTTTATTTTGGCGATCCTCCTTTTCCATCCTGATATGGTGATAGCTAGAAAATCCATCCGTGAAGGAATACATTTCTTTACCGCCCACTCCTTCTAGCACCTCATAAGTGAATGGTGTCGGAAATGGATCATGTAAACAAGCATCATTTAATTTCCTATGGTCAACACAAATCCGAACCTCACATGTCTTTTTATCTTGGACCACCATAGGACTAATCCATTATGATTCCTCAATCGGTTCAAATATTCCAGCTTCTAGAATTATGTCAAGCTCAACTTTGACCCTCTCCTTGTATCATAGATTCAAGCGATACGACCGATTATTTACTGGTTTTACATCTAGTTTTAGTGGGATCTTCATTTCTCCTAAATCTCCTAGTATTCCCTTCTTCTCATAAAACTTGTTAGGAAACAAATCTTGGGACTCATGCAATAGATCTGTGATCTTTTCCATGGTCTCTTCATCCTAATTGTCCTTGACATTTGAAAACTTTGGGTTCTCCTCCGTCCCAATGTTTACCTTCCTAATTTTTAATGGTTGATTCATTGGATCCATCAATACATCAAGTGCTACAACATCCTGACTCCCTTCTGTTTCTAGAATGTTAATGTTCCGTGGATCATCACCATCCTCAGGTCCTCCAGTCACATTATGGAATTCCATCATCAACTGCATCGAACATTTGTCATGTGGATCTACGAGATATGCAATTGGTACTACCTTCAGAACAACATCACGAATGTGTTGTAGTGCGTCATGAATAACTGGATTGGTATCCACAAAAATGAATGTGTGAGTAAAACAAGCTGTCAATTCTTCCCAAGTAGTAATCTCTCTGTGCAACTTGGTTGATAGGTACCATGATCGTGGCATCTCATCCAGCGTGTGGATAAAGGAATGGACCCAGTCATCCTCTGGTCATGATGCCCACAAGGTATGGCACTCAATCAGATGATCACCAAGGTTATTCCTCCCATCATGTATTCAAGTATGGTACTCTTCTGCATCGCCAAATAAAACCGTCATCAATATTTGACACTGCAATCAACCAGTGATTGACTTCTTATGGGTCTCCCACCAACGTGTTGGAGTAGCCTTTAGCACTTCCTCCAATGCCAACAACTGATGTGGTTTTGAAACCTTATATTCAAATGCCAATAGAAATTCAAACAACTCGGGAAATCCTTCATATACTGGTAATTCAATAGTCTCAGTCGCAACTCGACACAATGACTAAGTGATCAGGACACATTTCCTTAGTGATACCTCATGCATGCGATTTTGCCAATTCTATAACACATAATCAGAGTCAGAAGACGAAAAGCTGGAGCTTCACCAACTAATCTCACCATTGACTATCGGATGGATTTAATCCTTTGAGATGTTATATGCATGATCGCATCCTTTTATAGCTTCATCTCTCACTGGTTCAACATACCGTCACCCTTCAGCTGGATCCATCAAAGCTATGACTCTAATGTATTGATTTCAAATGTTACCATGCACTTCTTAAAATTAATCACTGCCAAGATGTCATTGGCCCATCCAATCCTGAGCAATGTGGGATAGGATCCTCCACCATCGGCAATGTCAATAACATCAAAACCAACATAATTCTTCTTAACTTCCATAGCAAAGTGCGGAACTCACCCAATCGGTGTTACTCTGGCCTGGTTAGCTAGTTACAACTATACATGGGACCAAAAAAACTGAGGACTCCCCATCTTTTTCCATGTCTTCCTTGTTAGAATATTGAAATTTGATCCTAGATCCAATATGAATGAATCTACCTCATAGTCTCCAATATGAATATTCATGCGCATCTCTTTTCGTGTCTTTTTCTTATGTAAAAATTTCACCGCAGACTCTTTCCATCCCTTAGTTGGTCATGCAATAGAATCTCAATCTGAACAATAGCATCAGGATATCTTTCCAACGACAAGCAACTTTCAAAGAATTTATGCAAGGTACCATGCTGTCACGATGGTCCTGTGATTGAATTAGAATCAAAAGCAATGGGAATTTCATAAACAAGTAACTTACCACGATTTCTTCATATCACATCTTGTGCTTCAAAGAATGTGTCTCTTTCAACATTGATATCAAATTTCACCTTCTTCTTCCCAGTCAGCCAAATTTGCGTGCGTGGGCCATTTTCCCCTATCATCGCACCTCCATGAGTAATGAAAACAACACTGAAATCTTGTGTTCTTGGTTCTGTTGAAATAGTCGCAACAATCGGTCCCTAATTCTGGTTCAATGGTGGATTCACAGGTTGATTCACATTCTAATTTGCGTTTTGGTTCTGATTTTGATTCTGAAGTTGATTCTGGTTCTGCAACTGATTTTGATTTTGTAATTGATTCTTATTATGGCTCTGCAACTATAGAACATTCCCCGCTTTCCACTTCGCGATTAGTTGTGGAAAGTTCTCAATGGTGTGGTCAACAATGATACAATAAGTACATTGCACTTTAAATTGTGGTAAATCTCTTTGATAATGTCTCAGCACTCTGCAATTATAACATTTCACTGGTCTGCAACCTCATCCTCCTCCTCGACCAAAACCTCCACCTTCTCCTCCTCGAAATCCTCCATGGAATCCTCCTTTCTCCTAATATTGCAACTGGTTAAATTACTATTGTGGGGGATTTGGTTACTGCTAAACATATTGTGGCTCCCATGGATCCATCTGCATTTGATTATACTACGGTTGTGGCAAAACCTGCGGTTGTGATTGTGGCTATGGTACAAACTGCATTTGTGATTGCTACTGTGGTACGAACTACAGTTGAGGTGGTGGTTGTACCGCCCACAACAGCGGTTGTGTTTGCTGTACTTTTTGATGGTCCTATCCCTTTACAAAGTACATATCCATCTTTCAATCCTGGAGTAGATCATATGTGCGAAAATCCTTATCTTCATGCCCAACATACCGGCATAATGTGAAGTATAGATTTGTCGGCTTTGTGACCATCTTCTACATATATCCACAATCTTCATTTCGATTTCCATAAACATGACAAATGCAGCACCATGGAATACCACCACAACTTAATGGGTTCGGTGCTCCCAAAAATAGGTATTTTCAAAAATCCAAGCAATTATCCTTAGTATCTCCATCTACGCGACATCAGGTACACCATACCTCTTCGTGATGCTCTTTTCCTTTCTTCATATCTTGCAACTTAAGTGTCAAGTTTTCCAGTTGTGTCTGAATTTGAGTCATCCCAACTGCATTCTCACCAATAGGTGAAGCCTCCAACTTCATTGCAATATCTAGAGCTTCGCTCTATGCCGCAATATTTTGTTGCATCAATGGTAGTCTGATATGAGATAGTAACACCGTGATGAACCATTCCTTATGCTGAATATCACTCATCTCAAAGTTGACTCTTTCCATTAGCATCTTAAACCTTTGATCAAAATCCCAAACAGTTTCATTTGGATACTACTTAGTCTCCTTCAGTTCTGTGATGTATTGCACCTCATATTTCAGTTTTTTGAATTCTTCAATCAATCCTTTTCTAACTTCAACCAATGTTTGTGCTCGAGCCCCCATAGGAACTTGGACAAATTTCATGAAATAATCTAGTGCGCGAACTCAAAGGGTAGTTGCCAATTGACCTTTCTTGACCTCATCATCCGTACTTTGTTTGAAAGTCCACATAGCTTCACACAAGAATTAGTATTGGTTGGGATCCTTAGTCTCATTTCCATGGAATAGGGGTAAATTCGCATCATCTCCTTCCATTTTGAGCCTTCTTCCTATAGTCGTTGATCCGCTAATATTAGAGTGTTGTTGACATGTCGATCACGATGGTGTCAAACTCATGTTTCTTCTTGAGTATGGCACAATGCATGGAGGTGTGGGTACAGTGTTGCTCAGGGTCAGCCTTTCCTCAGGCTTGAGCGTAGCCTGGTCATCTCCTTCATTGCTATAGGGTCTCTTTGTTCTATGTGGTCTTCCTTCACAGCCTTGCGTCTCGGTCGCAGCAGGACTCTCTCTTGTCATTTTCCTCTTCTCTTGGAGAAACCTTGCTCCTCCTCTCATAAGACCACTTCCTTCCTTGGATTCCCTCACAGTCCCTTCATAACTTTGATACATCTACCCTGTATCATTCCATCCAACCCTCATCTCCACGATACCTGTAGCCTCCACACACCAGAGTTATATTACTCAAGGTGCATCTTCAATATGCCTTTTTCACAAATGAGCATCTTAATGGAAAATTGCAAAGACAACAGGAACCTACCTCTTGGTTTGTTGAAAAATTACTTTTCTACTTCGCTATAATATTTAGTTGTGTCGACCGCAAACTCAGTGATATAAACTTCCAATATACTGTCAATCCAGACTTCAATAGTCCATGATGCTCTATTATCTACCTCCTGCAACTCTTGGATCAATTCTGGGGTCCAGGATGTTGGTTCACCTCCTTGGAAATTTGTCTTGTGATAGGTCAATTGTGCCAACCACTCATACAAAATGATCATAAATTCAGAGAAAAATTACTCATGTGGACCGTCGTGCATATACTCTGCCATCCACCTATTCATCGTTATTCCAAGTTTTTGGTTCTCTTTCTTAACAAACTATCGTATCTTTTCGTCAAACCAATCTTGGATTTCTGGTCTCTTCGGATGCCACAACATGTCCTCCCTCCTCTTCATACTAAGGTCCCAAAAATGGAACCATTTTTTGACACAAAACCAACCAACAAGGGTCTGCTCTCTATCGACACCCAAACCACCACGATCTCCCTGAACACCAGCCCAAACAGGTTTTACCCTGTCTAACAACACTTGTAGAGTAGATGAAATCTCACCCGAGATGTTCGAGGGAGAGCTGACGGAACCAAGTTTCCACAGTATGAATGAGGACCATGTGTCTACTTATTAACTTAGTGCCACATTATTCAACAGATCTAATCATTAAGATTATGCATTAACAAAATCATATAATCATTCAATAGATCGCATTCACATAACTGAATTGAATCGCAGCAAAACAATGATGCACAAACAGATCTAATAGTATAACATCATTTAAAGCAGAGAACCATCATGTCATTCATATATCCATATCACAGATACACACTGCATTCATATTTGGATCGCAGAAAAATAGAAAACAGGAAAAGACATAATGATTATGCTCAACCTCCGTCATGTCATATTAGCCTTCGCAACAAAACACAGATTCTCCAAAACAGTTCTTTAGCTCACATGCACATATAAAAATCAGAAGTATGTGCAAGAAACCAACCCAATCAGTGTCTCAAAAGACTTAACACTTGCAATTCTACATCTACTTATAGGCTTGCACCTTTACATTGGTGGTCCACTTAACCAACTTCCTAACTACTTCTTAACCAAAACAACAAAATGATGACCACAATCCACATAATGCGGTCCAAAACTACAAAATATGACCAAAAATACATAAAATATTATAATTTTGACTTGTACTCCGTTTTCCACCTTAAGCATTATCTTTGACCTTGAGTAGCATTTGTGATGTTGCACAGCTAACTCACCCCAAAACCGTCTGCCAACACCATCACTATAGAAACGGACAATGGCTTGGGAATTTCTTGGTTTTAACATACTTTCATGCCTATAGTGATGCATTTACATCGTTATTGTGACTAATGTACGTCACTATAGAGATGCAACATGAAATAGTCACTTGATTTTGCGACAATATTTTGTCGCTCCCTCGACGCAATATGAAATAGTCACTTGATTTTGCGACAATATTTCGTTGCCATAGTGACTCCCAAACATCGCTCAATTGCCGAAATTTGACTTAGTCGCTTGTTTTTGCAACAATAAACCATCGCTATAGAACCTCCCGGCCATTGCTATAGTGGCACATAAACGTCGCTATATCGATGCATATTGTTTTTTGAAGCAAATGCCACAATCACCACGTGTCATCGATGGTTTTTTGATATACCGGTGGAATATTCGAAGTGTGGCTAATGCGATGATAATTTTGTGACAAAAATTTGGGCTTCTAATCGTCGTTATAGCAACAGAAATGTGTTTCTATAGCAACAATTTTCCGTGGGAAAAATATTCACATGTACTAGTGAGTATTTACATAATTTGAGTTCACCATGGAAGTCTTACCACATGCTCCATATAAATATATTTGCATCGCACATACCAGCCCATGAACTAGCTAGGGCTTGGCCTTGAGTTATGCGCTAGGAATCCATATAAGCTTATTTACATAATTTAAAAATGGGGTCATTTTAATTAATCCCACATGGCTTTACTCCCATCATTATAAACTTACATTTACAATTTACACATAATTTCATGCCATACATTCAAGGGGTTAAAACTAGGGTAGTACAAAGGTGCTTCAAGGCCAGACTCATTTGTGGAAATGGCCCTGGGGTCTACTCTAATTCTAGTTGTTCTTCCTCACTCTCTATTGTTTATGTCTATAGGAAGATGACACTTTGATCTTATCCTTATAGCTCAAGGGTTATATTCTCTTTTTCTTAGTGATAAACTTTACAATGTCATTAAACATGTGAAACTTCATGATATAGTGTTAGCTAGATTGAGGTCCTACACTTCCACTAAAAGGAAAGACCCTATCTTAAGTGATCGGAAGGGAAATGGAGTCGTTTCCTAGGTTTTGGGTGAAACTTTGAAAACTAGGATGGGGTGGAAAGGGAGGTTGTAATATACCCTCAATAGAACTATGAATTAAATATTTCAAAGAAGGGGAAGCTACATGATGCCTTCTATTTTTCTTTTAAGAAAAAAGTTGGAAACAATACTCCTATACCAATGAAGTTACCCATTTTTTATGAATGAATACTAGTACTAGAACCGAACGGTATCTTAAAAGTTACAACCAAATTCCATTCAAGATATGTGAAAGGATACCTCATTAAGTGAAGCAACCTACCAGAAGGTGATTCTACCTAGTAAAACAAAGAATTCATATCAAGAGACCATCTTTACCGATTCTTTAAGGGTGAAACATTTCAAGAGGGGATGACTTTTAAAATACCTAATTAGAACAAAAGTTAAAAACATGTAATTAATCTAATTAATAATAAATAAATGGTCAACTCTGATGAAGAGTCATTATTAATCTCACACAGTGATCTAGGGACTAAACACAAGTCTCATCAAAGATTAATAACAATAAGTCATGAAAATGGTGTAATTGTGATACAAAATGAGTAGTCGCTCTATATATTCACACAAACAATGAGTAATACAATACAAGGTCATGTTGCAAGCATGAATAACAAAGCAATTCAAATTCCCAAGGAGTTCATTAGAATTGAATGAGTGAGTCTAACTTAACTGAATGTAAGCCACAATCAACACTCAAGTTAACCACTGATCAAAACCCTAATTGAATCAACTGAGCCCTAACTAAAGTTGGTGTGCAATAAATGACTGAGTTTAACTGAAAGTAGGCTAGACACATTTCACAGCAATCCAACCATTAAGTGGTAGTGCATCAATGACTCCAATGAACCCCGATGAGGTTAACTGAAGTGTAATTGAACATCAGAAGTGGTTGGAGACGCCCCTATTGACTCCAATTCATTAAATAATCAATAAATAATCAATTTATGATGGAGGGTGCCTTCACTGCTCTGTTTAATTGATTGCAACCATCAGTTAGCAATACGGGGCATTAATGACACTCAGATCACCCCTGGAGTGCTCCAGTTAGCCTCCTTGAATGTAGGAGAAGGCTAAGTTAGCCTCCTTGACTGAAGGTAGGCATGGGTGTGATCTAGGTGATGTCATCTAGTGCTCCTCTGATGTTAATTAAGTCAATAATACTTAGGATAGTGGTTTAACTACACCAAATTGACCAAAATGAGTGTGTAAGGTGGTAAATGTCTCCAACACCCCCCTTAAGCTATACTTAGGAGGAGTTAGAAAACATAAAATGCATAAAAATTCTAGGGCCCTAGAAACCAAGGCCATGGGACACCTTGTACAATGTTGAAACTGAAACAATGCTCAAAAACAAACTAAGTGAGGAAAAGAGGGAAAACCCAGTGGGAAACCCCCCCCCTTAAGCTGAACACTAAAAGTAGTATGATCACCTTGATGGACTCACCCCCAACAGTGAAAAGAGGTAAGTGAACTTCTTTTCTGAAAATCTCTTGGTGAAGATGTCTACAATCTGCTTATCAGTCGGGCAGTATTGCAGAATGATGGTCTTGTCATGCACTAGCTCCCTGTTGTAGTGCATGTGGATCTCTACATGCTTGGTCCTCTTCCTGGTAACTGGATATGTGGATATCTTAATAGCACTTTGATTGTCACAAAAGAGGATAGTGGACAAAGTAATACCAATATCAAAATCTGAAAGAATGCCTTGCAACCAAACTGCTTGGATACAAGCATTCACCGCTCCTCAACACTCGGTCTCTGCTAAAGATAATGTTATGGCAGCCTGCTTTTTTCTAGACCAGTAAATGGGGCCACCAAAAAACATGAATACATATCCAGAAGTAGACTTCCAATCAATAGAATCACCCTCCCAATCAGAATCTATGTATCCAACTAGCTCTAGCTCGGAGTCTGCAGCATAGTGAATGCCATAGGTCCTAGTTCCCTGAATATACTGGAGGATCCTCTTGGCTGCCTTCCAATGAATATCATGACACTTCTACATTTATATTGATACAACATTCATGGGATAACAAATATCAGGCTGAGAATGTGTCAAATACAACAAGCTACCAATCAGCTGCCGATAGAGAGTGCAGTCCATGGGAGGTGTGCTTTTTCCTTCTTCAAGGCTGATCCCTGAAAGGAAATGGAATGGTGTAGGCCTACATTCAGCCATGTTAAACTTGAATAACAAGTCTGATATGTATTTGGAATGATTTACCATTATCCCATCAGAATTTTGTTCAATTTCGAGCCCCAAAAATTGTTCTAGGAGCCCCAAATCGCTCATTTCAAAGGCATTGTGGAGAGCAGTTTTGATGGATGAAATGGAAGAAACTCTGATATCTGTGATCAGAAAGTCATCAAAATATAAAAAAATAATAATTAAATGACCATCAAACTACTGTATATGCACATTTGGATCTGATCTACACCTTTGGAAGTTTTGCAAGAGAAGGAAGGCATCCATCTTGGAATACCACTCTCTTGGGGCTTGTTTTAACCCGTATAGTGACTTATTTAGCTTGCAAAAAAACGATGGATCAGAGATGTAGCCCTCATGAAGATTCATGTATATCTCCTCATGAATATATCCATGCAGAAAGGATGACTTAACATCCATATGATGCACTTCCCAGTGCTTAGATGCTAGAATTGCCAAAACTAGGCAGATGGAGTCCATTTTTGCAACCGATGCAAAAGTCTCATGGTAGTCCACACTGTGGACCCGAGAGAAACATTTTGCCACCAGACTTGCCTTATATTTTCAGGTTCTTCCATCAGCAGTAACCTTGGTCTAAAACACCCACTTGCATTGAACCAATTTCCTTCCTGGAGGAAGAGAAACTAGCTCCTAAGTAGTGTTTTTTTGAAGAGAATTCATCTCTTCATCCATGGCAACTTGCCATCTCGGTTCCTTTCGAGCATGGTAGTAGGATTTTGGGTCTAAGATAATCATCAAATAGTCAGGATTTTGGGTCTGAAATAATCATCAAATAGAAATTTTTGGACAAAAAATTATCAGAAGAAGAGAGAGCAATACCTGCTCTTTGGATATCAGACTGGGTTCTCCTTGGATCATCCGGATTTCCAATGTTATCTCCTGCAGAGGAGAGTGTCTGTCGGGCCCATGTGGGAAGATGATTTTGTACTTCAGGTTCTGATTTAGCATATGATTTTTTCTGTACACTGATATCAGAAATCATAGGATCCAAATCAGGGTCATCACCCCCAATTTTATCATCCAAATATTCAGTAGAATAGGAAGGAATTTCAGCAGTTTTCTCCTTCACTAGTTCCACCTCCTGAAGAGGCTCATCGAACTTGACACTTCTCTTCATGATGCTATGTTTTGTTTTGATATCTAGTATCTTGAAACCTTTTGATTCATTAGGATACCCAATAAACATGCATTCTATGCTTTGCGGTTGCAAAGCCCTCCTTTTATCAAGTGGAATTCGGGCTCATGCAGTGGACCCAAACACCCACAGGTTCGACACATCCGACTTGTGTCTGAAATATGCTTCAAAAGGGGTATTCCCTTTCATGGATGAGTGTGGCACTCTATTCTGAATGTATTCTGCAGCATGCATGGATTTATCCCACAAATTTTCATCCAACTTCTTTGATTCCAACATACAGGTGGTCATCTCCTTGAGAGACCGATTCTTCCTTTCCGCTACATCGTTCTGCTGGCGAGTGTAGGGAATTGAATGTTGAACCTGAATACCACTTTGGGAGAATATGTGCAGAAACACATTCCTGACGACATACTCCCCACCATTATCAGATCTCAAGATCTTGATCTTAAGCCCAGAGGCATTCTCGATCAAGGCCTTCAGTTTAGAGAATTTTTCACATACTTCAGACTTCTTTTTGAGAAAGAAGACCCATGTGTACCTTGAAAAATCATCAATAAAAGTAAAAATATACCTTGATCCATTCATGGATGTGACAGGAATTGGACCACTTATATCAGAATGTATAAGTCCCAATATGCATGTAGCTCAGTTTTCCTTCCCCAGATCGTACTTGTGCTCAGGGTGTTTTCCAACCACACAGCCCTTGAAAATTCTAGTGGTTTCCTTGATGACCAGGAGGCCTTCAAACATGGAGTTTTTATATAATTTCTGCAAATATTTGAAATTTAGATGGCCAAACCTTTCATGCCATAGACTACTAACTTCATTTCAATGAGTTAGCAGTGCAGTGGGCTTTGCATCCGCCACAAAGTGGGAGAACTCATAGGATTTTGCATGATGGTTTGCAAGGTATTTAGCAATGAGTTTCTTGGAGTCAAGTTGCATTATCTCAACATCATTTGGGCTGAAAGATACTCTCTTAGGAACTCTTGTATGTGTCATCTGATAGACACTAAGGAGATTTGATGCCAGAGATGGTACATACAAAACATTTGAAAAATATCCGTTCTCAAGATCAACCATACATTGTCCTTCTTAAATGATGATGGATTTTCCAGTCTCCAAGGATGAAAAGGAGTCTCTTTCAGCCATCATGTGGTTCAAAGCTCCAGAATCAATCAAGAGTGCTTTGGACTTCGAAGTGCTTGCCATGAGGGCATGATCTTTTTCATGCTGTGGTTCCTGATCTTGTTGATCTCTCCTCCAAAATATTTCCACAATATTGATGTGATTTCTCTCAAGGAGAGAGGTAGCTTCATCAATCTTCTTCTTCATGCAGGCATGTTTAGGGTGGAAGCGCTTCCCACAGTATGAACACTTGACTTTTTCCTTTCCATGATGCCCTTTCCCTTTGTTCTTATTTGAGCCGAAAGACTCATCATGCTGCTGGTTTTCAAATTTAGGCTTAGGAGCTTCAAATTTAGTTTTTGGGTTCCTCTATTTCTTTCCTTTACCCTTCAGATCTTTGGGCCCTGAGACATGAAGGGCTTGATCACGGGATGATCTGATGATCCCCATCTGGACAAGCTTATCATGTTCACTTGTTAGGGACTCAATGAAGACATTGAGTGTAGTCATCTTCCATCCAGGGGTTGTGAGCTTCCCCGCACGGAATGTAGAGACAAAAACTAAATAATCAGCTCCAATTTTGGAGAGTATGGCGAGGATGAGTTGATCATCATCTTTCTCCACTTTGCATTGCTTCAACAGTAAGACAATGTGCTTGAAATTTGTGAAAAAGCCATTCAAGGTCTCAAAATTGGAAGGCTGGAGAGACATCAATTCATTTTTGAGTTGGTAAACTCTCAAATAATCCTTATTTCCATATAGGGCTTCCAATTTGTCCCAAATTTCCTTTGGCGTCTTCAATCCTAAAAGATGGAAAAGAAGATATCGGGAAACAGAGAGGCACAAGAATCTGAATGCTTCATCCTTCTTGTTCAAGAATCTAGATTTGTCTATTGCAGAACTAGGCTCTTCTTCAGTGTCCATGGTGACCCTATAGAGTCCTCTGGAGTGTAGCTGGATCTCCATGTCTCCTTTCCATGAGTGGAAATTGAATAGAGTCAAAAGATCTATAGAAGAAGCCATCTGAATTTGCTGCAGTGACTGCTTTCAGCTGTCAAAAACCTAGAAAGTCACAACAAAAAGGGCAATGTAAGGTCAGATAGCCTGTACATTTTAGGATTTCATCACACCTAGCATAGTCAATCAAGTAAGATTGATCAACAAGTTCTTTACTTGGGGTATTAAGTGGTAATCCTTGGCTTTTGGTGCAGTGCTGGATTTTTGAGCTATTGCTCAATTTTCATGCAAGATTTATCAAAAACCTTGTTTTTGAGAGATCTAAGCTTCATCTCGTCATGAGCTCTAATACCATATTAATCTCACAACGTGATCTAGGGACTAAACACAAGTCTAATAAAAGATTAATAACAATAAGTCATGAAAATAGTGTAATTGTGCTACAAAATGAGTAGTCGCTCCGTATATTCACACAAAGAATGAGTAATGCAATACAATATCATGCTACAAGCATGAATGAAAAAGCAATTCGAATTCCCAAGGAGGTCATTTGAATTGAATGAGTGAGCCTATCTTAACTGAATGTAAGCCACAGTCAACACTCAAGTTAACCACTGATCAAAACCCTAATTGACTCAACTGAGCCCTAATTGAAGTTGGTGTGCAATAAGTGACCGAGTCTAACTGAAAGTAGGTTAGACACATGTCACAGCAAGCCAACCATCAAGTGGTAGCGCATCAATGACTCCAATTCATTAAATAATCAACAAATAATCAATTTAATAATGGAGGGTGCCTTCACTACTCTGTTTAATTGATTGTAACCATAAGTTGGCAATATGGATCATTAATGAGACTTAGATCACCCCTGGAGTGCTCCAATTAGCCTCCCCGAACGTAGGAGAAGGCTAAGTTAGCCTCCTTGACTGAAGGTAGGCATGGGTGTGATCTAGGTGATGTCATCTAGTACTCTTCTGATGTTAATTAAGTCAGTAATACTTAGGATAGTGGTTTAACTAGGCCAAATTGACCAAAATGAGTGTGTAAGGTGGTAAATGTCTCCAATAGTGTTGTAAAGGAAAGTATCCCGTGGCTAGGGTTTAAGAGGCCATCAATGTATTGGGGTTGAAATGTGGATGCAAATGGTTCTACAAGTATATATAAGCAAGTTTCAGAGATTAGAATGGTTCATACCTTAGCCAAACGAAGGTTGATCCAAGCAGCCCTTCAGTCCTCTTCTTGCTCCTCTTGCTCCTCTTGCTCCAAGAGACCTGCAAAACGAATTATACCTTCCTCAAACCATTATGACCACATATAAAGAAATGATAATCAAATAAATATGAAATAATAATCTGATTAACATCATAATATGATCATAAACAGAGATTCAATCACACATTGAACAATAATTTGGGAAGAAGAAGAACATCACATCTTTATTAATCTTGAAAACAAGTACAAGTATACCTTCTCTTCAAGTTCACCACCTCACGAAACCTTGATCTGGTTCTGTTGCTTCTTTTCTCCAAGGAACTCAGCCTCCAAGCTTAGCAACACAAGGGGATGATCGCTAGGGCAAAGGTGTGGGCAAAGAGAGCTCCAAATCCTCCAGCATAACAACGCAAAGATTCAAGTCCCCACTCATGGACCTCCCTACCTCTATTTATATGCTTAAGGAATAGTTAGGGGCAAAGACAAAGTAGTTACAACTGAAGGAGTCAGTTGCATAACTACCCAAACTACCCAAATTTAAAAAGACGTGTTTTTTGACTTTTTTAAGAGGCGTACGCGGGTTGCAGAAACAACAGTCGCATACACGAGGAATAAATGTGGGTTTCCAATATAGAAAGTAGTGTATATATAGCAACTCACGTACGTACGTGGGTATAATAGAGAGCAAGTCGCGTATGTACGTGGGTTTTCCCTAAGGCAACTCGCTTATAGACAAAAAAAGTCATTTTTAGGGTATTTCTAGGCATTTTCCAAGTGTAAGGAACAAACCTATGCATAATGCAAGGAAAGCGAGCAAGATAAGGACACTCAGGGAATGTCTCCTCATGGTAAAAGGTGTCAAGTTGCAAAGGAAAAATGATACAAGGCACATGGAAGCCGACATCACGCTCATAAGCGCGAGCAAGGCACATGCAAATGCAGTTAAAGCTTGAACAACAAGACAAGGCTAGTAAATAGTTGTGAATCCAACTAAAAATCCTGTCTCCAAGAAACAACAACATCAAAATCATATTCAGAAGAAACGATCCGATGCGAGTCACTTTGGTAGAAACACGTGTGACTTTGCTATCTTCTATAAAAGGTAAAGTCAAGGCAGAATCAACCGAAAAATATTCTATAGAACCAAGGATCGAGGGTGTATAATCAGGAAGATCAACCTCAGAAGGAGAGCAAAAATCAACAAGGAAGAAAGAGTCTGTAGGAACAAACTCAATATCACGAGAGTTGAAAAATTCATAAGAAAAATCAAACTCATCAGGATCACTGACTTGCTGTTCGAAGGAAGAGTCAAAAGACTCAATAAGACCAACATAAGAAGAAAGGTCAGGCTTACTAGGAAAACTAGGGTTAGACTTAGTCACAACTGAACCAACATCCAAAAGAAGGTCAGAATGTATCAAAGACTCTAGGAAGACTTCGTCCAAAGGAAGGAGATCATCCGAGATCGGACACATGTCTAAAATTTCAAATGGATTGACAGAGTGAAGAGCGAGCTCCACAATCTGTATAAAATGACTCACCTGGTCAACTGCTGGGACCAAGTCCCAGGAAGGTAAGCATGAAAAAATAGGCTGCTTCTTAGTAGCAATTGAACACAAAGGACATGAGGCCACATAGTTCACCTGTGGCGGGGTAGTGTCTACAGAAACACTGGGAATCAATAAAGGAAAGACCTGGTCACTAGTTGGGTCAAGAGATGGATCAAGAAAATCCAACCGATCTATAGTGATAATTTCTTCGCCATGATTAAAGTACATCACACGAAAGAATGTTGGAACCATAGCTTGCATGGCATAGACATAATCACATCCAAGGAGCATATTGAAGTCCAAGGAGTCTTCTATCACCATGAATTCAACTAAGACGGTCTTCCCACCCAAAGTAACAGGTGTTTGAGTAAGAATTCCCAAGGCTATACAAGTTCTTCTATCAAATGCCATTAACAAACTAGCAGTCGACACAAGGCTGGGAGATCCCATGCCTCCCCAAGCACGAGCAGACAAGATACTAACTGAGGCTCCTTCATCAATAATACAACGAGAAATCATGTATGATCCAACTTTGACCTTTATCTGGAAAGGTGCATCAGAAGGAAGGCATGGCTCAACTAGGCTATCCTAGTCAAAGGAAGTAATCCGAGAGCTTGGTGGGGGTTGATCTGAAGCAAGTTTAGTGCACCCTTGTTTAGTAAGTTCTGAACTGGCAGTGAAGAAAGTGTGACTAGCAGACACTTCACTCTCCAAAGGAAGAGTGGGATTGATCGACAATGGAATCAATTCAACCACTTCGTAAAAGTCACTCTTTGAAGGGAGAGTGGGATTGACCAAAGCTGACATTGGTTCAATCACATCAGGAGCACTCTTCTAAAGAAGAGTGGGATCGACCAAATCTGAGATTGGATCGACCACTTGATCAATCAAGGGTTGAGTCGGTTGTTGAGAAACTATAGGTTGTTCAGGAGAAGGAAATTATTGAGTCTCAGACCACACTCTTCGCACCTCTGCGATAGCAGGGCACTGGTGAGTAAGATGATCTCCCTCGCATAGCTTACAAGGGAACTTAAGTTTGCACTTCGAATGACCAGTTTTCTCAATGGTGTCAATTACATGACTAGCAGTGGATGACTGTTTGCTCTTAGCATGACCTGCAGAGGCTAAGAGTTTGCCCCTAGCATGAACTACAGAGGCTAGGTGACTGGGTCCAACCTGACTAAGAGAGGTTGGTTGTTGAAAAGATTCAGAATTTTCAAAAATGGGATGACCATGAAACAAAACTCTTCACACCTCTACGATAGAAGGGCATTTATAAGTAAGGTGGTCTCCCTCAGAAATCTTACAAGGAAACTTGGGCTTGTGTTTTGAACGGGTATTCTTTTCAACAGTGTCAACATGACTCACAGTGGCTGATGGATTGTCTTCAGCATGAACCACAGAGGCTGAGAGACTGCCCCTTGCATGACTTGCATAGGCTGAGATACTGGGTCCAACGTGACTTGGAAAGGTTGGAAAGATCCCACTAGCTGTTAGTTTTTCAACATTTAAGCTAGCATTATGTTAAGATATTTTCACTGAGAGAACAACAAGCACAGCAATCACATAAGCATATCACAAGAGACAAGAGACACAAAGATTTTAGGAGGGGAAACCATAAATGGAGAAAACCCCTCAACTTCCTCTAAGATAGTATCACCACAAGATGTGATCCCAAAACAGTAAGATGGCCTCCCAACACAACAGCAACCTTCTGTCTTCTGTCAAGCCAAAGTATTTCCTTCTCCAAAGGTGCGCCACACTTGAGAGAGCAAGTGATGTTAGTTACAAGTGATAAATAGAGAGACGCACCCTCTCTATTTATATTAGTTAATTCACTTAAGTTGCCATTTCACACGTAGGCTCAACCCTAATAATTACTACTCGAGCCTACACCTTAATTATTGTATAATAACTCAAGTGCCCCGAAACAGAGGGGACTTACCTAATGACTTGACATGACTTGATTACATTATTAATCCTTCCGATCGGAACATCGGGGTATGACCACATGACTCAAATGCATAATAGAAACATCTCGAAATAACCATCAGGTCACAATACATAGAATACATAGAAGAATACATTTTGAAGTTACATATACATCAACACTCCCTCTTAACTAGGAAGGTATTCTTTCAACACAATTTTTCAGCACTGGTCTTCTTCTCTGCATCAACTGGATCATCTTCGTCTTTGAGTCATCTTTGTCTTCAAGTCATCTTCATATTCAAGTCATCTGGATCATGTCTCGATCTGGATCATCATAGAATGGCATCACTAGATCTAGATCATCACTTGATCTGGATCAACATCATTGGACTAGATCTGGATCATCTCTCGATCTGGATCTCTTCTGCTGGATCTGGATCATCACTCGATCTGGATCTCTCGGAGTCATCATAACTAGATCTGGATCATCACTCGATCTGGATCTCCTCTAGTCATCATCATGTGTGTACTATCTCGTCATAGGAAGTTCTATAGAGCCAGCCCTTTTTCATGCTAGATGTAGACCTACCCTCATGTAGGTCTTCGCCCAGCACTTACATCTAACCTGCTCGTCAGAAAGGCATGCCCAGCACTCACATCTGATCATGTAGTAAACTACAATCCCATCAGAAAGGCCCAACACTCACATTCACCAGCATGGTAGGCACAATCAACTACCATCTGTGAAATGGCTCAGCACTTACATCTGACCTACTTGTCAGAAAGGCCCATCCATCCAGACAAGAACACATCCTATCACAGTGATGGAAGAATCCCACCCAGACAAGAACACATCCTATCACAGTGGTGGAAGATTTCTCCACTTTCATCCAGACAAGAACACATCCTATCACAGTGATGAAAGACTCCCACCTAGACAAGAACCAATCCTAT